>JAPQRQ010000019.1:35717143-35730467 GCA_037367365.1 Apogon talboti | reverse complement strand
ATAGATAGATAGATAGATAGATAGATAGATAGATAGATAGATAGATAGATAGATAGATAGACAGACAGACAGACAAAGAAAATAACTTAAAATAATCTTTCTAAAGTATAAAATGATGTGGTCTGAAAATTGTAGTCTTCAGTTTAACATAGTAAAATAGTTCCATTTTACTTTAGGGGTGGAAGCTAAGGTTTAGTGTCCCTACAGCTCAGGACAGCTCAGACTACATGTAGATTTAAGTTGATTACTAGCAGTTATTGGCTGCCAAGCATACCTAAACCAAAGGAACTCCGCTGTAGAGACGGCTGCTCAGATTTACCAACGCACTCTGTTTGAGTCCAGAGATGGAAGGTGGATGTCCTCTGACAAACCTGTGTCTGCTTCACTGACTTCTGTGGGATTATTTGGGAACATAAACAAAGTGCTTGAATCTGATTGTAACTGTGTCCTGACAAGGTCAAGACATTTTTTTGTGTTTAGTTTGACTAAACCCATCAGGGTACACTGAGGATGTACATGCAGCTGCTGCTTTATGAAACATAACACCCTTTACCTTTATACTGTAAGACGCTGTGTTCATTTCAGTAGGATTTCTGGCTTTCACCCTTTTGCAAGCAGCGACTTTGTTTTTACTTGACTTAATTTCGTAGACACCAGAGACTGACAGGTGGGAGACAAAGACATGCAGCAGAAATAACCCTGACGTTCTCCACCATGTGAACCACTAGACTGCCTCAGCCCATACTTTACAATGTGTTCCTCCGTCATCCATCTGTTGAGTATAATTAGAGAACGTAAACACACATACACACTTATGTAACATCAAATGTAATCTCCTGACACCAGCTGCATCATTAGTTGACAGTGGGGAACCTGAAAACACTCGCTGTCATAAAATGAGTTGATATTACATAAACACTCATGGCAGAACGGTGCACTTAATACTATTTTTTGACCAGTCACAAACCGTTACCATTTCAGTAGTGGCTCTGGAAACTGAGCCCTCGTTGTGTGTATGAGTAGCACTGGTACATTCCTGTATCCCTCTGAATCAATGGCGCTCACTTAAGGACACTATAGCTTTTATCTGAACCCCCCACAGGCAGGCACCAACAAGGTGGGGAGTAGAGGCTGCAGTGTGTTGACTGCCTCAGGCTGTGTCTTGGCATAATAAAGGAATATTTAATGTGTGACACTCACACAGCCTATAGCTGTACATTATCTAAAGCAGACTCTGAGCTACCCATAATTAACATAAACATATGGCGTGTACCTCCATTGAATTGCGACTCTCCTCCATGCTGCCCCAAGTCTTATGCAGCGCCTCAGCTAGAAATAATCCACTGCACATGCTAATCACTTGGCAATTGATTTGGCCCTTTTTGGTCCAACAATTTCTGTAAACCACCAAATTGATTTGTGAGAAATCAATTAACAGCTCAGGGTAGGTAAATATGAACAAAAACTATGGATCACATTGCATACAGTATGACCATCCCAGCAAAATCCGGCTTCTCCTCGTTGTGTGCCTGTACAGAGAAGCTCAACGTGAACGAATTCTAGTCAGGTGCAACTAGCCCCAGGTGAAGTGTGATAACCAGGCAGTCTGCACTGATAAAGTTATCTTATATCCATCAAGACGAAAATGCACTTAACCCTCTACATTCAGCCCTGCTGTGTTATCAGTACGGTAATGGAAATTGATAAAAGAGAGCTGTCTTATCATAATCCCACATACATAACAGAGGGGAATTGCTATTTTAGGAGGCTAACAGCTAAGGATATGGGCAGAAAAGAGAGGGCAGGAGGAGAGGGTTGCCTCCTGGTTGGAGATCAGATGTTATCAGTCTGTACTGATGGAACAGCTCATGGAGATGCAAGGAGCCTCAGTTTGTCATAAGACATCCCCTACAAACTGCTCCAGATTGCCGCTGTCATCACACGGATGCAGAAGCTAAACAGCAGCTGACTCAGCGAAATCCTTGGGCCTGCAGCAGGACGCGTACGAAAATAAAACCCTGATAAGCATTAAAAAGTGAGGGAGAGACTGGGGGCATGGGGAATTATTAGAGAGTGGGAGTTGAGAGACCCAAATATGAGAGGGAGATTATTATATAGTCAGAGAGGGAGAGAAAACTGGAGCTGCATGAACGTGTTACATGCTGACGCCATTTGTTTGTGTCCCTGTGCATATTATTAAGCCTCCAACATTAAACAGATTTAGTGGGAGCAGTCAAAGTCATGGAGTAATTATGATTTTGGAAATACTGTGATTAAAAATGCTTGCTTTAACTATGACTCTACACTGTACTGCCTTTTCTTGGGGGTGGGGGTGGGGGGGGGGTGTTTGTTTATTCACAGAACAGGCTGATGTGGATCCACCCTCTACATTTTAAAAAGAAGAGCAAAGCTACAAGGGAAAATACATTTTAAAAATGTAGATTTATCCATCAGCTGTGCATATAAAGTACACCATTTGCAAGTTCATTGCATTTCCTGCATAAAGCATGTCCTTGAATTGATAGGTGCAATAAAGGTGGGTGTAGGTGACTCTGGATTTTGGAATCATATGAAAGTCCTACTTTTTGTCCGTTCAATTCAGGCGGTTGGCACTAAAAATGCCCATTCTTTGTAAGAAGGATGTGAAAAAAGATCAAAAGAAAGGCAGTGTAAGAGAGAGAGGTGGATCAATAATGAAAAGAAACAGTATCTGTATGGAGAATGGTGGAAATCTCCTCTCTGTTGGGATCCCTTCCTCAAGCTCCCACTGTGCTGAGGGCTCTCTTATGTGTCTAGATACCCCACAGTGGCGTTGATTAAGTCAAGCTGAAGGCCAAAGCCTGCCTGCAATCGAGAGCCCCCAGCTCACTCAGTTGAGCTATCAGGTGACCCGTCTCTCACTCATTCAGTCTCCAGTCAGATACTGATGCTGAGAGGAGCTATTAGAGCCTGGAGTCCAGCGCCAAAAAGCATTCTGCTGGGTGTTGATAACAGGCAGGTACCAGGATGTGAAGGGAGGGAGGGAGGGTGAAAAGGGCGGAGTGAGGATACGGCAGCACTGGGAGGCAGAGGAGGGTAAATGATCTCTGAAGGCCATCTTATTAATGGAGGCTTTTCATTACTAGCACTAATGCAAATGATTGGTGGGGCTAATGAGCTCGAAGGTCTGTGTGAACAAGGGCTCCATCGAGCAGCAGTGTGTGATGATCGCAGTGGGAGACAAAGGTGATGAGTTTTGAACATCATATCTGGTCATGATGAACATTTGGCTTATACAAGAACAGGAGGAATAAAAGGAAGTGGTTGAATGAGCTGATGGCTCAATGTGGCTGACTGCTACAGGCAAGAGGGCCAGATGAATTGTGGAGAGGACGAGTGTATTTGACTGTCAGTGGACTGTGGGGCAGAGTATGGGACATGTCTTGATCACCGGTGTAAAGCTCCTGCCCCGTCTGTACGTAAGCAAGACGATGGAGCGCAGGGCGTAGCTTCAGCGCTCAGCGTTCCCACCTCGAATGTCATGTGCTTTGCATCATATTCCATTTCTGCTTCTTACCAAACCCAGTGCTGTGTACTGGGGAAAAATCAACTTTAGTGATAGCTGCTCTGTGTTAAAGACATCTGTGGTGGCTGCTGTGAACCTGGTGTGTAGTGAGATTTAGCCCGATTTACAGCGTGGTGTGTACAGGATCAGTTCTGGCTCAGGAGTGTCTCATGTGGGCTTTCTCAGGGGAGCGGGGGGGGGGGGGACCAGAGGCCACTGATTGATGGTCAAGGACACTGAACCCCTCCCCATGCTCAGAAGAGCCCATTTCTGAAGCCATGTCCTCTGGGGGGTTGGGATGCTGCCGTCTGTGTGCTGTTTGAAGGATACCACCACCTCAGGGATGAATCACCACCAAATGACAAACACATGAGTTAGAGACTGAATCCAATACGAAAATGTGGGAGTTTTTTTTTTTTTTATTGTTGCACTTTTCCTGTAGTTCTTGAACATATATGATGCACACGCTGAGAACGCAGGAGGAAAGGGAGCTGAGGCTGTTACCTAATGAACGATGACGTGCCTGTGTTTTACAGTAACACTCCAGATCGGACTCAACACAAACCTGCACCAGTGTCACTGTGGCATATTTCAGTGTGATTCATTATCTGTGTCACCAGTGACTGAGGTTCAGGGCCTTAGCATTTGTTGTGCATATGATATGTGGGTGACAAAACTGCTGTCGGTAGAGATTTGAGAGGAATAAGGGGGAGTGAGAGAGGCTGGCTTAAACAGAACACTATTTAAAGCGGATGGCTTCAGTCCAGAATCAGGAGAGAGAACCTGTAATGGGTATTTTCATGACTTTGGCTTGTGCTGGGGAAGCTTTAGTTTTTCATTTCAATCCTGTTGCAAAACAGTAATTGAAGTGTATCGCTTTCATCTCCACTTATCTCCTCTGCTCCTCTCCCACTGGAACACTACTCGTCTTCCTAGCATTTGTGCATCTTGACACTGTTGGTTTCTCTATGATATATTTTCTGGGATTCTAGTACTTCATTGTAGCTCAGTGCTGATGTACATGGCAATTAAATTCAAACCCCAAAGAGGTAGAGCTCAGTCCCGGCACCCCCCCTTGTTCTCTGTCTGTCTCGTTCCTGTCCGCTGCTGCCGCCGCCGCCGCCGCTGAAGCCTCGCTCTCATACCCCTTTCAATCACTGTCTTTTTTCCCAGCTCTCTCTTCCTTTGATTTCCCTTCCTCTTGCTGTCTCTGTCTTTCTTCTCACTGGTGTTGTGTCTCTCTCTGTGTCTTTTCTCCTTCTCTTCTCTTCATCTTAATAAGCAGGGTAATGCTGTTGCAGGCAGCTCCTGGTTGGGGACTTAATTAAAATAGCAAGTTCCAACCCACACAGTCAAAACAATGGAGGCCCATGCTTCTGCTACAAATGAAACAAGGAGATATTAAACAAGCCCAGAAAAACCTGTGTGCCCCTAACCTCACTAAACACTCCATCAACTATAGGGGTTTATTGTTCAATCTCCAGGCCAGTCAACATTTGTCATAGCTGAGATCCACTAATTACCTTCCGAGCTCCCTGAACTGCTGTGTAAAATGCAGTTGTGTACAAGATATTAATGTGATTACTGCAGCATTTGCTGTGCCAGAAACTACACTGACACTAATCGGATGAGAAACTCAAGGTGGGAAACAGTGACATCTGCCTATTCCCCACCCACCACCACCTCACACACACACACACACACATACACACTCACACTCATACACCCCAAATCATTGTGCTAGCTGCACTAGCACAATGCAGCGCACTCAGACTCCGGCAACAGTGGGCCGGCTGAGCAGGACAGGAGCTGTTGCTATGGTTACCATTTCTCAGCTCGCTCTCACAGCCCAGGAAAAACTGTGTCATTATCCTGTACTTTGGAGAGGAGAAGAGGGGGGGAAATAGAGAGAGGAGGGAAACAAAGAGTGAATGAGGTAGAAAGGGAGACAAAGATAGGAAGCAGGAAGAAGAGAAAGCAGTGGGGGGTTGGAGGAGGGTTCACACAGGCCCAACGTGTCAAAAGCACACATCATCAAAATGTGCATCTGTGTTGTGGACTGTCCCCTTTTCCGTCAGTCAACAGAGCTGTAGTGTTCACTCTAATGGGTAAACAACTTGAATATGGACCAGTAATGCTCGAAAATATCAGGTAAAAGAGCCACGGTTTCAGCTGATAATGGGTTGTGTGTCTTTTTTTTATCTTTTGAGAAAATTGTCACAATAAACTCACATTTGTAGACAGAGATCAGCCTCCGCACCGTTGTACGTACTTTACCGCACCAACAGTCGAGTGGTCGTCTAATGAGCAGCAGCCCAAGGCTCATACTGATTAAATACAGTCCATACAAACCCAGTCTGATGTCATGAAGCTCTTTTGCAAAACCTGTAACAAAAGAGTCTTTCTAACCTCCAAATATAAAACATTAAAAAAAGTCCCAGACATGTGACTTCATATCTTCAGGCTGCATTTCTCTAGGCTTTTCGGAGTGTTTGCCTTGCCGCTCCTGTAGTGGTTGTTGTGTTTGTGCAATGTGAGGTCTACATCACAGGAGTAACAATGTGAACTAATTACATGGCCGTGTAAATAGAGGCGCCCTGCTGATATGGACTGTGCGCCACATGATTTCCCCTGGTGCAGCAGAGCCTGTTTACAGTGTCGTGCTGTGTTGGTATGGGTGCATATGTGTTTGCAGGCATGCATGGGACCTGTACATGCAGGTATGTGTGTGTGTGTGTGTGTGTGTGTGTGTGTGTGTGTGTGTGTGTGTGTGTCGTAACCTATGAGGTGTGCTTTATTGAGCTATGAGCTAAAAGAGTGTGTCTGTGTTGAGGAGGCAGAGTAGCCTCTTGTCCGTCCTCAGAGACCTGTTCATATTACTGTGGCTGTCTGCTGGTCAGAGGAACACAAACAGCACAAACAAAGCACCGCTCCCTCCGTTAGGGAACACAACACCGTGTGACGCTCTCCCCTCTTCTCCTCTGTCCACTGATGGCGAATATTAAAGAGGGACAAGGGGAATCAGTGACTTTACACCCAACTAAGTTTGATTAAGTTGAAGATAAATACTTTCACATGTTTCATAGAGTCAGTGTTGGAACAGAATCAGCTAAATGTGCTTATTGTTTTGAGGTAGGTGGTATATTTTCAGTCATTTTTCTGAGCCACAATGAAAATACTCTGCATTGAATGATGATCATTTGTGTTTGGTTCTCCACAAAAAACTATTCAATGACCTCGTCATTAAATATTGCATTGATTTTTTATTTGTCAAGCCACACTGAAAACATTTGTAATATCAGAATCTGCAAAAAAAAAAAAAAAACATTTACCAAAGTATTTGTCTGTTTAGACTCCCATCAGCCTTTGCTTTGCAGCAGGTCTTCTTCTTCCTGGGGTCATACAGTCCAACTCCAATCACACATCAGTATACTAATATAACACATCAGTACAGACTGAACAGCACAGACTCTGAAGACATGGATTCACCAGTAAAACCCATGGAGTTGGATCAGTGACAGTGGATGGACACACTGGGTTTATGTTCAGTTAATGATAGATTGGACTGAAAAAGACACTTTTTCTTCAGTTTTCTCTGTTTTTGATAAAATAACCTTTGAATTTACTCAGAGTTTTCATGAACATCTAAATTAAATATAGGAAAATACACAATTTACAATGAAAAATGGACCACTGAGTAGAGTCTACTGCATCACATCTGCCGTCTTGGCCAGATCCCCCGTCTCAGAGGGCCCAGCCTGGTTAAATAAAGGTTCTGTACTGTATATAAAACCCAGCCTCAGTGGGGTTCAGGTCTGAACATGAATGGTGGGTGTAAACCACTCTGTCACCAGTCCAGTCTTTGTGCTGTCCATCAGACTGACAGTTAGTTCTGAAATGAGTCTAATGACTGCATCAGTTAAGGTTAAAGAACTTACTGAGGTGGAACACAGTGTCTGCAGTCATGATCCACTGGAAGGGTCTATTGGCCTGGACCAAACCGGTGGACCTTCTACCTGTTTTTGACCAGTCTGTATTATACAAAAGTACGTCCTTGAACATGTCACCACTGGTCCACCTCATCACACAGAGCATCTGCTGCATCCATACCATCCTCCAACAGAAGCCGTGCTTTGTCTGAACATTAACGTCGTTTTTCTATTTCTTGCAATTTTCCTCCTCATGAAACGACCTCAACTCTTTACAACCCTCTTGGATTGGATGGAAATGCGTCGTCATGACGCTGAGAACAGGCCTGTGTTTGTGGGCTCAAAAAATGTTCAGAGAATGATGCATTGATGCATATGAAGTAGAGCTGGATGATGAGTCCAAACGTCATGTGACCCGTGCACATCCCAGCTGGAGGACAGTCTACGGACGGTGCCTTTACTTAATGTTTTGGAGACACAAATGTCCCCTGTAGTCCACGGGTCCCCCCTCCTTAAACCCAACAACATTGTACCGGTGGTGCAATTCTAACTTTTATTGAAGGAAACATCAGTGTCCTAAGAATACGTTTTGCTTTTCCTTGAATAATTTTTATTCAAATTAAAAATAACTTAGATTTTTTGCTTGAACAACACCGTTAAACTCAACCAGACTGGTCCATGAGACGACATTCATCCAGATAAAAATAGGAAATGCACAGTTATCTACAACTATGACAAGAAAGACAGTAAAGACAATAAAG
The DNA here is from genome assembly GCA_037367365.1 of Apogon talboti. Classification (NCBI taxonomy): domain Eukaryota; kingdom Metazoa; phylum Chordata; class Actinopteri; order Kurtiformes; family Apogonidae; genus Apogon; species Apogon talboti. Next base: position 35,722,233 of record JAPQRQ010000019.1, on the reverse strand, counting down.
ACAATGAAGACATCTCTGAACATTAAAGTACAAACTGGGCACCAACATTTTGGGGCCGTACCACAGGTTGTTCAGGGCGCTCCGATGCTAAAACATTAGTTCCACCTGATACATGATCGAACCTGAAGAACACAAAACCACCCAGGACTGACCCCATGACCCCCATGGGGCCCCGCCCCACAGTTTGAGGACCACTGGTTGTAGTGGAATGTGCAGTTGTGTTGTGTTGTGTATGAATTATGAAGGGCGACTCCTCTGAATAAACCGTGTAATCAACAGTAATGCTGATTCCAGTTTGTACCGGTTTCATTTGGAAGGCCACGCCCCGCTGAATGCAGGTCTGAACATGATGGATGTGGCAAAGTGAAAGTGCAATCACAACTAATCAGTGCTTGTCTTGTTTCCTGTCCACAGCGCCCAACACTGCACCCTATGGGAGCACAGGAAGCGCACACGTCCCGCTGGCCTGCCACTACCTGGTCCTGGCGCTCTCCTCCTTCATCAGCGTGTACTAACAGGAGGCGTCCCGGACACAATGACTGTCAAGAGCATTTATGAGTCCTTTTTTGACATTGCTGATGGCTGGAGTCCAATCTGGTACAGTTTGTTGAAAAGCCGTGATGGGGAAAATGATCAGCATTACTTTGTGTGGGGAGTTCTTTTGGTTTTTTCGTTCTTTTTGTTCTTTTATTTTCTTTTGCGTTTTAGTGAAATTTCTGTTATGTAAATACTATGATGGTTTTTTTATGTTCTTTATTTCTTCTCTCAAGGTTTTCTTTGTTTTTCTGATTGATTGATTGACCACCTTGTGAATCAGCCCCCCCCACCTCTAATCATATCTGAAAAACCGTGAAAATCCAAAACTATTTACTTTGATGCCTCTTTCTCTGGGAGGTAATGGCGCAAAATTGACATTTCCATCAGTTTTTGTACATGGTTAAAAAAGAAGCAATTGTGCCAAGTCTCTGAGTACACACAATTACCATACCAATGTTGTATTGAATGTATTATGGGTTGTTGAACAAAGGAAATACATTTAGATTCCTAACAATACGAATTTTGATTATGGAGTGTGCGTTAAAAAAACAGAAAAAAAAGAAAAAAACAAAAGAACAAAAAAGGCAGGCCTTTTTCAGGACCTGTGTTGTCATGATTACTCAATAGATGGATGAACAGTGTTGAAGGTGTACTTTGTTGTATTCTGAAATGGGTCCTTCAGTTTCTATGCCTGCCCAACAGCTTTGATCAGGCAGCCGTCGAAGTAGCAGAGTATACTGTATTGTATCTTTATATTTTAATATAGTGTAGGCTTTTGTTTGTCAAGTGGGACCAGCTTTTCTCATTCGACCAAGAACATTAACACAGTTCATGTCTTTGTACAGTATGAAGGGAGAAACATCGCTGCCCTATGTTTACATTTTTCTCAGAAATATAAATATAGTATATTCTCCGTACCATACACATACATGAATGTCACAATGAACAGTTGCTGTTGAGCGGAAACAGCAGAGCCTCAGTTCAACTGTTGGCTTTTCTCTTAAAGATGCAGCTCTTTGAAGCATGCCACCTAGTAGGAGCCAGAACCAGAACCTGAATCTGGATCTGGATCTGGGTTTGGATCTGGATCTGGATCTGGGTCTGGACCTGGGTCTGGACCTCGATCTGGGTCTGGACCTGGGTCTGGGTCTAGGGTCTGGATCTGGATCTGGACCTGGGTCTGGATCTGGACCTGGATCTGGGTCTGGATCTGGATCTGGGTCAGGATCTGGAACTGGATCTGGATCTGGACCTGGACCTGGATCTAGATCTGGATCTGGGTCTGGGTCTGGGTCTGGGTCTGGACCTGGAACTGGACCTGGACCTGGATCTGGATCTGGGTCTGGATCTGGGTCTGGGTCTGGACCTGGGTCTGGGTCTGGGTCTGGGTCTGGGTCTGGAACTGGACCTGGACCTGGATCTGGATCTGGGTTTGGGTCTGGACCTGGGTCTAGGTCTGGACCTGAACCTGGGTCTGGACCTGGGTCTGGGTCTGGGTCTGGGTCTGGAACTGGACCTGGACCTGAATCTGGACCTGGGTCTGGGTCTGGACCTGGGTCTGGGTCTGGGTCTGGACCTGGGTCTGGGTCTGGACCTGGGTCTGGACCTGGGTCTGGACCTGGGTCTGGGTCTGGACCTGGGTCTGGATCTGCTCTGTACCTGCTGATCATGTTCTGGCTACAAACCCATGGCTGCTTCAAGTTTTTGGCTTCGGTGTTTGGCATGATTCTTAAATAACGGGTTCTGCTAAAACAGTGTTCTGCACCTCTGTACTTTATTATTGTTCTTCCGTGTTTCTTTACAGATAACGCAGTACCTAAAATATTCCACTCACCACCAGAGCAGTTTATTGTACAGTTACAGACGGTGTGAAAGCAGAGGCAAAGGCTCCAGACTAAATCTAATATAGCACATTTAAAAGTTGGAGAACTTCAGAGAGCATAAAAATGACTCCTTTGCACTTAAATGATCAACAACCCCAGAGGAAATGAGGGCCCGTAAAACCACACCCAGGACCCCGTAGGTCCACTCGGCTCACGGCCCCTGGTTCTGCTCAGTCCTGGCGGTAACATCCGTTCTGTTCACACCTGACATTAAAATGTGAATATAAACCAACTGATGGGTTTGGATCTGAAACGGTTCTGTAGGAATGGAGCTGACTTTACAGCTGGAAGGCTGTGAGCGTTATTACCCACATTATGAATGTGATAATGAACAGAGTAGAAGACGTATTCCTGTGTACCCATAGTGTAGACTTTACCAAAAAGAGCCGCAGACCTCCTTCAGTCGGACAGCTCTGGTCCTTCGGTTGAATTCAGTGTTTCTCTTCATGACACTAATCTTCTTCTCTTAAAACCTGATGACGTCCTCTGGATCATGTCCCCTGTATGAGGGGCTGTCATTATACATCAGCTGAGTCTTTCGGTCCGTTCCAGGACGCCTTCCTGTCCAGACTAAGACAATGTGGACGTGTGCCAGGTGGTCTACGTCCCAGTGTGTCTGGACTTGAACGTGTCCTTCATGACTGCGCTCACACTCGGCTGTAGAGCTGGACACGTGATCCGATGGTTCAGGGCAGATGTTAGTACCAGGTCTGACCCGGGTCCAGCAGAGGCCATTAAGGTCCACAAACACAGGACCAGTGCCACAAAGAATAACTGAAAGCACGGGGTCATTTCCCTGAGGGAACGGGGACAGTGTTTGCTTAATCCGACCGTATCCAGGCCCAGAAACAGCAGTAATGTAAAGGGTTAACTCATTGGACACACTCATCCTCCAGAACCTTCAGTCCATGGTGTGAGCAGACAAACTCTACTGTAATGCCTTAATAGACCATAGACATTCAGTGACCCCCCCCCCATGTGGAGCTCAGTCAACGAGGACTCATCTGTTGGACGTATTACTGATGCCTGAATGTTCATCGACCATTTCTCCTTCAGATGAGGCATTATACTAAAGACAGAGTCCAACTCTACTCACGGCCCTCACAGGTCTTTTCAAAGAAGCCAGTCGCAGCTGATCAAATGCAGTATTTGTCGTGCAGGTAAACATGTGTGCCAGTCTTGTTTGGATTTGGATGGCGTTCTCTTCCGCCGGGCCGTCAGCTGGCGAACGGCGCCCCACTTCTACACCTACAGTTATAACTGCACACCTTTAGAAAAGAGCCATGGCAGTTAAACACTTAAAGCACAAACACTGTTAGGACTTTTTTTGTGGTGGTTTGGTTTTTTTTGTCCAGTTTCATTTTATTTGACTTTATTGTTTGTAACTGTTTGATTTGTTTTACAAATTATGAAACAACTGCATCATATGATCTTGTTTAAATGTTAAGGTATAATGAAATGGGTCAGAAGTATATTTATTCTCTTCCTTTATGAAAACAATGTATAAAATACATTTGGAACATGTAAACTTGGACATGTGACATTTCTTTGAATGAGGCACAGTGTGGCATAGTTTATAACGGTGTCAGGTTCATTTAGATGCCATGACTGTTGTTGACGTTTTTTTTTTAATCAGACATTAAAAGAATGATGTTTGCAATCAAATTACCTACTTTTTGAAACTGAGCGGGTGTGAACCAGTATAACAGTATTATAGAGCAGAATCAATGTGTGTATATTTGGAGAAAATAGGATCCCTTTTGATCTTTAGAGCCAGTGTGTAGTCATAGTTTTCACACACTTGCGTGTTTGACGATGTGCAGAGTATGGTTGTGCTGCATGTCAAAGTTAACCTGTGTTTTTTGAGGTGGCCATTTTACAGGTATTCATTCTTCTAATGATTGGAAACCGTTTCTGTTCTTTCCTTTTCTTTTCCAACGGTTGAGTTGTCGGCCTGGTCTGGAGTACATACCTCTGACAGACAGGACGCCAGGCCGTGGTTTCTGTGATTTATTTGAATCGACTTGCTGATGAACTAAAACAACTGTTATTCAGAGACGTAGTCATTATCGTGGCCCAGTGGTGACAGTCTGGAGTTCTGTTGGTTGCTTGTCTGAGCAGTTCTGACCATGCTAGTGTTCCATATGAAATGTACTGGATGTTGATTCTTTTCAATAATGGTATTAACAAGTCCCTTTTATCCAATCACTATTATTTGCAATAAAAGTCTTCATGTTACAATACTTAAAGCCACATCTGAGTTCATGGGCACTCAAAGGGGTTTGTCTTCATCACCCCGGAAACATCTGAGGTGGTAGTTCTCACTCACATTCTGCTGTTTGGTCCTGAACCCTCTGTGTCAGTTTTCAACACCCAGGAGAACACTGCAGCATCCATTTACAACCCCCAGGGTACCAGTGGTGACAGGGTACACCCTTGGTACCCCCAGGGTACCAGATGGTAGTGGAAAAGTCATAAGACTTTGGACCAGGTGACAACATTAGGTTCCACAAACCTGAGTGGGTAGTGGTTATGGTGGGTTGGGTTTGTGGACAGGAGACCCCTGGGTCATGTCCTGGTTCATGTCCTGGTCCATGTCCTGGTTCATGTCCTGGTCCATGTCCTGGTCCATGTCCTGGTTCATGTCCTGGTCCATGTCCTGGTTCATGT
>JAPQRQ010000019.1:35697920-35708858 GCA_037367365.1 Apogon talboti | reverse complement strand
ACACCCACACACACACACATATTAGCAAGAGAAAAGGGAGGGATTCATTTAGCCCCTACTTCCAGGTGTAACCTGAGACTAGGTGGGTCTCCATCCAAGTGAACATCTAGTCTGGATCACATCCTGTCATGTCAAACCCTTCCACAGTCGGTCAAGGCCTTCGTCCAACGCTTCTTTCTGCAGTGATTCAACCATGGTGGTGTTTCATTGTTGTTTTCATTTCAGTTCTTGATTCTCACAAGCACATGCACATTTATTATCTAAATCTGGTTCCAAATCATGTACCTTTCATTAGAACAGGGCTTTTCCTCTTTTCCACGTGGGTGTTTCATATTGAACCTTTTCTCCTTTGGATCATGGGTTTGACCATGGGTTGGTCCAGAAGGTGCTTAGATAATGTCATGGTTTATGCTTTAACCAGTTTGGATTAGAAACAAGGTTTGGGACAAGACAAAGAAAGAGACCAGCATGAATGGGACATGAACCACGGGGTTCTGTGTCCCGCCATAACCACCTCCGTCTTCTTTTGATGCGTCCATGTTGTATCTTGACGGACATACTCTGACTTGTATATAGCCCCTTCTATATGTTGACATTGATGGTGGAGGGTCTGGTGGGAGCTGAAATGAGACACAAAGGACTCAAACAGGGTTTGGGAGTGAGAACAGACTGTCTCATAAACACCTTTGAATTTAAAAGAAGGTCAAACCTGGATCACAGTGACTCACACACATAGTCATGTATATATCAGCAGCATCTCCACTTCCAGACGAGGCTGAACTAAGTGGAATCTACAGAGCACGTTGGTCTGGAGACAAATACGACGGGGAGAGAGCTCGCTGCACAATGTCCCGCTGAGATAACACAAGTTTGGCTGTCATGTTGTTTTCTTCACTCTAAACAGCAAAGCAGTGGTAAAAACAAAACAACCGCCGACCGTATTTCACACAGATAGATGTGAGTAAACAAGCAGACAATCCCTCCATTGATCAAACTAACATATCTGCTGTCTTGACAGCCTTTCTCTTTTGATTCAGTTTTTGCTCCATACTTTAAATGAACTCATGGAAGTTGGTAAAGGTGGGTGACCAGATGTCAAGCACAACGGGCCCAGCTCTGCAGCTCATGGGGAAATAGCGATAATTGTGTTTGTTGGATGATTAAGCAGGCTTCACAGAATAACTTGTGCCTCTGTGCCTGGGCAGAATCCTGTTGATTAGAAAGCCATCCATTTTAATGGCTTTTCTTCTGTCTTTGTTAAGCAGGCACCTCTCTATTCAAGAAAATGGCACCTAAACAAATGGCATGCTATTAAACGGGAAACAATCGCTCAGTGAAGTAAAACAAAGGAGAAGAGAAGCTCTGAGACATATACAGAGGATATGTACAGTCTTATTCTAGTTTAAATATTCAGGATATTCTGGAAAACTCTGGAAAACGTATATACTGAATGGGCCATTAACTGCTCAGTAACAGTTAGAAACCCAGTGTTGTTGTTACATGGGTCAACAAGGCTTCTGTGGTGAACTCTGGAACACGACAGCGTCTCCATCCATCTATCCTCCAGAAACCAATACAATGAAGATCTTTTCCAGCTCCGACAGCAGACTTGAAGAAAAGGACAGAATGCTGGAGTGCAACAGTGACCTGGTTAATGGTGGACACAAACAGGCGGTTGTGTCTTCAGAGTCAAGGACAGAGTCAGCCCAGACATGTTAAAGGTTATCAGTAGACTTTATGGAGATCTGAGATTGAACTCTATTGGCTGTTGATGCTGTCAGGTTGGTCACTATACTTGTGAACACAGTTTTTATTTTCTGCTTCTCACTGGTTCAAAACAAACAATAATGTCATGGCTCATATCTTTTATCTTTTATCTTATCTTAACTTGTATTTTATTCTGTCATTGTTATTTATTGCTAGCAAGTTTCTTTTTAACTATCTATGAGAGCCTGGTGCGATACGTGTGGGTTATATGATTGTATTTTTGTCTACTTTTGTGTTATAAATTGGCAGCTTCACCTGTGCAGATCTTGGAGTCCAAGACAAATTTCCCTAAGGGGACAATAAAGTGCATCTTAAAACAGCCCTGGTGCATATGTATGCAATGTAAGAATGCTGCAGTCGTTGGCTTATACACTGACTTATGGGATATTAAATCTAAATAAGCCAAATGAATGTGACCTGATGTCTACTTCAACAAAACAAAACAAACATCCTAAAAAAACACTGGTAATGATAATGACTGTAGAGAAAATCCTCCTACTATTTTGGTTTGGATTTGTTCAGTGGAAGGACGTACGTTTAACTTATTTCTTGTCATTAGAAGTTCGAAAGGTTTGAGACATGAACCCCAGTTGACTTTGTCCACAAACAGTTGGAGGAAATGTCCTTCAAAGTCCTATTTTTGACTGTATCCTTGGAGGACATATCAGCGCCTGGACTTTTTCACTTTTACTGCAGTAAAGAAGTTGAATCAGTACTTCTACTTTTAGCTCACTCTCTTTTTTTCCTGTACTTCTTCTGGAGGACAGTATGGGAACAAACTTCTAACGTCTTTACCCCATTTATTAATGATTGGACATAGAACAACGTTAGGTCCTGTGCAGTTTAGATGGAAGTAAGGGGTATCTGGTTATGTGTTTATTCATCTTCATCTTCTGCAGAACACTGATGGTTACTAATTAATAAATAGTCCTCATATAATACTAATAGCCATAATATTGACAAATTTTATCAACAGATTCTCTTATCAAGAGTGTTAAACAAAAATTGTCCTAAAACAGAAAAATAAATAAATAAATGAATAAAAGTCCTATCAATAATGAGTTGGACTGCACAATTCTGGGTGCTTGACTTTTTCAGTGAGGCAGCAACAAAAGGACTGGCACTTTGTGAACAAATCCATTACCTGCTTTTATCTGATAAAGTGCACAAATGGTTCTCTCAACAGAAGAGCTGTCTTTGTGACATCCCGAACATTCAACTCAAATATTTGACAAAAGATACAAAAGGATTTATAAGGTACCCAAATATTGAGGGATCCAAAACCAGGCTGTACCTCCTGGAATATAGATCCATATTTATTAGAATGGAAATCCAATAATCATTTTGGTGTCAGACTGGTGATATTTTGTGATTGATATTGATGATATATTGTGATTTTTTTGTTCAATGACTGAATACATTGTAACATTAAAGGAGTTATTTGTAATGTTATGATTTGACCAAAGTGTGACAGTTGTTTATTGTTGATAGTACATATTTCTCATGGCATCATCACATGTTCTTCTTCAGCCATACATTCAGTGGCTCAACACAACACTGCTGCCTGCGCCGTATGTGCATCAGTCTGTAGTTTACATTATGGGTCGCATCGCTCAGTTTTAAGCTGGAAAACAGAGACAATAAAACCATAAGGGTGTTTTTCAGTGTATAAAACGTCCTTATGGTTGTTTCAGTGTGTATTCTCCGTAGTTGAATGTGAGATCTGTGCTGACCTGTCAATTATGGCAGGAGATTTCTATCAGAAGTTGAGAGCGCAAGAAAAAAATCCACTCAAGTACATATAAGATTCCACACATGCAGATGGTCCCTGTTCACCTCCATCATATATGTCATATGTACAAATTCTAAACCTTTTCTTGCCCTTGTTGACTGTTTACTTTGCATGTACCCATCCTACATGAATGAACTCAGGTTAGACTGATGAGTACTGCTGCCTGCTTCCTGTTTACTGTATGACTGAGGCTTTGAGGACAGACTCAAGGCTACAGTGACTGATTACTAGTGATACTAGTTAGTATTACAGTGTGCTGTCCTGTATGTGGCTGGTCATCACGTCTCTCAAATACAACACAGTAGGTGCGTTTCCTTCCACCTGTTTTTATTCATATTTTCAATTTGTGCAAAAAATCCCAATAGTTAAAAAACATGTTTATGCCATGTTTATGTTTAACAGCTGCAGTAGTAGTATATCCACTGTTAGTACTTGTATTTGGAGTCGTAGTATTAACGGGTATTTGTATTAGTTATTGGTAGGTAATACTAGTAACAGCAGTTCTAGTTTTTAACAGTTATAGTTGTGTATAGTCCCGCACACCCCCCACCCTCTTTCTTTATCCCTTTATCTGGTCATGTCGGGAGACGGGGTCTACTCCAGGTTTCTACCTGTTAAAGGTGGTTTTTCCTTCCTCTGTCTCTGTGTGTTTACTCCTTGAGGATTCTGTCGGTGTGTGTACATTAGTTTAAGAGTCTGGTTTAGACCAGATCTATATGGAAAGGGCCAGCAGACAACTTTGTTATGACGTAGTGCTATATAAATAAAATTTTATTTATTGATTGATTGATTGATTGACTTTTCAAAAACTTGTGACACCAACACCACAGTTCATCTTCACCCATCTGTGTCCCCAACAGTCAACACTGACCAGTTTTTAATCATACAAACATTCTGAACTCCCTCAGTTCAGTCAGTCACCAGTAAACAGAAATACAGATGGCAAAAGAGAAACCAGTGGTGAGTGGTGAGCATTTCTGGGAAGACGTGGATTAAGACAGTGAAAGACAACCAATGACAACATGATTGTCAATTAGTACGAAGACTTGTTGCACAAACAAGGCAAATATGAAGACGGAGTGGGCGGGACAAAACTTTAGCTCTAAACCTCTCTTTGATTTTGAAGCTCAACATTTTTTTTCTTATTTCCAAACACACAGGCTTTGCGTGCGCTCTATTGTGCCTCTTTGTGTTAAAACAGAAAGCTTTTCTCAGACTGTTAACTGGCATTTTCTCTGCAGTGTTTGATCCAGGGAAAATGTGTGGAGCTGGTGGGCTGAAAGGTTCCCTGCTACCGTTACAGAAACAAGAACAATCCCACATGGGAATAGTGTGTCCTCCTCCTCTGTCGGTTCCATCTCAGAACTCGACCGGCTCTCCCTCAGGAGAAACTTCAACAGAAAAACAAGGCGATTAGAGAAAGCAATCCACAATACAAAATGACTGTGTGTGTAGTTTACCTCCAGACATCAGCTTTTATAGCAGCTGTAACTTGCAGCCGTCTCCTGCAAATACGTTTGCTTGCTTTGTCACAGAACTTGACATTTCCAAGTAATTACCGGTGTTTTTCATTATTAAGCGTCTGAATTGAGGCTATTTTCTCTTGATACTAGCATATTTGAGATAATGTATCATTTATTTCCGCTGGAGCCGTCTCATAAGGCCAGCATGGCTCTGCTCACGTGGTGACTTTGCACCTGGGTTGTGTTCAACACGTCTTCTCTGCTCAGGAACCGAGTGAATTGACCTGGAAGTATCTTTAGATAAGAGCTGTTCCAATTCCAAAATGCAAAGGGTGGGTCTTCAGTGACCCCTTTAGTACTCTCTCTACTTTAGTACAATCCTACTTGAAGAAATACAGGATGTCATCCAAACTGCAAACTCCAAAAACAAAGGGCCAACCTGACAGACAGCAGGTCTCCATCATATGCCACAGCCGTCTTATATTCTGATATGTTTTGAGCTTATTATGTATTTGACTGACTCTACTGTTTGTGCAACATGCACAGTTTATGTTCTGGCAGAACCAGTGTTTAAATTACAACAGTTATAACTTATTCATGTCTTTATGCACATGGATTCCTTAACCCATTCAGACCCAGTGCTACTTTAGTGGCAGTTCCCTAATGGCTATTTCTTTCTATTTAATCTTTCTTAAGTGAATTATCCCCATTTATCATAATAGTATCCTCTGTATTTTTTCTCTGTAAATCATGTATTTTCCTATATTTAATTTCCTAGATGTTAATGAAAACACAGAGTAAATTCAAAGATTATTAAATCAAAACAGAAAACCCAAAGTGATTTTTTCAGTCCAATCTCTCATTGCCTGAACATAATCCCAGTGTGTCCATCCACTGTCATTGATCCAACTCCATGGGTTTTACTGTGCTGTAGATGCTGTAGAAAATGACAGTGTTTCCATGGTAACTACGGAGCTTCTGAACGTCCAAATGGGTCATATCTGATGACCATGAACAGATGAATAAACTGGTATTTACACCAATTATTGACATGTATTGATAGGATTAGTGGATCAACAGGTATTAAACAGTTACATCAGTAGATGCTTTTGGTTGCCAGTGGATGTTTGGATCTTTATGGGTTAATAAAGCACAACCACTTATGTATTAACTGGATCTTCAGTCAGGGTGTTGTTGGGTCAGATAGATGATGTTTTAATGCAATATAAGTGTTTCAGAATGATTCCATGCACAGCAATACATTTCCAGACCTAATTTGTAGATTTATGATCATCTTACAGTCATATTATAGAGTGAAGTATTGTTTTCCGCATTTATACTGTGCAGTAATAAGACATACATTTTAAATGGCCCCTTTAAAAGTGTAATTACAATACTTTATATAACCTGTCAAACTAATCTATGGGTTTTTGTAGCATTAATGTCACAGGCTGCTAGGCTGGTGAGGTGTTTTTTCCCAGTCTGATCTAATTCAATGTCTGTACACACTTAAGTATTTGGTTTTAGTGCACATCCATTTGTAAACCATGTATAACGTGTTATTTTGCTGCTGCTGACAAATTGATGTTGAGGAATTACCGTGACACCATCAGCTGCAGGTGAACTCTGGCAGTGTTCAGTGAGTGTGGTTTCAACAGAATCAGAGTTATACATAATACAGAAAATACAAACAATAAGGCACATTTTAACGACCGTGAATGACGCTGAGACTGAATAGGTTTAGGCAGAAGCTAAATGTTTATATATGCTTCACCTACATTGTAATCCAGATCAGTTTTATTCGACCAATCAAAACAGCAGAAATCATTCCTGCTTGCATCCCTCCAACATATCCTTACAAATAAGTGTTTTGAAAACCATTAATGAATTGCACATCTTTAATGTATATTTATGTCATTCCATAATTTAATCCCAATAACAGAAACACTTCTTCTTTTCATTCATTTAACGGCTTTTTGTACCGTAAACGTACAAACGCCTCTGAAATCAGACCTGCTTTCACGTATCGAAAAGAACCTTTGAACAGAGTCTGGGAGGGGCCTTTGTTTGGACCAGAACATTAATTGCATCGTTTTGTAATAAAACAAGTCATTGAATTTCATAACATGGGAATTGACGAACAGTGGAGTTGTGTAACAATCAGCTTTATGGATGATTGGTTGGGCTGGTTTCTGCAGTACAATTATTGGATCAGTTCTAGTTCTGAAGGTGGATCCCCATAGCTCCACACAGTCAGACAGGTACGGCTGGATCATTGAACAATAAATGGTACAGAGTGCTTTATCATTTCAAACTTCCCGAGTTTTATTAAGGATTCCTATAGACTTAGAAAGTTTACCTTTGATGTCATTAATATGTTGTTAGTTTATGGTCAGTCACAACCCTGAGGAATTTGGTTATAAATACTCTTTCAATCTCACTATTACAGAATTTTAGTTTAACATCATCATGATTTCTTGACAACTTCTAAAAAACATACATTTAGTTTTCTTGACATTCAGAAACAATTTATTTGACATCAAACCAACATTTGAATGTTTCCAACTGCCTTTCAACTCTGTTCCGAAGTTCATCTAATATTTTACCTGAACAAATGAAGTGTGTGTCATCTGCAAAAAACGTAAGAAATGTATTACGTCAAGTACATCATTAATATAAAGTATGAACAACTTCGGACCAATCATAGACCCTTGAGGTACTCCACAGGTGACCTCCCTAAGTCCTGGCACAGCACCTTTAATCTGCACACACTGCTGTCTGTTTGTTCAGTAACTGTTTAACCAGAGTGAACTACACCACACTGCTCACATTCTTCCAGTTTCTTCAACAGCCGTCTGTGGTCTATTGCAGGGGTTCCCAAAGTGGGGCTTGCGAGATGATTTTCAGAATCCTCTTGATGTGACCCCTGAGGTGATTACAACAGAGTAAGGGCAGTATTGTTGTACTTGTAGTTTGAAGGCAGGAAATTTGCTCTAGGAGTTTCAAGAATGGCAGTAAGGGCAAAGCTTAGATTAACGGTGCTTCATCAACAGCTTGACAGTGACAAAGAGGTCAGGCGTTGTTCGGCCCACATGTTTGACTAATGGTGTCACATTAATGAAAATAAAAATAAACATAAAAGGCCAATAAATGTTGTAAAACAGACACATTAACCTGCATAAACATTAGCCACTTTTACACAGAGAGCCCTGAAAAAAGGTCAGATGGTGACCCCACCTTTTTCCACCATTGACTGATTTCCACAGCCAAGCCAAAGGAGTACCAGAGGTGAGACAGGCTGGACGTCTACACAGCGGACCTGCGGAATTAAAGGGGCACTGACACAGAGTATAGTCTGACATAACTTCGGTGTAGGAAACACCCTGAGCATAGCTGTGTTGGCTCTGAAACAACAACCCCAGAGTCTTTCACCGTTCCACAAATGTTAGAGTCCTCCGCCCAGAGTGACAACAGGTCGGTGTCTCCCCAGTTCCACATCTTTCCAGTCGTTTTGATATGTTTGCTTACTGTACGCGGCCTGCACTCATTTTGCACACGCAATACGTGATCCAAAAGTCACACCTTGCGTGTGGAACGAGAGGCGTTCCTTTTACACAGCGTTCCATAACCATGACTCCGCCTTTATCAGACCTCTGTTACTACCTCCAGAGGAGTTACAGAGGTGGGACCGAATGATCCACCATTTCATCGTTCCAGAATAAAGGTGAAATATTCCTGCAACAGAAGTGCTGTGTAAAAGGAGCTATTAACACAAACCCTCCTTGAACCACTGCACATAAACCAGAACACTATGAGTAAAATGTCTAGTACCCAGAATTGCCTTTTGTCTAGTACCCAAAAGGCAAATATGCCAGAGTATCATTGTGTGATAATAATAATGCATTGGATTTTTCTATAGCACTTTTCAAGTCACTCAAAGCTAAATTATTGATGCATTATTCTTTTGCTCTCACAGTCACCCTCTTGTGGTGGTAAACTATGTTTGTAGCCACAGCTGTCCTGGGGCAGACTGATGGAAGTGTGGCTGCCAATTTGTGCTGAATGGTCCCTCTGACCACCACTGAACATTCACATGCATTCATACACCAGTGTGAGTGGCACTGGAGGCAAGGTGGGTGAAGTGTCTTGTGCAAGGACACAACAGCTCATGACTCAGACAGAGCGGGATGTGAACCTCCAACCCTTCGGTTATTGGACGACCTGCTCTACCATCTGAGCCACGGCCGCCGCCCAAGTTTTTTAAGTTCCAGTCACTTCTGGGACTGTGAGGGTCGCCAGACTCTGGCACTGTCATTTTGGAGGTTACGAGTGTGAAAGTTTAGGAAGCCCTGGTGTATTGTCCCAAAGGCCTTCTCAGGTCAGTACTGGTCTGGAGTGTTCCATGCTGTGTTTGTCCCCAGTGTGAAAGTTTTATATTGAATCAACTCTATTGATTCATTATAAAACTCTGACAGGTCCAAACAGGCCACTGATATTTAGGATAATTATTGGAAAACTGTGATCAAACTGGGACATGTTACTTTACTTCATGTTGATAGTAATATTGAAAATATAAACAATACCAGTCCAAACCATACAAAAATGTCAGTTTTTCAGTCAGATCGTCAGAGCCTGAGAAAAGTAGGAGTAAAGTTGGCTGGAAGCAGTCTCTGTTTTGTAGGTGCTACCACAGCACCTTTTCCTCGGTCATTGAACTCTCCTGTCCATCTTTCCTTTTGGACTTTGACCACAGTCCTGGAAACTACATGGATAACTGCAGTAGATAGATGGAGTGTGAACAGCACTATTTAGTCTTCATGTAGTGGTTTTCTAAATGCACTCATCTCGCTTGGTGAAGATTAGACACGGTACCATATCCTAAATATGATCTCTGCTTCGACAGTCCATTCTTTATGTTTTTATTGATCTTCGTCGATAAAGTAACCAAGGTGATAATTGCTGGAATGGAAGATACTGCGAAAGGATCGATGGGTGTAAATATCCTCCAGGACAAACCCAAAATTCATATTTATAGCATTGCCACATGAAGAGGTGTGACAGATATGACAGCTGATAATTAACAGTGGCATCCACAGCAGACAATCAACATCCACTGGATGTATGTATATGTCCATCCTTTTATGGCACAGACAAACGAGACAGTGTCAGTATAAGCACTGTCTGTCCATATGACGTAGGCCTCATCTCTGCGTGACAGCCTCTGATGGGCTCTCTCCAAACACGTTAGTGAGTCCGTTTACATGCACACCAATACTCAGATCACTATCCGATTTCTGGAGTTATCAAGTGATCATGTAAACAGGATAATCTGATAGGTTTATGAGAAATCAGACTAACAGACCTGGATTTCTCCCCAGAACTTGGATGTCATGTGTACAGGTTAATCTGATTTATTTTGTTCTTTTACATCCATGCATGTGTAAACACACTTAAAACTAGTAGAGAACGGAAGTTATGGAGTCAAACGTCAGCAGAAGACAAAAGGAAGCTTAAGTCTACCATCACTACATATGTACGTACTCCAAAAGAAATCTGATAATGGACTGTAGCGTCTAAAACAGGGTTTTTCCATTATCGCATGTAAATGCGTTAGATCTGATTATTACAATTATTCGATAACTCCCAGATATCAGACTTTTATGGTCATGGAAACAGGCTCAATGACAAGTGTCTTCAACTGCCTGTGTCTCCTCCTCCTGCTTGAACCAACAACCATCTGCAGCAGAAACACCTGGTCTGCATTAGTCCTGAGAGCAGAGCCCACACAACATCATAATGTTAAAGTTCACCCTTTATCAGGCAAGTGACTGTTTTTGGTCAGTTCCAGTGAGGACAGTGAGTCCCCAGTCTCAGGTCCAATGTGGTCTCCAGGGTCTGTAAGGTCCACCTCTGCAT
>JAPQRQ010000019.1:35591281-35610580 GCA_037367365.1 Apogon talboti | reverse complement strand
AGTGTGGAACGTTGGTGACCTTTGACCTCGGTTCCGTCGGTGTAATCATTCCATACAGAACCATGGGCCCACTGGTGGAATACTGACTCGTCCTAATTTCAGGGTAAACTCCGATATGACTGAGTGGTCTGTGGGTTTGTCTGTGTAATAGTGTGGGTATTGGAACAAAAACTGACAAACAGACGGAGGAGTTCATTATAGAAACCTGATGTCTGTTACATGTGGATTTATGTATGAATGCATCCAATACACGTGTTCTATCGGAAAAACAGTTGGTCTTTTATCTCAGGAAATAAACAGACACAGCGTTTCCAAACTGGATTCATAACATTAGTCTACATGTGAGTTGGACTTTTAGCCCGTCTGTCCTGTTTTTATGGACCAGGTTCAGAAAAGAACCCATATTGTTTCAGACAACATTCAGGATGTAAACTGATTCAAGCTGAAAAACTGAAGACAACTGTTCAAATATAATCTTTAGAATGTGGATTTACTGTCAGTTTTTATGTATTTCCCCAAAGGCTGAGGACTTTCCAACCCTGAACCTGTCGGACTGACACTCACTGCGGCCGCCAGCGCCTGGTCCAGGTCCTCAATGACGTCCTCCTCGTCCTCCAGTCCCACAGACAGACGGATCAGTGTGTCGCTGATCCCCAGGGCCTTTCTCTCCTGCTCTGGCACCGATGCATGGGTCATGATCGCCCTACGATCACAGCGGAGCCCAGTGGACAACAGCTTAGAAAAAAATACCCTGGTTTTTTAAACACACACTAAAACTGAGGCATGACGGGAGAAGATGAAGAACGTCTCCTTGAGCAGCGCTGACCCCATGTGGTTGTTTGTTGGAACAGTTTCATCTATAGTACATTAATCCTCAGACATCAAACACACATTTGATGGTGACTGATTCTCTAGTGATTATTCCCATTTACCAACTAGTTCTATCAGTCATTAACTGGTGTCAAAAATCTAATACCAACCAAATCTGAAGTTTCATTTAGTTCATTTAATATCACCATTTTACATTTGCCTGAAAAGTGATATATTTATCAGAATATTTGAAAAACACCCTCAAAAATGTGTCACTTAGCCAGACCCTCAGTGCGTCTGGTTGTTGTTGTATGTGGGCTGACCCTGCTGCTGGTGCCCCTGTCCGTGGTGCTGATGAACATCTGCAGTTAGTCACCAAGCCTCGATGGAAGGTCGACACTCCTCAGCTGTGCTATGTGCTAAAGCTAATGCTGGTACTGTGTGTGTTAGGATGGGTACAATGCAGAGACTGAATTTGCCTACGTCACAGGTGTCAAACATACGGTCCAGGGGCCAAATCCGGCCCGCCAAAGGGTCCGATCCGGCCCGTGGGATGAATTTGTGAAATGCAAAAATTACATTGACAATATTAACAATCAATGATGTCAAAATCATTTAATTCAGGTTCTACATACAGACCAATTAGATCTCAAGTGGCTCAGACCACCAAAATATTATCATAATAACCTTTAAATAATGATAACTGCAAATTTTCTCTTTGTTTTACTGTAAAAAAGTACAATTGCATGAAAATGTTTACATTAACAAACTATCCTTTAACAAAAAATATGAACAACCTGAACTGTCTCAAGAGAAGTACAATTTTACCAATATTCTACCTGTTACTAAATGTTTTGTATATTTGTAATTGTAATGTAAGTTATAATTCACATGTGTAAATGATAAACTGAGGCAGAATATGGTCAAAATTGCACTTGTTATTCTTAAGACATTTCAAGTGGTTCATGTTATTCAGATTTTTAAAGAAACTTTGCAGACGAGTGTTAACCTTTTAAACATTACTTTGATGTTTCTGACTTCCTCTACATTGAATCTACGCTGAGTGAATTCCAACCATTTATTGTATCATCATCTGAGTTTTGATGGAAACATTAAGTACATTCCTACATTCAATTTACTATGTGGACGTTCCCAAAAGCTCAAAGTAAAAGGTTTCCAACAGAGAACACTGAGGTAAACGGGACTCTTTCCCCTTAAAATGCATCATTAATTTAGCATTAGATCATGTGACCAGAACCAAGGCCATTTGTCAAAGCACATCGATTTTCTCAGTGAATGAAGGTCTATCTGGTTTTGAACAGATAAACTGCATTCACCTCGATTTATTTATCTACACTGACAGGATCAGAGGTTGAACATTTATTAACTATTTTCGAACAATAGATACAATCGTCTAGGTCTTTGAGGGTTTAAGTTACAGATGACTTCTGCAGGGATACTTACGGATGTTCTGCTAAACTTTCATAACCACCCAGACTCTCTGCTACTGCGAACATCTGAAATTCAAATGGGGAAAAAAAAAAAGAAAAAAAAGATGGATGTTCAGTTTTGGCAACAAAAGAAATGCAAAAATAAGCTCATGAGTGTAACAGCTGTTTCAAATAGTGGAGAACTTACTTTGAGGCCTTTGAGGAAGGCGGAGGCATGCTCCAACTTCCCTTTAATGTAGAAGGTGATCATTCCAGGACATCCGGTGCATTGTCTCTTCATCAGCTCATGTTGAGGGTGAGAGGGCAGGCCTACAATGGAAAAAAAACCCACAGACACACAATAAAGACCTGTCAACACACCTACAGGGAACTTACAAAACATGTACCCACCCTACAAACAGTATGCAGATGACTGGTGTAAGTAGAACTATGAAGCAAACAGACTGTAGGGTCAAGGTCAAGTTTATTTCTAACACATTTAAAACAACCCGAGCTGCTTTAAGTGCTGTACATCAATACGAGTAAAAATATATAATATGGTAACTAGTAAATATAAGAAGAAAATATACTAAAACTGATAGAAACAGATACAAAATAATACGATAAATAGGAGAATATCGAAAAGACAACCACAGCTAGTGCAAATATGTGCATCTTAAACAGACATGTAAAGTGCTCCAGGATTTAAGAGCATGCAGACAGCTGACAAGATTCTCCATGCAGCCTGGACCAAGCTTTAGAGGCCGAGAGATATGGAGATCATCTGCAAAACAATGATGGGAGATGTCTCAGGACTGACCCTATTGGGAGCATATATAAAATAAAGGGCCCCAAAATGGAGCCTTGGGGCACTCCACACATAAGTGGGGCTGTTGCAGAGTTGTGGGGACCTAACTGTACACTGAATGACCTCTGCGATAAATACTTTAGATATTTTAATATTAATTATTGTTGATTTATTTTACACCTTCAGTATGAGAAAAGTTGGAACACTGAAATGTTAAAAACAAAACGATTTGCAAATTTCATAAACCTATACCAATTGAATATAGAAAATATAAAATGTTTAACCAGAGAAACTGTGCCATTTAAAGAAAAAATTACAATAATTTCAATTTGGTGGCAGCAACACATCTCCATAAAGCGGTCTATGTTTACAACTGTGAGGCATCCCCTCTTCTTTTAACAACAGTTTTTAAGCATTTGTGAACCAAGGAAACCAGCAGCTGGAGCGTTGGGAAAAGAATGTTATCTTATGTGACATCGGACTAGAGCTGCTCAACAGTCCTGGCTCGTCTTTGTCGTGTTTTTTGATCTGCCTAACATTTTCAATTGGTCCAGACCTTTGAAACTCAGATATGGGTGTTTGGACTTGAGGCAGTTCAGTATCTGGACTCTTCTCCTACCAAACCATGTCAGCCCCTCCCTAAAAACAGATGTTGTCTGGATGGGACCATATGTTGGTCTAAAACCTACCCATCCATCTACCTACCTACTGCTCTTTCAGCATTGACGTTGTCTTTGCATAAGTCCAACCGGCCCATTCCATAGGTACTAATGGTACTACTAGTACTAATGCACTCCCATACCATCAGAGATGCAGACTTTTAAACTGATCGCTGATAACAAGACAAATGAAACTGTCCACAATTTGTAGACACTTTTGGGCAGATTGGTGGACCTCTGGCCATCTTTAGCTATTTCTGAGAGACTCTGCCACCCTAAGATTTATACCCATCATGTTTCTGACCTGTTATCAATTCATCTAATGAACTGGGAAATGTTCTTCCAGCTGTTTCTTTTTAGTGCCACTTATTTTTCCAGCCTTTCGTTGCCCCTGTCCCAACGTTCTGGAGATGCGTTACTGCCATCAACTTCAAAATGACCTTAGAATAACTTAATTATTGGCTTTCAGTTGTGAAATCTTGTGGTTACTGCACAGCCAGAAGTAATGATTAGTACACCGGTCCAAAGAGAAGAGGACACAGTGTGAACAGAAGATCACACATGGCTTCCTGGAGGAATTCCTCTTTTAAAACCTAAACCATCCAACCACCAACATATACATAAGGCACACATTCAGATTGAAAAGGTTTTGACACATGGACGTCTAAGACAGGACTCATTTGTTTGTTGTCCTTTTTTTTTTTTAAACACTGAATTTGTTTGGTCTGTTTAGTTTTACCTTATTATAATTCGTGGATCAGACAAAACCCATCCTGCCGTCATCGTCTATACTTCCCTATAGATGGACTGTATCTGTTGTTCATTTGCCTCATTTCTTTTCTTTCTCTGTTTGTTTTACTTCTTTTGGTTTTTCAGATGACAGCCTGGGTAACTTCCTGTGAATGGTCTGAAAGTTTGAAACATCCAAATGCGTTTTCACACCATAAAGCTCTCAAACTGGAGATCCTGGAGCAAAGGTGATGGGTTTGGAAAACACCCCAGATTCACAGAATATGAGAAACCTTACAATAACACAGACACACATTCTGAAAAATGTCTCAGAACACAAATAAATATGCCAAGGAGCACAAAGGAATGAAAGAAATCCAAACACAAGGAAAGTGAAAAAAATAAAATGATTAAATCATTTTTAAAATCTGTGCAAGAGTATAAAGGAGCAGCAGTTTTTTGTGCAGGTGTAACCTTACAAGGCCCTGACGGTTTAA
The DNA here is from genome assembly GCA_037367365.1 of Apogon talboti. NCBI lineage: Eukaryota > Metazoa > Chordata > Actinopteri > Kurtiformes > Apogonidae > Apogon > Apogon talboti. The sequence goes on along the minus strand of JAPQRQ010000019.1, from coordinate 35,605,647 downwards.
GGGCAAGAATGTGAGGAGATAAAGATTTATATATTTATTATTATTTACTAAGTTTAGCCTTCAGTACAGAAACCTGCTCAGAGTACTGCTGAGGTTGACCAAATGCCATACTTACAGTATTTGGTTTTAAAATTGTCAATCATTTAACCAAGTTTGACCTCCAGAGGGCACCAGAGGAACGGTCATAGGATCAACAATAAAACACAACTACACCAGGCGCCAAAAACATCCCCGTTCACTGGAAATGCATCCAGTGGTTTGAGTCTGAACCACACATGGCTCTACTTCTCTGTTTATTCCAGTATTCTGCTGCTGTTGTCCAGCTCAAAGTGCTGTCATGAACTGATGAGACCCATCTGTGGCTCCAGGAGCATTAGAGGTCTTCACCAGCAGTGGTGGAGAATCCCAGCTCCATAAAGTCAGAGTCCTGCCATGTATCGGTTCTACCTGTTCACTTAACACAGGTGATTCCACTACTGACCCATCGACATGGAGGAGGAGTTGTGCTCATCAGAGTGGGCGGGGTCAGTCAATGGTTGGAACTAATACATGGCACCACTTTGACTTTACGGAGCTGGGATTCTCCACCTCTGTTTATCAGAATATCTGGAAAGATTCCACAAACAGCTGATCAGTGACAAGTTAAATGCTCACTCTTTTCCCTAAGTGACAAAAATAACTGGAAGCAAGCAGAAAAACTTTTGCAAACATTTTCTGATGTGAAACAAGTGAAGTGCATGTAAAACCATGGATGAAAATAACCCTTTGATTTCAGGTGCTTTTCTATTTGGACACATTTCTGTTCCATTTGGCATCAACAGGTCTTTTTTAAACATGACTGATCTGGTTAAAGTGGGACTAGGATATTACCTGGGAAGATGACACGCTCCACCCGAGGGTCCGCCTCCAAAAACTTGGCAGCGGCCAAAGCGTTTTTGAAGTGTCTCTCCATTCGCAGGTGCAGCGTCTTCAGGCCGCGGTTGCACAGGTAGCAGTCAAACGGAGACGGCACGCCGCCCAGGGCTGGACCAAGGCGAGGTCACATGAAAGAAACAAAGAGGTTACAAAGCTTCCCAAAACCCAGATCAGGGGAAACAGCACAAGTCCAAACAAATAACTCTGTTTAAAAAGGCTTTACAGTGGTTGAGTGGCGTCACATGCATGTTTTGGCTGTTTAATCAGGGAAGGTTAGCCAAACACTGAAGGGTGGTAGAACCTTCAGAACCTTAGTATTTCACCTGCAAAGACTGAAACAGATACTACAGTATAAACAACTGTGTTATGAAGCCACAACACCAGACAGATGGAGCATTCACACACTGCCTCTTGAAGAGGACTGTGTAGTTGGTGTGTTTGTACTCACCATTCTGCAGAAACTTCAGTCGCTCATAAAGATCTTCTCGATTGACTGAGACCAGACCCATTACCACGTCACTGTGACCTGAAAATGAACAGGCAGGGGTAGATGAAGGGCTGCTGAGTGACTCCAAAATGGCAAGAGATGTTTATCTGAAATACTGGCCCACGACTCACAATTTTCAGTCATAAAGCTTCAGGATAAAGGTTTGATTTACATATTAAAAAAGGCACGTACCGTTCATGTATTTTGTGGCTGAGTACATACAGATATCAGCTCCGAGGGCCAAGGGACGCTGTTAGTGCACACGACAAACAGGGATTCACATTAATAACCAGGAACACCATGACTGGAATCGAAGGGAACGATTCAACAGCAGTAGATGACATCTATAATTTCACCTGGAAGTAGGAAGACATGAAGGTGTTGTCCACTACCACCACAGTGTCTTTGTTGTGTTCATGGACTATGTCCGAACAGGCTCGGATGTCAACAACCTTCATCGTGGGGTTGGTTGGCGTCTCAATCCACACCAGCTGCGTGTGGAGACAAAATAGGTTTGAGATTTCGTGCCTGTACCGGTTAAACCTGTTCAGAATAACACTGTGGTGCCTGGTGGAAAATACCAGGAGGCATAATCTGTTTTGACTGCCTCACCACAGTAAAGACAGTTTAATATGATACCCAAATGGTTATACAGTCATCAGGATCAGTTCATGTTACACAACTGGAAAAGGAACGCCCAGTTATATAACAGAGGGAAAACAACATAACCAGGGCCCATGCAAGGTATAAACACAAACACAGACGTTGACATTCTCCAGGTGGACTGAACATGGCCAAAGGTGGCACAAAGACGTCTGGAATATTCAAAAAGCCCACAGATAAAATATGTAAGATAAGGGGCTCACATATGGTGTGTCACCACAGTATCTGAAAGATGCTCCATGAGGATATATGGGATCCATATCTAAAACATAATCTAATAGAAACTGAGGATCCAATCATCTCTTCAGCATATGTCATGAACGGATACAATAAAACAGAGAGAATGGTTCAAGTTGTCCTCATAGTTTAAAGGTGTAGCGACTGATTTGCACTTTAAACAGTAATCTGCAGAAACCACTGTACCAAAGGCAGACGGTTCAACTGGAAATGAACCTGTGGGGTTTGATTCAGGCTTTAACTGAATTTGTTTATTTGCATATCGAGCGGAGGGAAATCAGATCCATCCAACTATTCATGACTGGAGATGAACTCTACACCATGTATGAACAGTGACCAAAGAACACAACAGCTGTAGACAGTAACACTGGGACTTACTTTAGTGTTGGGTTTGAGGGTAGCCTTCAGACGCTCTGGTTTTGTGCAGTCAGCAAAAGAGACCTCCAGACCGATCTGAGCTGCAATTCTTTGGAAGTAGCGGTTTGTGCCTGGTAATTAAGGCAGTGAAGGCGTTACAGACAAAAACACTATAGACACACATGTAATTTTACAACGCACACAAACGGCTCATAATGACACAAGTCACTAAAAGGCGTCTCACCTCCATATACGTCATCCATGCAGACAATGCCATCACCGGCCTTAAGCATGTGAGTGATGGTTACGGTCGCTGCCAGTCCAGAGGCAAGAGCCAGGCCTGCAGGACAAAAGCAACATGAGGATCCTGAACTCTGACATTCTGCATGGGCTCCATCTCAGACTGTTTCAAAGCCTTCCTTAGTTCAGTCCATTAGAGATGGGCCAACTGACTGTGGTTTTTCTGGAGAAATTCAATAGGATAATCCTCCAACATTGATCATTTTGTTTGAAATTCAAAGTTGTCAAGTAATTACTATTTCTATGCTACTATTTATATATGTATATTTATATAGATGTGTATATCTAAATACAAAGAGAGAGAGAAACACACACACACACACACACACACACTTGTTTGTGCTGCTATTTTTTTATTTTCTTTTAATGTAGAACACAGTATTTACAAAATGCAGTTACTTACAGTATTTAGCTCCATCAAGAGCTGCCACAGCTTTCTCCAGACAGTTTCTCGTAGGGTTTCCACTCCGACTATACTCAAATCCCTTCAATAAAAAAAAAAAAAAAAAAAAAAAACACAACAGAGGCCAATCAGTATCCTACCTACAGTGTCAAAAGTTGCAGAGAAACTAATAATAATAATAATAATAATAATGCATTACATTTCTATAGCGCTTTTCAAGTCACCCAAAGCACTTTACATTATTCAAATCATCTCAACAATCACCCCATGCAGTTTGGCTTTAGAGCTAAATATTCCACTGAGACTGACAACTGCCCTTTAGAGAAAACATAAAGTCATTAATGGACAAAGGTGGTGCGGTTGGTGTAGTGTTTAGATCTTAACGAGGCTTTGACACTATAAACCATAAAATATTTATAACAAAATTAAGCCAGTTAAACTTCTTTTCAGCTTCATTACAGTGGATTGAATCTTATTTCGCTCGCAGTCAGGATTCATACCCACCACTCCCCACCGCTCCCCTGCCCTCAATCTGTCCTCAGGTGTCCCGCAAGGGTGCACTCTGGGCCCATTACTCTTTCCACTTCATATAAATGACCTTCCTGCAGTGTGCCCCAATAGTTACATTCAACTTTATGCAGAAAACACAGTAATTTACTCACATGGTAACAGTATTTCACAACATGGTTCAATCAGCGCTGCTTACAACTTAATGTAACTAAGACACTGGCCATGCTTTTCACAAGATCCAAATGTCCCAGTGTAGACCATGAGGTTCTTGCGGCAAAACAGAAGTTACAAATTGTATCTGAATTTAAATACCTTGGAGTGTGAATAGATAATAAATTAACATTCAAATCACACGTCAAGAAAGTCTGTAATGAGTCAAATTCATTCTCCCACATTTTTGCTTTATCAGGCCACAGTTATCAACAGTGACAGTCATGGTACAGATTACATTAGTACAACCTCCTAAAAAATGATCACATATACAAATATACTGTTCAAAACTACGAACGCTTGTCTTCTCGTCCACTCAGACAGTTTGTAAATATAAGAGCAGCCTGGTCCAAGAGGTGCATCCAGAGGGGACGGCGCAGTTCCACTGAGAACAACTGGATTTGGTCAGACCTCGTTTGCAGTGACAGCTGTACATGAGTGGAACTCTATTCCAACTAACATCTTATAAGGGGGTCAAAATGCATAAAAAATTGATACATTTATAATTGGAGCTGCCAACATTAGACACTTTTAGTCCTGCGTCTGTTGTATTTTTAATATGTTTAAGTGCAGTGTGTATGTTAACAGCTTGCTACTTATTATGATTGATGTGGAATTAATTGTAAATGTTTGCATTGCAACACTCGTCATGATCTCATCTGTGTTTAGGTCTCAATGTTATATTTATTAAATTGCATGTTTATAACCTTGTGCTACATTTTAGGATGACAATTTAACATCTGTTCAGGGACTGCAGATGAAAAATAACCATTTGGCTAACTCTAACTTTAATGTACAATGTCCCTGTGTGTGTGTATGTATGTGTGTGTGTGTGTGTGTGTGAGAATTCATGAGCTTGATGGTGCACCATCACAGTGGAAAAAAACCCTCTTATGTCTGTTATAGCAGGGGTTCCCAAACTTTTAAACTTGCGACCCCCACAATAACGGTGCCAGAGACCAGCGACTCCCATTGACCCCAAAGTGACCGAAACATTAAAAAACCTGTACACAAGACTCATGCACTAAAAGGCGTATCCAAACACAGCATAACACCACAAAAGAACAGAACAGCCTGACAACCATGGTAGGATTTAAATGATACTGTGGCATATTTGCCGCATTGCATTGTGGGTACTGGACATTCAACTCATTGTGTTCTGTTTTATGTGCAGGGGTTCAAGGAGGGTTTGTGTTCATGTTTATTAAGGTTAATGTGTCTGTTTTACAACGTTTATTGGCCTTTTTATGTTTGCTTTCATTATTGAGACACCATTAGGCCCAACAATGCCTTATCTGTTTCAGTGGCAGCGCCTACCATGGCAGCGGCCCGCACCAGTTTTTGGGAAGAACTGTGCAAACGAAATTTCATATGGTAGTGACATGCCATATGACAATAAAGTTGATTCTGATTCTGATCTGTTTGTCAAACCTGAGTTACTGTTTGCCCAATATTGTTCCAACCTATGCACTTACAAAGAGAAAGCACCTTCTGTGGTTCAAAGACCTACTTAGCAAAACTTCCTACCTTCAAGTCTTAAGTGCTTACAATACTGTCGTAAATGTGATATAATCATGTCAGGGTGTCAGGGTTGGTGTTTTGCAACCACCTGGGGGGTACCGATCCCCACTTTGGGAACCACTGTGTTAGAGTCACACAGGCGAAAGGAAACCAAAACAACACAAGACGATTATTATTGTCTGTTTTGAACTGAAGTCAGAGCAGAAACCACACCCACTCTGCTTACTGGTAAAGTGTAAGCTCATTTGGGTTATGTTTGTTTAGGATTTATACTGCAAATAAAATACAGCCTGAAGTGAGGGATCCATAAGAACATGTTAAACTGTAGCAGTAATGAGCTACAATCCCAGGGCAGTTTGTTTTTACTCCCACATGTGATCTAATCTTATCTAATCTAATGAACTGTGTGTGAATTTGGCCACATGCAACAAATGGCCTGGACAAGGCCAGAGCTGAAGTGGTTTTCAACAGGAAGTTTGTGTACTCTCCTCTGTGAACACCACCATCTGCACACATGCACTATCATGACCAGCTTCTGCTGATCAGAGGGGCTGATCCTCATCTAGTGATGTCACCAGTGGCGGCTGGTGAAATTACATGTTGGTGGGTGCATTATGGAAGTCCGTTTTAGGATGTATTAGAACCACCAGGATACGCCGAAGCTCATTTATTTTAATATTTGTGATTTTGTTCAATTATTTTATGTGATTCCTATGTCTGTGTCTTCTTCCTCGTGTGAGGCAGGTGGGATGGTGCCCTAAATCAAATCAAATTTTATTGATATAGTGCCAAATCATAACATAAGTTATCTCATGGCACTTTACATATAGATCTGGTCTAAACCAGACTCTCAAGCCAATTTACAGAAACCAACAGAATCCTCCAGGAGCAATAGAGCAGAAACCACACCCACCCTAGTGCCCTCTATTGACGAGCAGCCACTGGGAGCCACTGGACTAGAAGTCTAGGAGGACCATCCAAATATGATTAAAAGTGTGTGTGAAATACACAACACTATAGGCCCTTTTCCACTGAGGGAACTTTTCCAGGAACTCTGAGCATTACCAGGAACTTTGAAAAACCCCGGTGCATTTCCATCTAAATTACCTGGGTAAAAAACTTTCCCAGAAAAAGATCCTGGTAGGGAGGTGGTACTTTTCAAATTACCCGGAATTCTTGGGGGGCGGGGCTCTATGCTGGGGAATGCTGATTGGTGGACTACAATTGCAGCGTTCCGCAGTCCGTTCGGCCGACATTAAGCCACTGTTCGGCAGCAAACTTTCTTTTGTTTATTTTATTTCCACCTTCGTCTTTTGAGATTGACTGTAACATTGTGATAATTCAGAAAATTATGGACCAAAAGAGGACCTACAACAAGTGGACGAACGACGAGGTCCAGGCTCTTTGGAGCGGATTAGCGGAGGAGGAAATTCAGAGGCACTGCAGCAACTAAGGACTGGGCGACTTTGTTGTTTGAATCCATAAGGTAAGAAGTTTTATTGTCATCATATTAACACAAGGCATCAACACCCATGCACCAAGAAACAGTAATAGACCAGTGCACTGACGGTAAACCACAGAAATATTCACTATTTAGTTCATTTTATGCTGTAACCGCAGTCCGCAGCACACCAGCCGTTTAGTTAGCCAAAAGTCCAGTTAACCTAATGCTAATGCTAACTGGTCAACAGTCTGACGATAAACCTACGGACAGAGAACTTGATTATTGTTGCTGCTGTGAGGTGAATGCCGATGTATTCTTTATATATTGTGATTTCCAGCAGAAATGCACCGAATGGATTTACAGTCTTGTTCACGGTACACCAGCTGTTTAGTTAGCAAAAAGTCCAGTTAGCCTAATGCTAATCCCAGCTAGTCACCAGTCTGACGCTAAACATAAATCATGGACAGAGAACTGGATGTATTCGTGTTGTCACTGTGAGCTGAACACTGATTTATTCTTTATGTATTGTGATTTCCAGCTGAAACGGACTGGACAGACTGCCAATGCTGTGGCAAGTTCTGAGCTCGTTTGTGTCCTCCACCTCAAACAGTCCTCGTCCAAACTCGGTCCAGACACTTGGCTTTCACAGATGTTTGTTTTCTTTTTAATCTCAAGGCATCGGGTTTTGTGTTTCAATTTTAAATAAAAAAGAATTCTGACCTAATATTGTCTGTTCATTTACAAGGCATCAAAATATGAGTATGAGTACTTTAATTATATGCAGTAGAATTAAATGCAGGTCTTTTAGTAAATCTGTAAATCTGAACCTGGACTATATCTATAAAACAATAGAAATGAAAACAGGACCATCCATCACACTTAAAGTTGGACTTAGTTTAATGACTGAGAAGTTGAAAATACATGTTCTACCATTTTTAAATACAAATTAACCCTATGTCATTTGGAATAGATTGTCAGATGGTTAACTTCACCTATAATGTATTCAGATGGATTAAAGTGACTCAACAACCAGTAAAACATTAAACCCAAACCTCCCACCTCAAGGACTGGGTCATTTAATGGTGTTAGAGCTTCTACACACATGTCCTTGTTACTTGGACTGGAGGTGTGGTCCAGTTTCTTTGACCACTCCCCCATACGTCATCAGCCTGATCTGAATAAATTACCTGGAACTTTGGGGTGCAGTGGAAACGCAAAGCACACAGATTACCAGGAATTCTTTTACCCAGGTGAATAAGTTCCTGGTACTAAAAGTATGTTGGTGGAAAAGGGCCTTATGACTTTTGCTCTAGCTGCTACAATAACACTACTGCTGAAAGTATCCCTATTACCAGAGAAAGTCAACATGTGTGCAGCCACAAAACTCAAAGGTCATGAAGACTATAGTTCAAAAATATCAACCTGATATCATGAAATTGCGTAAATATACACGCCACTTTTAATTGGCGTGTTATCTGTACGCATTATAAGCTTTCTGCGTGTATGTTCTCGACATGTCAAATACCACGTACTGACAGTTCAGGTTTAGGGTCAGGGTTCGGGTTATGTGAACCAAAGACACATCAATTGGCACGTGATCAAATGGCGTGGAATAACACGCCAAAGGCCGAAAGACACAGACACAGAGGCCAGTACAAATACACATGGGCAAATACTCATAAGGCGACTTTCCATTGACCCTCAGATTGCGTGAATATAACTTGCGCAGAAAAATTTGTCTAATGGAAAAACGACAATTTTGCCAAAACTCTTGTTTTTCAATGAAAAGATTTTGCACTGGCAAGAGGTGGTTTTTTTGGGAAAAGCGAAATTGGTATATCGTGCAAAACTGCAATGGAAAGACCTTTTTGCACAACTAAAAAAGGATGTTTATGGATGTTACAACAAGAGAAGAAGAAGAGTTTTAAAACAAACATGGACACACCAGGAAACCCAACCACTGTTGAATTTAGTACGGGACAGAGGGAAAATGTACAATAATAATGAATATATCTGTAAATTAACGTTATATTTGCGTTTGTCTCCATGTTTATGGAATGACTTCTCATGACAATAAATAAACAAATCATGGAATTTGTGATTTAATGGAAAAACCGACATTACACACTTCTGTTTTTTTTTACATTTAGTAAATATCAGTAAAGTTTTGGGCATATGTCCAATGGAAAAGCCGCTATAGAGGCTCACCGGACTCAGATAAAAATAAAATATCAAATAAATTAATATGCCAGGACAAAGAAAATGTCAAACTGTAGTCACTAGAGGAACTCAGTAAAAGGTTAAAAGGTTAAGAAGTGCACACAGCCTTATTTGAGCCTGGTTTTAGTCTGTCCCTACACATGGCCTGGGGCTCATTTCCATTTCGAAAGACATTGAAGAAGGAACCAAACACTATACCAGGATGCTGTCTGTAAACGGTCCAAGAAAAACAACGGATCACACCAACAGGATCCCTGCGTAATATAATATAATATATAATATAATATACTATATCTTTAATGATCTCAATCCGATCATTATTCTGTACATGCTTAATGAATTTAATGACCTTATCTTTTCATTTACTAACTGTAAATGTGTGTTGATCTCATATCTACGCACAAATATCAACAACTGAGTGGTATATTTATGATCTATTTTTTCGCACATGCCCCCCCCACCACCCCTCCTTCCGTCAGCCTTAAATAACCGCGACATATCGGGCTACTTACAGCGTGCTTTCCCGGCCCGTCCTGCTTGAACGTGGTGGACAGGGAAATCGGCGGCACAACAGCCATGGATTTCCACTGCTCCGGCTCCTGGCCGACGTGAATGGCATCTGTGGCGAACGACTTGAAAACGGTGCGGAAGCCAGCGAACAGCTCGGCCCGATCGTCTCCATTGTACGTGTTTTGTTCCATGGCTGCTTCCCGTACTGCGTTTAGACTCACAGTGAACTTCAAGTGCGTTTATACATCACTGCCGTACGGCGAGGGGGAGAGCCATTTAACGGGGCTGGGCGCGGTCTTCCTCTCCGTTGACCAATCAGCGTTCGTCATCACGCAGCGGTTCACGTTGATTGGTTGGAACATAGGGGCGTCCAACCCACATGACTGTACACGCTGTTTGCATTTTCCGCCTGTTGTGCTCTGATGCAATGACTCGGGTAATTTGAATCAGGGGTCAATCTTATTGAGACGCTTTTGTGTAACTCATTTACACAGATCACCCTTATCTGTAAGGATTTGTAATAGCACAATACCTCACCAAAATTAAGTACTTTATTCAAAATACCGTCAATGTAAATTTTATTTTGAAACTCTATCTTAACGTACTGATATTTGTCATTTAAGAAACACTTTTTATGGATTACCACAATTTGTAGTTGATTTTAAAAAAATATATAAAAAAAACAAAAATAAAAAAAACAGAAAAAAACCCAAAACATAGTATGTTTTTTTCACAACCATGCCACGCTGAACGAGGTTTAAATGTGTTTTCTGTCTTGACCCATAGGGGGAGCAAGTGTTCTATTACTGCAGAATTACTCATTTAGTCGACGTTGTGCTTCTCTTCAACTTGATACTACTTCCTTCAGTTGGTTAAAGGATCTGTGTACTTTCTGTCCCTACCTGTCCCCCTGTCATAGACTGACTCATTAATAGTTGACTGTTTGGTTCCAGAAGGATCCATCTTCTGGTCCATATATTGATCTTGTCCAACTATCTAAACCTCCAGATGCTGAACTCACCCCCATTGGACATCACCACCACCACCAATATTTAATCCAAACCACATCAAAGCTCTGATGTCATTGGATCCACTTCTCTATCACTGATGCATAGAATCCTTCAATAGTGTCTTTAATACGTATCCAGCTCCATACAATGACCAAACATGACCTTTGACCTCAACTCATTTGAATATCATGTTGTAAATACAGTCAAATCATGAGGTGTGACTTTTTAATCTAAAATCCCATTCTTGTCCACCTGTAGATTCTATTGGTTAAATCTGTCCAACACATTATATTTATCCATCAAATATATCCAGGTTTAGAATCTACCAGGAGGGACAGATGTTCCATTGAAGGCAAACTAAGAAGGGTTAAAAATAATATTTATGAAATATGAGAATATAGTTTTGTTTCTCATTAAATGTAAAATACAATTGTTAAATTAAAGAATTAGGAAAAGAATATAGTTTTGTTGCTTAATAAATGTACCATCTCCTTTTAGTTCTATCCATGGTCCTATTTCTTATTATTACAGACATTATCACCATAAAAGGATCCATTTGGAGATGCCTGATAGTACTGTCATGCATCACTAAACATGGTCCAAAATGATTTTCTAGACATACATAATTATGCATTTTACTGAGCCAGACACCTATTTTTAGAATAAAAATCAAAGTGGACAAAACAGATAGGAGACCAGAACATGTCCTTTCTGTGAATAAATATGGGTATTTAACCCACTAACATCTGGACGTTGAATTTGTCTGCATTATTAACTTGTGTTTGTACACTTTTTCTTTTATATAATGTACATATTCATATAGTGTGTTTTACCTTTGTATAGTGTGTTTTACATTTAAGTGCAGCTGAGAATCACCTGTCAAAATTTCATAATGTGAACATAATGACAATACATATTCTTGAATCTTTACCTGTTTGGGATCAGTGGGACTTGATAGGGATAAAAAGGTAGTAGTTTTTACTGGATGACATCAGATTATCATTGTCACTGTCTGAATATGGCTGTTCAAAAGCTACATTTCAATCAAGGCAATAAAGCCTTGACGTACTCAACATTTTTTCTCAATTTTTTGAAGGTGTAAAAATGTGCAGCACTCGACTGATAATTTATAAATATCAGTCACAGAAATTACAAATGGAAAGTGTTTTTTCAGCAAGCTAAATATATTTTAATAATGCCTCTAAAAAGAACCACTAAATGTCAATACTGTAACAAGTATTAATAAAATGTTCTACTGTTGTAGCTTAAGGAGGTTAGCAGAATAGCTGGGGTCTTACTTTACTCATAGTTTGTGTAATATTGTTGTTGGTCTGATTACACTGGTCTACAGTGTTTTATAAATGATCTGTTTCACAGATTAAATGTACTAAATGTTCTTTATTTTAATCAGATTCATTCTAAACTACTGTCCACAGTGCTGGTTCTCTGATGTGTTCAAGGTCTCTGATCCAGTGTTCTTCCACATATCTGTTGGTTTGTGTCCATTGATCCAATAGATGTCTAAATGTTCCACTGATAGAACCTGTCCAGTCCATGTATGTTCATGTACAGACAGTGTTTGAGGTAGATCTGTAGCTCTGACACTAATATTCCTTTGGACTTAAACCCACTCTACCATTAATTCAACCATTTGACATTTCGACCCAGACTGGATCTGTGGAACCACAACCAACCAGCATTTAGGACTGGACTTGTCCTCATCAGGGACTCACACCTGGTCAAATTTCACTACTTTTATTCTGGAAGCGTTTTACTTGTAGACCAGTGGAATATTCATACTGCATGTAATGTCATATTTGGTAACATGTAGTTAATAGCTAATAGTGTCAACACTAAATAATGAAATAATCTATTTAACAGTTTAGTATGTGTTATATTAGTTATGTATTTTCTTAAAATAATGTAGGAAGACTATCAGAAAAATACTGTAAAAATGAGCTATTAAGTAGTTTAAAATGAAGAAACCGTGTCTACGTACTTTAAAAGTGTATTCAATTCAGCCTCTTTTACACTATGTGAATATGTTACCTGGAATTGTAAATACATTCAGTTGTTTACACTGTGGTTGACCTCTTTATTATTTTTTTTTCCCTTAAAAGTACCAGAATGCACTGTCTTCACTGTCTTGTTATGTGTTATATTTGTATATCCTTTTTTGGGGGGGTGGGGTTGTTTGTTTATCATGTCCGGTGTCAATCTTTGTATTACGATCACATTACTTGAAACTGTAAGTGTTATATTTGTTAAATGTTGAAAAGTCATATAAATAAAATGTAAAAAAAAAAAAAAAGTGTATTAAATTCTTTTACTTCAATGTAAGTTCAGTGTTCCTCGAGTGACCGGTAGTAACCGCTCATAAACCTCATAAACTCTCGCGATAACACACGGCGGAAGACATCACCCAGTCTTCCGTACAGTCAACTGGAGCCGCTTATGTTGTTGTACAGCGACCAGCCACAGTTTCGGAGGGCGAGCAGTTTGGCTTTGACAGTAAAGCCGTCAACCGTCACCGCCACGTCTTCGTCTAAGGTGCCGCGTTACCTGTCCGGCAGAGGGTGAAGTGTTTTCATGGTCCACAGTTCACAGTGTTTGGGGGCAGACTTCCAAGTGGCGGCTCACATCAGTTCGCCCGGAGGGTCATCGTCAGCGGCGACACCCTCCGCTCCGCCAGCGTCAACGGTTTAGAAAATGACCGGAGAGAAGGTCCGCTCCCTGCGCAAGGACCACAGGCCAAGCAAGGACGAGGATTTACTGGAACCGGACGAGGAGGCTGCCACCGGGACGTTCACAGCCTCCAAGACGAACAACAAGATCAGGGCGAGTAAGATCTTCAGCAATCACAAGTTAATCAAGTCCACTTCCGCGCAGCAGAACAAACAGATCAGATCAGAGCAGATCAATGCCAACACAAACACTCTGTCAACCACCGATGTCATCGATGACAACAACAAAAACCCCATTATCCGAGCCGGCCACGACTTTCCGGTGCACGAATGCGTGTTTAAAGGAGATGTACGGCGCCTGTCGTCGCTCATACGGACGCAGAATATCGCCCAGAAGGACGTCCACGGTGAGTAGCACCTGCTCAGCACATGACGGAACCATCAGAGCATCCATCCTTTCTAATGTCCAGGGAACCTCGGTTTGAAGCTAATAGGTCAGCCTCCATCATCTGTGGAAGTAGGCGAGGCCTCCACCCTGACTGACCCCCCCACAGTGACAAATACATCTGGGCCAGATCTGGAACAGCAGTGTCCAACATTAAAGGTCCACCTATCGTTTCTCCAATAGAATCAGGTTTTACCTTCAGAACTCTATTTATGAACTGTTTATTAAATGTCAGTATCAGAAGTTCTGATCTTACCGATGAATATAAAATGAAACCTAAAAAGGACTCAAATATGCACTATTAACTTTAATACTAATGTTAGTTGTATCAGTGTGAATCTGTAGAACTAATGATTCAACAGTAGAATATCCTAAGGTTCTGTCCAATCCAATTATTGGTCCAATCTGCTCTGATATTATCTGTAGATATGACTTCAGTTGAATATGGAT
>JAPQRQ010000019.1:35457750-35479581 GCA_037367365.1 Apogon talboti | reverse complement strand
TGGTATGAACGACAGTGTAAATACAGACACTGATGCATGGAGTCACATTTAACAGACATGGGATTCACTGTCAATTTATTCCAATATAAAATAAATATGTGGAATTTTTACCACTGATATTAACCCTTAGATGTTACTTGATGCTACTATAGTTTTCTACCTTCAGAGCTGTTTCCTGATATAGAAAGATTTACAACATATTCCTGGGACGTTCAGCATTTCGGACTTCCTGTCGGCCATCTTGGTTATGAGTAAAAACCTGCAGTTCCCCGACTGGCCACTAGGTGTCAGTGTATGGGATGAGGCCCACTGTGTCGGCTGATATGGAACTAAAACAACCAAACCCATGAGTGTACAAGAGAACAGCTGGAGAACAGAGGAACACTGGAGGGGGTTAAAGCAGTGGAACCAGTGGAACCAGTCCAGCGGTGTGCGGTCCTGGTGCTGATGTTGGATGTGGTCTTGGCAGGTGGTCTGCAGGTGGTGGCGGACCTGATCCACCTGGAGCAGGACATGTACGGGATGCAGAACGACCCCATCAACATGGCCCTTCGCCGCTACGCAGGGATGGCCATGACCAACCTGACCTTCGGAGATGTGGTCAACAAGGTACGCAGGCGCTGGGGGGGCGGGGCTATGAGGCAGGAAGGGGCGGAGACAGGGGTGGGGCTTGTGATCGGCCAAAGTCAGACCACATGGTTAAAAACACATGAAAAAACATCATGAACTCTTTCAGTTTCATCTGTAATATTGGACTGAAACCTCATCTCATCATCAGATGATCTTAAAGAGGTTAAATGAGTTCTGGAATACTGCGTTTCTATTATGGTCAGTGCCATTCAAAGCCAAATGAAAAAGGAATGAACCTGTAACTGTTTTCTGTAGTTGTGTTTAATCACATTTTAATTCCTCTTCACCGTATTTTCTTTAAATATGATGAATTAGATCAAAAATGGCTCAAACTTCATCCATAAGTATATTTGTCCTTGTCTTTTTAACATCTGAGTATCATATGAAGTCACATGACCTGTGGGTTTCATATTGAATACATAATACCACAGTAATAAAGGTCATGTATTATGTTTAAATGCTACGTTTTTAGGAAGAATAGACCAAATGTCGGATAAGAAATGTGATCTTCAGCATTCTCAGATTAAAAAAGACATAAACATGGACAACTTCTGTATCAGTGTTCTGATTGGTCACACATCATAGCCAGTAGCCTCAACTCTGGAATGAATCAAGCATTTTGTACTGAATTCAGTGAATATGACATGTGACCTGTGTATAGATGACGTTGGAGGTGTCAATACCTAAAACCCTGAAAAAGCAGCTGAAGATCCTGTTGTTCAGACAGGCTGTTAGTTGGATGTGGGTTTTTGTTTATATGTTGTGTTCGTGGTTGTGTGTCTTTGTTTTTTAACGTGTATTTTACATTTTTAACTGATTTTACTACAAAGCAC
This sequence comes from Apogon talboti, assembly GCA_037367365.1. Classification (NCBI taxonomy): domain Eukaryota; kingdom Metazoa; phylum Chordata; class Actinopteri; order Kurtiformes; family Apogonidae; genus Apogon; species Apogon talboti. The sequence continues at coordinate 35,478,118 of JAPQRQ010000019.1, read as the reverse complement.
TCTGTCAATTCTTCCCGTGAAAAGTGCTATATGAGTAAAATGAACATATGATGCATTCAGGTGCTGTCGGGAAGATGAGCTTTTCCACTTGTGGATTTGAAATTACCAGTGTGTTGTGTTCAAGTGCTTCTGTTGTTATAGTGAAATTAAAAATGACCTGCTACTTGGGTAAAACAGTTTTGGACGTGTTAATTCATCTGCGACAGCACTACTTTTTTGGCCTTTTTTTTTTTTTGCACATTGTGCATACTATAAATGTGCAAAATCATCAGCATCGACATTAATAAAAGCATTGTTAATAATTTGTGAAGAATCCTTTGTTGCTCTCTGTCATGTTGAAAAGGTCAAAGGTTATTTTAATCTTTCATTTCTATATTTATATCAACATTTTTTCCCAGTTTTCCAGTTGGAAAATACAACATGAGGGGATGTTCATGTGCACTTTCTGAGTTTGTAACTAGTGTTTATCATAATGCCCATAACACATGCAGGTGGGAATACTTCTGTCCTTACCTGACTAACACCTCCTCGTCGCCCCCTGTAGGCCACTCTGTGCTCGAAGAAGAGCTGCCTCCAGGCCCTGGTGGCTCAGCTGGCGTCGGACAGCGAGGAGCTCCATCAGGTGGTGTCCAGCATCCTGAGGAACCTGTCCTGGAGAGCAGACATCAGCAGCAAGAGGGTCCTCCGAGACATCGGCTGTGTGTCGGCGCTGATGACCTGCGCCCTGCAGGCCACCAAGGTAACGCCCACGGCAACGGGAGGCGGAGCATGACGGATGGAGACCGCCTTTTCATTTAGAGCAGCGGTGTCAAACATACGGTCCGTGGGCCAAAACTTGCCCCTCAAAGGGTCCAATCCGGCCCGTGGGATGAATCTGTGAAATACAAAAATTACACTGAAGGTATTAACAATCAATGATGTTAAAATCATTTTAGTTCCAGACATTCACACAAACACGATCAAAGAAGATAAAGTGGGTCAGACCAGTGAAAAAATCTCATAATAACCTGTAAATATCGGCAAATCAGGTTTTTTCTCTGTTTTAGTGTAAAAAAAGTAAAATTACATGAAAATCTTTACATTTACAAACTACCCAAAAAATGTGAGTAAACTGAACAAATATGAACAACCTGAAATGTCTTAAAAGAAATCAGTGCAATTGGACCAATATTCTGTCTTTATTAAATGTTGTGTGTGTTTGTAGATCCACTGTGGGTTAGAATGTACATGTGGAAGTGATCAACTGAGGCACAGTATTGTTAAAATAGAACTTATTTTTCTTAGTTTTCATGTTATTGACATTTTTTAAAGGATAATTGTAGATGTAAACATTTTCATAATGTAGTGTTACTTTTTTCACAGTTGACATTATTTATAGGCTGTTTTGTTCTTATTTTACTGGTCCGATCCACTTGAATTGGTCTGGATGTGGAACCTGAACTAAACTGAGTTTGACAGCTCTAGTTTAGAGGATAATGAGAAGAAGAGTTGGGAAAACGGAGTCTGTTTCCATGACCATAAAAAGCCACTAACTGATAATTGGACTAATCAGATCTGATGTGTTTACACACGCTCCAGAAAATGGAAAAACCCGGTTTACGTGGTTCCGTCCGTACATATGTAGTACTGGTAGAGTCCAACTTCCTGTTGTGTCACTGCTGTTTATGATTTCATTTTTTGCACATGTGCAGATGTAACACAAACACATCAGAGTATTGGGGAGAAATCCAGCTGTGTTAATCTGATTTCTCATAATCAGATTACTGCTGTTATCTGATAAAACAGATCAGATCATACTGTTCACATGATCAATAATAATCTGATCAGATTGATGATCAGAGTTTTAGTGTGAATGTAAATGGCTTCACTGATTTATCTAATTGTAGATATACGAGTGAATGTAGTTACTGTTTCTTATGCAGAGTTCTTCCACCACAGTTGGACCGCTGTGCAGTCGTCTCTGTGTGATCGGGGACATTTTCTGTTTTTTACCGTTCTCTGCAGGAGTCGACGTTGAAGAGTCTCCTCAGCGCTCTGTGGAACCTCTCGGCTCACAGCATCGACAACAAGGTGGCCATCTGTTCGGTGGACGGCGCTCTGGGTTTCCTGGTCAGCACGCTGACGTACCGCTGTCAGACCAACTCACTCGCCATCATCGAGAGCGGTGGCGGGATTCTCCGAAACGTGTCCAGTCTGGTCGCCACACGAGAAGACTACAGGTAGATCTGTCAGACTGAAGGCTCGTCGTTTTTGATGCATCATTACAACTGAAATGGAATGACATTAGTTTGATGGAACCTTTGGTTCATGTATTCCTTATCAACAAGTGTGAAATTCAGAAGTAATGGTAGATTAGAGGACATGAACGTCAAACTCACTTTAGTTGGACTTCCACATTCAGCCCAATTTGACCTCCAGCGGACTGGATCAGTAAAATAATAGTATAATAACTTAGAAATAATGTCAAATCCAAATTTTTCTCTTTTAGTGCAAAAAAAAATAAAATTACAGTATGAAAATGTTTACATTCACAAAACATGATGAACCTGAAGAACCATGGACAGCCTGAAATTAGTTCAGAAATCTAAGTGTAACATGGTCATTACAACTCACAGATCACAGTGGCTCTACAAACACACACAACATTTAGAAACAGACATCTGGAACTGACAAATATAGCATTTCACCAGAGGATGAAAACAACTGGTCAGTGTTTTACTATTACGTAGGATTTTGGAGTCGTTTTACTGCTGCGTTCAGGTTCATATTTTAACACAACCCCAGCATCTGCATGAAAGATGAAACTGTTAATATTCCAAGAACACAGTGTGAAGAGGTCACATCTAAGGGCTGTTACGTTTAATTTCCACAGAAGATCACTAGTGGTTTAATAACTATTTCCAAAACATATTCCAAGAGCTTGAAAACTGCAGAATTTTTTGGTGATCATCCAGCAGTTATGTGGTAAAACGGGCTAAAACAACCACAGCCTGGTAAATCTTGTAACACTTTGACTAGTACCTATTAATAACCCCCTGTGTCTGGATGACTGTTCAAATACTTCTCTTTGTTTCCACTCAGGCAAATCCTCAGGGATCACAACTGCCTCCAGACTCTGCTGCAGCACCTGCGCTCCCACAGCCTCACCATCGTGAGCAACGCCTGCGGGACGCTGTGGAACCTCTCAGCTCGAAGTTCTAAAGACCAGGAGCTGCTGTGGGACCTCGGGGCGGTTAGCATGCTCCGTAACCTCATCCATTCCAAGCACAAGATGATCGCCATGGGCAGCGCTGCAGCTTTGAGGAACCTTCTTACAAACCGACCCCTGAAGTATAAGGATGCTGCAGTGGTGTCCCCTGGCTCCTGCATGCCCTCGCTCTACATGAGGAAACAGAAAGCTCTGGAAGCAGAGCTGGATGCCAAACACTTAGCAGAGACTTTTGATACCCTGGAGAAACAGAGCCCCAAACACCTGAGCCTCAACAAGCCTCTGCGGCACATTGAGAGTCTGGCCAAGGATTACGCATCGGACTCCGGCTGCTTCGATGACGATGAAGCCCCCAATGTCTCCAGCAGTTTGGACACCGGGAGTTTCTCTATGCTCTCCATGTTTCTCACCAACTCAAACTTCCTCCAAAACCAGCCCCGGAAGAGGGACAGTGAACCTGAGAGAGATGTGGACCCACCTCAGATAGTAGAGAAGAGACATGCACCTCCAGATGATGTGGTATCTGCTGCTGCAGAGAAGTTAGCAAAGAAGATCACCAACACTGTTGCTAAAATTGACAGATTAGTGGAGGATATCACTATGCACACTTCCTCCGAGGACAGTTTGAGCCTGAGCTCTGAGGACCACCTCGCAGATTGGCCTTATGGACTGGATGAATTCAATGAAGCTCGGGCGAAGTCCTGCTCCCCCTGCCGTCTGTCTGATACGAGTAGCCTGGCCCACAGGGACCGCCTGAGCCGAGCCCACGCCCTTCTACGCCTCAAAACCGCCCACTCCAGTGTGTCCACAGACAGCTTAAACAGTGGCAGCACAAGTGACGGCTACTGCGGCAGCAAAGACCAGATGCGACCTGCACCAAGAGGTCTAATCATGCAACAACAAAGACCCAACCAGCTTGATCTGAAAGTGGCTCATCAAGAATACATAAGTGTCGTACCTACTGCCCTCAATGAGACTAACCAACAAGATATTCCTGAAAGAGACTCTGTGGACAACAAAGATATAAAATCCCAAGAGTTTAGCAGTACAGATGCAGAGAAGAACCAGGATCCACCAGTTCAAACCCCTGTCAGTGCATCTACAAAGGTTTCCTCTGACGTCAGCATGACTTCTATTAAGCTCTCTCCGTCTTATCAGCAGGTGCCGCTCATTCAGAGTGTAGCTAAATTTGGTGTAGCAAAGACAGCTATTAATGTTCAGGCTGCCCAAGCAATGAGAAGGCAAGCATGGGTACCCACTGTGATGACAGGAGGGAGTATTACCAAATTTTCTCCAATAACATCCACCAGAAGCCCAACCATTGGTACGATGGAAACCGTCCAAAAATACTCAGTCGAGAACACACCCATATGTTTTTCCCGCTGCAGTTCACTGTCCTCTTTGTCTTCTGGTGATGGAGCGCTGGATGGACAAAGTGAAAATGAGCTGGAGAGTGACTCATCACTGGAAATAATTGAAGTGGAGGATGGAGAGGTGGTCAAGAGAGCTGAAGAAGATGAAACGTTGGAGGACCTGAGTGATAGCCAGCTCCTCATGACTGACTCAAAGACTTTTCCAAGTAAAGAAACTGATCCCATTGAGATTCCAGGTCCTGCAAAGAAGGAAAAAGTGTTCCTTAGGGGAGCGTCACCAGCTGTACTTGAAGACCGATCTCCATCCAGTTCATCTGAGAACTACATCCATGAGACACCACTGGTAATGAGTCGCTGCAGCTCAGTCAGTTCATTGGGCAGCTTTGAGTCTCCTTCTATTGCCAGCTCAATCCAAAGTGATCCTTGCAGTGAGATGATTGATGGAACAATCAGCCCCAGTGACCTTCCTGATAGTCCAGGACAAACAATGCCTCCGAGTCGTAGTAAAACCCCATGCTGTGTTGAACCAAATGGACCAGAAGCACAGCCTGCAGGAATATCAGGACAGTGGGAGAACAGCCTTCGGAAATTTATGGAAATCACAGACTCAAAGGACAGATTTAACCTTCCTCCTGACCTGGACACTATGATCTACTTCACTGTCGAAAAGCCCACTGAGAACTTCTCCTGTGCTTCAAGCTTGAGTGCTTTGCCTCTTCATGAACATTATATTCAGAAAGATGTAGAGCTGAAATTGACCCCCCTGCTCCAGCAAAATGACAAAAATCTTCCTCTTTATGATGAGGATGAGCAAGGACTTGAGCACGGGGAGCGATACAGTGAGGGTAACTCAGATGACGACATAGAAATCTTAAAGGAGTGCATTAATTCAGCAATGCCATCCAAGTTTAGGAAAGTGAGGCCTTCCCTGATGACGACAATACCGCCTCATATTCTTAATGCGCAGATTAGAAAACCAATACACCTCCCTGTGTACATGCTCCCAAATGGAAAAACCCAAGTATGTCCTGGAAGAAGAATTGTCATCCCACAGAAAGACTTCAAATTCGATGATTCTTCCTTCACTGATTCTGCCGAAGGTACCCCCGTCAACTTCTCCAGCACCACGTCACTAAGCGATGAAACACTCCAGTATCCAGTGAAGGAACGAGGAGCTAAAGACTGCACAGCTAAAGGTCTGAACAAGCAAGAACCACTTGATGATGAGGCGAAGAGAATTGAAGACTTGAGGATTTTCTCACACTTCCACAAACCCCACAGGATGAACTTCCAACCTGAGATACAACTAACCCGAACGACCAAACATGTCATTCCCACTCAACGGGTGCTGATGCAGAGCAAAGAAGTAGCTGATCGAGTGGCGAGCCAAAGAAATCATTCTCCTAGTCAACAAAGGAAAATGCTCAACCAAGTAAGGAAACTGGAACTCCCTGTCATTAAGAAAAACTCAGAGAGTAACCTCAATGTGCGATCGCAAAGTGAAAGAGTTTTCCAACAGATGTCATCAGAAGAGAGTAATGGCTACTATGATGACAATGAAGAAACAATGAAGAGAAATAGTCGAAAACAGATAAGAGAAGCCAGTAGAAACACACTTTCCCGAAGCATGACAAACATTGGCAGAATCGACAATTCCCAGAAGCCCAGAGGATTTCACAGGATAAAACAGGGTCTAATAAAGGATGAATCTCTGGCATGTTACTCCCTCAGCTCCTCTCTCAGTTCACTGAGTGATGCCGAGTTTGAGGACCAGAAATCAAAAGCCCAACAAATTTGGTACAAAAACAGACAAAACAAAAACATGGTTCAGCAGATGAAGTCCATGAACATTCACAGCCAGTATGAGGAACAAAGCTCACCAAGCTCTGTCAGCATGGATTCAGAGGATGACCTCCTTCAAAAATGCATCACATCTGCCATGCCCAAACAGAGAAGGAAGCTGGCTGCCAGAAAAAAGAAAGGAGAGAACTCCCAAAAACAGAAACAAAAGGCTGTAGACGGGTGGAACATCGACGAGGAAATTGACAGTGATGATACAGCATGGGATAAAGAGTCCGATCTCAATAGTGTTGAATGGAGAGCCATACAAGAAGGTGCTAATTCTGTTGTTACCGGGCTGCAGGCATCAAAGTCACAAGAGCCATCCTCAGAAGAGACTGAATCTGTGCTGTCATTTATGTCCACCTCCAGCTTTACACCCAAAGAAAAGAAGTTTGCTAAAGACAAAAAGGCAAACAAACCTCTAGACTTTGCACAGCGCAAGCCAGTTCCAAACCTGCCCGTGGTTTTCAGAGGCAGAACAGTGATATACACACCGAAAAAAGACACACCTCCTTCTCAAAGACCTCCTCCCAGAAAACCCAAGACAGACACTCCAAAGAATCCAGACCTCGCTCAACACAGATCAAAGAGCCTCCATAGATTAGGGCGACCACAAGATATAGAACTGTCTTTGCCAAAGAGAAGCTCTACTCCACCTCCAAGGATACCAAAAAGTTCATCCTCCGGATCATCACAGAGCTCTACACCATCCAAACACTCACAGAGGAAGATAACATCCCCTATTCAGACAAATAAAACTGTCCAGAAAAAGAATTCCACTCCTGCTAGTAGTCCACCTGCCAGTAGTCCACCTGAAAGAAAGGGACGCTCTCCTGTTGTCAATCAAAATGAAAAATCCCCACCACCGAAGACTCAGAAGTCCCCAGTCCGGATCCCCTTTATGCAAAATTCAGTGAGGCAACCAAGACCCCTATCTCCGCTGGTAACCAACCAAACAAGCACCAGACCTGCCAACCAGGTCAACGGAAAAAGGATTGCTCCTGGAAATCGATTTGACTTGGTCAGGATGACCTCTGTCCACTCAAGTGGTGGTGAGTCGGACCGCGGTGGATTCTTGAGACAGCTTACTTTCATTAAGGAATCGAAGACAGTGCTAAGACGTGAAGGTTCTGGACGCAACCTGCCTGGATCCCAGAATGGATCCCCTAGAAGAGCAGTTCCAGGAGCTTCAGCTGTGTTCCTCTGCTCATCGCGCTGCCAGGAACTGAAGGCGGTGGTACAAGCCCCAAGGAGGATGCAAGGAAGAGGTCCAGGGCAAGTTCAGCCAGTCCAGAAGCCTGAACCTCAGAAGCAGACAGGAGGTTTGTCCAGGGCCACTTCCAGTGAACGGGACCTGACCACAAGACGCCCGGCCAGGAGAACCAGCTCTGAAAGCCCCTGCAGGGCAGCTCAAAGAAATGGAGCAAGCAGAATGTCTGGGCCCAGACAACAACAAGACAAAGACACCTTTAAACGCCATGCCTCCTCACCAAGCATCAACATTCTGAGTCGTGTTACCAGCCGCTCTTCCCTCCGTTCATCATCTTCTGATTCCAGTGGAAGGGCAAAAAGTGAGGACGATACAAAGAAGAAATGCCAGAAAGGACAGAAATCTGGATCTCGGCAAAATGACAGAGTTACTTGGAGGAGGATCAGGGATGAAGATGTACCTCAGATCTTGAAAAGCACTCTGCCAGCCAACGCATTACCTCTGGTGCCTTCTCCAGATGGGGAAAAGCCAAAGCCACCAGCTCTTCCGGGAAAACTGCCAACCATTCTACTTGCATCACGCAAGACAAGCGACGCAATAGTGCAGACAGAAGATCTTTCAAACAACAAAACAAACTCGAGCACTTCTCCGACAGTCGAAACAGCTACGGTGATCTCAGAGGAGGTGACAAAACTGGCTCTACTGAGGAAGATCAGTGCTGGCTCTGGGAATAACCTCCAAGATGGAGATTCAGATGCTTCAGTCAGGAGCCACAGTTCTGTCTCTACAGGAACATCAGATGGCCACATCGGTGGAGTCGTGCATTTCCGCCAAGGATCTCCAAGCAAGGCGGTCCGAGTCACACCGTTCAACTACATCCCCAGTCCAATGGCCTGTTGCCTGCAGGACGCTCAGAGCCAAGCGGCTACAATCAACGAGAAGTCAGGAGAAAAGACTGAGTCGTAGGACGTTTTGTAACGACTCGACTGTGTTCCTGAATGAACCTCAGCACTCAGGTGGACAGACGAGGAGTGTGCTGGTCCCTATACCTCGGGTGTTGACCCTTTTTTCTTTCCCGTTCACTGCATTCAAGTTTTTCTCTGAACATTTAATTATCGCTTCCAGTCTTTCATTCATACATAGTTGGATGTATGCATTGAGACAGGTCTGACAATAACAGACCAACAATAACTGTTACTGAGATGCATTTCAGAGAAAAATCTCATGAGAAAAGGATGTGCATCTTTTTGTACTTTTTTTGTATTTGTAGAGTAACCATTACCTGGTAGAAATGTAGTGAAACCATGAAGCAAAGACAATGAACTTGATTTCAGTGCATAAATCATCATCAGTCTCCTGGACAGAGTAAATAAAAAGAATATTATGCAAAATTTTGAATGACAACTCAGCTGGACATACCTGAACAGGTACAAACTGTGGCGGACTTGGACTCCCACGAAGGACAAAAACACTGACAAGTATTTTTTACGTAAAGTCATTGGTTTGGACTTTTGTCGCAACATTCACCTGAATATGATACACTGTTAGCCTTTCTTGTTGCATTCAGAGCCCAGTAGCGATGGGGGAAATGTTTTCAGATTAACTGTGGCAAATAATTTGTACCGGTTTGTGGACTTTGGGTGGAGCTTTGGCTTCATGTCTTTTAAATACAGTGTTGGTCATAGGTTACTAGTTAAACTGGTAAAAAGGTCATGTTCAGTGGCTTCATTGAGGTCATGTGATTTAATGCCTTTGATATGTCTCTAACCGGTTTAAACCTGGTCAACAGAAGCAGAAAAGCCCTTCACACATCAACACAACCTGTGAAATCCCCAAACAGTCGTCTGCACTTGGACTCGTGTTGTTTTCAGACACAGTCCTTTTATTCCTATTCAGTCACCTTTGATCAGGTGTAATGATCACACACTGAGTCCCAGTTACACAATAAATCACACGGTCACAACCATTTTAATGAGAAGGGGTGAAAATATTCAGTAGAAGCAGACGTATGTATGCAAACACTGGCTTTGATGGGGACGTTCAGCCTTCACGTTGACTGTCGGTGGAATGACACCGGGTTTGCCCGTCTGTTGACCTCCTCATTCCTACTGGACTCTGGTTTCATCACTGCTTCCGGTATCGTCACATCCTCCTGTACCCTTTTGTCTTAATCGTGTGTAAATAACATGCAGATATACCAGTCGTTCAAGGCTTCCCGGCGGGCGGACGCTCGCCCACAGCATGCTGATATATTCACCGCCTGTAAACACTTAACGTCGTGTACACTGGACGAAGGATCCTTTCTTAAAGCTGACGAGCATCACTAGCCATCTGTAATCTAGTGCCACAAAGACGTATAATGATAGAAACTGTCAGTCGGTGTAGATAAAGCGACTACATGCCTCCGTTAATCCAATGCGATGACATTATATTTGTGTTTGAACTAGATTCAGGTACTTTTCGCTGTTGAGTATTTCCTGAAGATGGTCGAGGAGATGTGTATCCTTACAGAATTTATCCACTGGAAGTCTTTCTAACGTGTTAATATCTGCTTAACTGTGTTGCTGTAAAAGTAGTGATAGGTCGAGATGAAGTCGAATATAAAGACGATGATTATTACCTGTAGTTGTACCATCACTCTTCCACGTTCGCTCTGAGATCAAAAAACAGCAAAGTGATGGATGAAGTGAGGCTGAATCCGCTGGAAGGGGCTGTTCCTTCTTTTCTCTCTTCTATTACCATCCTACTGTGTCTCCTAAGCATGATCTGAATATGAATACAACCCAAGTAGCCTCTGAATGCTAACCTTCAACTCCAACCGGCCATTTTAAAGCATTAAACTATGACTCTAACAATACTCTACAGCAGTATTTAATGAATTCATCCAAAGTGTAAAGGTTACAGTGAGGATTAGAGTGGTTTAAGTTGAAAATGAAGCTGGTTTCAATGCCTGTGATTGGGTCTTTTGTGAAAAAAGAGCAAAAAAATGTCTGAAAATTTTAAGTTTGCACAGTTCAAGGGTCAAAAATAAAACGTGTAATGACATATTGTGCAGATTTAAAGCAAAAAACTATGTTTGCTGTGTTTTTGGGCATATTTTTGGCTAAAAATGCAAATTCACAAGCCAAAACTCAACAACACAGAATTATGCTCATAATTTAAAGGCATATCGTATCACATTTAGTTTTTTAACGCCATGTAACCTCATACAAATGATCACATGGTTACACAACAACCACGGGCGTTGGAATTATTCCCAAATATCATTTCAAAAACTCTGATCTTAGAGTGTTAGAACCACACTGAGGACAAAGAAGATCAATATTATGAGAAAACATGGGTAATTATGCTAGAAAAAGTTGTGTTTTATGAGGAAAAAGGCTCAATATTATGAGTTGTCAAAATTCCCAGCCGACCCAAACGCACCAGTGTGATACATACAGTTTTGTTTCATTAAAGGTCACATAAATTACAGCTTAATTTCATCATATTATGACTTTTTCCCCACAACAATATGACTTATTCTCCTAACTCTGTACCAGATACCCGTCCATGTCAGTGTGGCTTTAATACTCTTTCACAGATCTTTATCTGAGCTCAGAAATGTTGAACTTTTACAGATTTTGATGGAAAATCACTGTAACAGCCCCTTTGTGTCTTTTCACACATGTACGGAACCAGATGTAACCGGTAAAGATCAAAACGGGAAATTTGGCTTCATGTTTAAGGTCCATTAGAAGGTCCTGGAGGTCATTGCCATCACCATTGGCAACCTCGTTCACGCCGGGTAACAGGAAGTCCCACGAAATACAGAATATTTAACTTCTCCGACCCTCAAAAGTTAAAAACCCTTTAAAAAAACACTTAAAAAAAAACAGTAAATCAATATTTTTTCCCCCGGACTCATTGTTGACCAAGCAAATGAACATTTTTGTAATATAACTCCATTTTCCCAGCATTCCTTGCGTGAACGAGGTCACAGAGGCGTATGGCGCTGTGTGAAATAGGTAAAGCGACAGGTGTGTCATGATAAATGTTTTCATCCAATAAAAAGTGACGTGTTTCATTAAACTGCTGTTGGATCTTCTTATAGTTTTAAACTGAAATTACCATAAACATCGATGATAACTTTATTTATTTTATTAAATGTTAATGTGAACCTTTTCAGGTTTGTTAAGGCTGAACAGAAGTATTTAAGGTGGAATAACTGAACACGACGCTGATGTAAAGACAACACAGATGACGAAAAGATGGATATGTTTAACTTAAATATAAGTTAAGAATAACATTTTATCACTGAAATGACACTTCCAAGTCCCTGCTCATGTCCTCACCTGGTGGAAGGGTGTTAGTGTAGGAATTTAACATTGTTTATTATGGGATGGTTTTAGTGGATGGGTCAGAATTTAAACAATCAGACACAAATGAACAACCTGAATTCTGACCTAAAACCAACTGTAAAAAATAGGACCTTTAATAACATGAAGTGTGTGTAATATGTTCACCCTGATACTGGAAGGTCAACACATAAACCATAGGAGACAAAAGCCGAAAGTTACTCTGACCCCAGATGAGATTCCACTGTCAGACATTCGTCCGTTGATGAAAACATTCCTTTTAACCTGTGGTGGATCAGCTGAAGCTCTGGTCACATGTACACTTTGAACCAATCAGTTCCCTGATGTCGCTGAATGTTTACGGCAGGTTGACCCTCAGCGGAGGGGATTTCTTAGCCGCGTTGGAGAGGTTAGTTTGTGTGGTTTTAACTTGGATTGGATGATATAAAGGTGAACAGATCTTAAAGCCCCTGTGTGTTACAGCTGCTGTGAATGGAAACTGTTTATTTGATGTTAGATCTGATCAGGTGGTGGTGTAATCTGCTGATCTATGGAAAAGACCGTTATGGAACCAACAGCTGTCATAAAACAGTGGTTTATTCTGTGAACTGAGACACCTGTGTACGACTCCATTAGAACGGACCAGACTCTAGTCCCCCTTCCAAGACCAGGACCTGGTTACACCTAAAAAGGACTTGTTCATCTTTAATCAGAATACCTCTGCCTCGTGTTTATACTGGGGTCAACGTTTCAATGTGCAAATAATCACGTGTGTGAAAATATATGATGGTAAACTGTACCCCATCTGTTTTACTTTCTTACACTTGCAGTCGCTGATCTCTTCCAAAACACACGTCTGTTTTTGCCTGAATTTCCTGAGCTGCATATCAATATTTACTGTCTATAAATGCATTAAAAACCAAGCATAGGAGGTGGTGCTAATGCACAAAGTCCTAACTGCTACGTTCAATTACACAAAAGATGATGACACTAATGCATTGTGGGATGAAGGTATATGTTTTCAGAGCAGTGCATGTCAAACTATCTTTGGTAAACTTCAGATTTTCAGGCAGACGTTGGTAGCAGTTGAAGTCCAGCAGATGGCGCCACTCTGACTGAATATGAACCCTCAAAATAACAACAACCACTGGGAGAAGCTAGTTAAAGGTTAGTAAAACCCATCAAATTGACTTCTCTTCTGCTGCACATGAAGGTAGAATTGTGTCTGTGTTTGGTTTGATCTGCTGCAGCTTTTGTTATCTTCTATTTTACTCATTTGAACATACATATGTCCATGGTGTGTTTGATATTCCTTGATTAAAATAAATGCAATAATACAATTAAGACAAAATAGAAGCAAAAATCTGGAGGTGTAAAGAAATGGGCAAATATTTCTGAATGAGGTGTCCAGTTTAAGCAAACATGAACACTTTATTTTGCACCTGAATGCACCATCAGAACCCATCGAGTCTCCACATTTAGTCCCATTTATCAGAGGAGGTGAAAGGTCAGTGTCAGGTGTTAAAGTCAGGTGAGCCTCCGATCAAAACACATGGAGGAAAGTGTCAGTCAGAGGTGCTGCAGAGTCAGAGTGCTCGGCCTTTGACCTCTGCCACGTCCCGTTCCAGCTGCTCCCCCGCCGTCTGAAGCTCCGCCCTCTGAAGCAGCAGCCGCTTCTGAGCCTCCTGAAGCTGCTGGTTCAACTCCACGAACCGCTGACACTGTTGGAACTTCAGCTCAGTGTCACTGTCTGGAGACGAACGGGGTGAATCTAAGGAGAGGACAGAAAACAGAGCGACATGAAGGAACTGATTAAGGAGAAGATGGTACAGAAACAGCACAGGGCAGGTCTCTGAATCCACCTTGGCCAATCTTCTCCAGGATGCTGAAGATGGGATCATTGGACGGAGCTTGACTGATGTCCTCCAGGATCTGGTCCACAGTGGGGGGGTCAGGACGGCTGGGGAGGACCCCTCGCTTCTTAGCCTTAGAACCCAGATTCATTTTACTGTCAACACCTCCGCCTGCATCTGAAACAAATAAAAAAACCTTCACTGAGACAGATTTTTTTAATTAACTTACATTTCTGAAGCAACCAAAGGAAAAAAAAACATGAGCTACAATTTATTTCCATAATAAAAAGAGTTTGTCTTCACTTTGGGGAGGAAATTACTCACCTATTCAAAATACACATCTCTATTTAACTAACCTGCATCTTTTTCTCAAAGATTCAGGACTAAACTAACAATTCTACCTAAGTAACTTATTAATTTATTAGTAATTACTTGCAGTTTAGTGTAATATTTTCGAGCCGAAATTATTAAAATATCCTAAGCATTCACCAGAGGTCATGAAAACTGGAATAAAATTATTCTACACTGGACAATAATTACATTTATATCGACTTTCCAAAACATTAACGGGATTCGTTGGTATGTTTCACCAAACCAAAGCTGTAGATGTTCTTATCGTTTCTTACCGGAGTTTAAACGTCTTCCTGAGAAACCGTCCCTTGCCTCAATTGTCGTTTTAACTATTTTCTATAAAGTCAATGTAAGAATCAGAGAGTGTAAGATCAAATTCTGCTAGAAAAGCAGATTATGGTTAGCAAACACGACTCATAGCTGCTACAGAGACGTAAGAACGGCACGTTTACTGCCACGTCACTACGTTGACGTACTGGAGAGACGTACACACCTTCCTGGAAATGATTAATTTAATAATTTAATAATAAATAAATCATGCAAAACAACCGTTTTAAAGAATTATTGTATCAAACATAAAATAAATAATATAATTTATTAAAACAGATTTGTCATTATAGAAACTCAATATCCAGTCACTACACAAATCGATTAGAAGTATTCAGGTGATTTACTTCAATAAAAATTAAATAGAATGCAATAAACTGGAGAGCATAATTCCTTTGTCATCGTACATTATAGCACGACTAAATTCGGATGCCACTCTCCACAGTGTTTAAAAAAAGTAAAAACAGATGTAAAAGTTGAAAATATTACACATACGTAATGGATTTCAAGGAAATAAAAAGAAGAAGAATAAACTCAATACAAAATATGCTCAGCATCAATAGAAACTAAATATAATCCCTGGTTATTAATCTATAAATTCACGTGATATATCCATGGTTCTTATTCAGGTTCTTCCAATGTATAAATTTCCAAAAAAGACGAAAGAACAAATAACAGATAAAACTTGTACAAAGAGACAACAGAATACTGAAAAGAATATATAAATATTCAGTAAAAGCTTTTCAAAAGTGCAGACCTATTGCGCATGCATCGCCGCTCTCGCATATTACGTCATAACCGTGCGACTAGCTAAAAAGCTAGCAGTGTGACGGTTACCGCCGTTGGACAATTAAAGTCACTTATCCTTCAACGGGTACAACAGCACCTGAAATTCAAAGACTGGTAAGAAAGACTCTTTATTCTATTACAGTGTTAGATTAGATACCGTGTATCATTCATTTACACGACAGCACCGTGACAGGACTCTAATGTGAATGATTAGCTTGGTAGCTGTTAGCAATGTCACGTCACGCCAGACCCCTTTGAAATCTATGACAAAACATCATTAAACACCTTCAGATTGAAATACCGTGACATTTACATCAGAAATAAAAACAAGTCATCATCCACAGTGACTGATGTTTTAATTCGGCTTAAGTTAAACCCATAAATTCGTACCAACACACAATATTCAGCCTTCCGTTTTCGCTTTTGTTTTTCTCTGAAATATACAATTCTAATATAAAACAATCGTCAAGAAACATGAAATCCATTGGTAAAGTTACTATAAGTGATGTGCGGATAGTCCCCGATCACTCAGAGAGATGCAGAAATGGACTAGATATTCTATACTTTTTATTCACCGACAAATATCTTGCTGTAATGACAGTTTCTCCTTTCTTTTCGCATAAATGCGTGAATTTTACTGCATTTAATTGTAGTTCAGAACATCTTACGCTGCATAACAATGAAGCTAAAGAGGAGTTTTACCGTGTTTTGGCGTGTGTTACATGTTAGCATGCTAAGCTAACAATGCTAGAATACTGTAAGGTTAAAGGGGAGTGGGTTTAAGTTCAGTGTCACCTGTGCGAGGAGGTAGTTTAATTAGCTGGATACTTATCCGTTTCCACCCCTTGTTATCTTTGAACTAGCTTGCTTGTCTGTCATTAAAGTATGGTTAATGTTAGCCGGCAACTGTTAGCATTGCATTACAGTCATGCTGAGGTAAACATGACATCAGCTGCTAGAATATTCTACAAGCCAAACAGAGCTAAGTGTGTCTGTGTTACTGAGCAGAAACAGTCATAAGTAGTATTATGAATAATGTGGATGACATTTGAACTGCTTTTGTTACTGACAGACTGGCCTCCAACATGTGAACTTATAAACAGGGAAGAGGAATAGAAGGTGCTTGATTCATGGGACTTCATGTCAGTGTTAAGATAATCAGTGTTGGTATGAAATCCAGACTTTCACTCAAGTCTTTGCCCAGGATGATGAGGTCCTACATTTTTTACCACAATATATGTTTCCATATTTCAGTCAGTAGTGGAAGTTATCACAAATTTTCAAATTTCCAGTTTAACCCATGAAGACCCAAACAGCCACTGGCAACCAAAACCATCTACTGATGTAAATGTTTAATAACTTCTGATCCACTTAACCCATTAATCCATGTAAAACACTGGTGTAAAATACAGTTATTCATCTTTTCGTCGTCATCAGATATGACCCATTTGGACGTTCAGAGGCTCCGTAGTTACCATGGAAATGCAGTCATCTTCTACAACATTGATTCACCAGTAAAACCCATGGAGTTGGATCAATGACAGTGGATGGACACACTGGGTTTATGTTCAGTTAATGAGAGATTGGACTGAAAAAGTCACCTTTTCTTTAGTGTTTTCTGTTTTGATATTATAGTATTTGAATTTACTCTGAGCTTTAATGAACATCTGCATGATCAGCAAACGAAATCTAGGAAAATACCTGATTTTCACTGAAAAAACACAAAACAAAGAGGATAATATAATAAATCAGTCACTTAAGAAAAGTTAAATATCAAGAAAAAAATATTTTAGAATTGCCACAAAAGTAGCTCTGTGTCTTTATCGGTTAAAGGCAAATTTTTGTTGATGTTGAAGGTTCCAGATGGTTATTTGTGGCTTTAAGTTATTCATAGCATCGTATTCACACCACGATGAAAACGGCATACAGTGAAACAACAGATATGCATAAAAAACACATCTGTAGTCCCTAATTTTGTGATGGTGTGTGTTTTTGTTCATTTCATGTCTTCGTCAACAAACTGAAATCTGTGTATGTCTGTGGTTTTAAACTCCTCTTACGGTCAAAACATGGCAAACAATGAAGATGAGATTCAGAAATTATTGCATTTTGCAGTTAGTAAGTGTTCCAAACTCTGTATATGTGCTTTAAGGGTGAAGTTTTCAGTACAGGGCGGTTGGTTCGGTGTCATTTCTTTGTCTATCTGGTGTTTGCAGGGTTTCCCTCCATCAGATAACACGGAGAGGTCTGAACCTCCTTCAAACATGACAGACACAAAGCGTCTCGCCTTCTCCATCATCCAGTTCCTCCACGACCAGCTCCAGTCAGGAAATCTGTCCTCAGGCGCTCAGGAGAGTCTGGAAGGTGAGTTCTCAAACCCCGAACACAGGAAACCGGTCTGATACGGACCATATTGACCCAGAAGGATGTCCAAGGTGGTTCTTCTATGGGAAGGTACTGATAAAAGACCTTAAATAGACTAAACTGCCTCAGTTCAGACTGGATGGATGTTGTTTTTTTCTAAAAATATCCATATTTGAATATAAGACACATATTACCAGAGTCGATGCTGAGCATATGTGACAAAAAGAGCTACAAAGAGGATGGTTTCAATTTGGCATGTATTTTTATCACAAGTTTGACCTGAAATTTCATCTAAAATGTTCATTCTTTTGTTCAAATATGAGTGTACATTTTTCTTTTATTTTCATGTACTTTCTGAAGGGAGATTTTTACACATAATTGCATAAATCCACAATGGTATCAGTTTGAGTAAAGTATTTGTTCCATAAAACTGCTTTCATTACGTTAATGGTCACTGTAGCTGAAGGCAGTCATGTGATGCTGTAACACTGGGCCGTTTTGATGAGACAGTGGCACAGTTATCTGTTCTTAAATGTCATCTTCCCCCACCTTCTCATTTTACATCACATCGAAGTTCTTTTTACATCTGTATTGTGTATTCAGTGTTTTTGTGTAACAACATAAAGTTCTTCTTCTGACATCTCTGACTTAAAATAATCAAGAAAATAAAACAGATAAAGCGTTGGTCCCAGAGTCCATCCTGTTCTTCAGTCTGTGTTAAAATACCTCATTTTATTCACTCACACAGATGTTTTCCTCTTTGAAAGAATCCCTTTGTTGCATCAGTGTTCTGTGTTTTATAGGCTTTTACATCATTGGTAGAACAACCATTTAACCTTTTATTTGTTTGAAAGGAATACTGTTTTGGATGATTGGTGATCCTTTTCTCAATCATATCCGGGAGGAGAAGTAAAGTATTTCCGATTAGATGAAACTAAGATGGACTGTCCCTGTATGTTTTGTAGTTGCTGTTCAGTGTTTGGAGACAGCGTTTGAGGTGTCGACCGACGACCAGAGCCTCGCCGTCCCCATGACGTTACCAGAGATCTTCGCTTCAGCCACAGACGAGGTACGGTCAGACCCAGCGGATGTAAATGTGTGGCTTTGTAGCTCCAGAACAGTGGAGCCTACATTTCCCATTACGCTTTTATGACTCTGCATGGGTAGCAGAATGGAGCCACAGTTCACTGGAATATGGAGGAGATCATGTAAAATAATCAGTAATAATGCAGCAATTTACATCATATACTAGATAATATATTATCAGTATGTTCATTTAAAGACGTATACACTAACAAGTGTGGAAAATATTGTTGTGTTATTAAAATTATGGGGTTATTCAGTGGAAAAGGAAACAGTTTAGTCACTACAGGATTCTACACAAGCTGACACGGTTCTGTTGTTTTAAAGATGATCTGAAGTCTTTGTTTCTTGCATAATTTTTTATTATTTTTTTATTGTTTATTTAACAGGGACATTGTACATTAATTCACATCGCTGTAAATGCACCAGAGTTAGTCTAATCTCAACTACAGTCCCTGGACAGATGGTGAATTATCATCCTAAAAAGTAACACAAGGTTATAAACGTGTAAATATTATTTGTATGTTTTTTGTGTATTTTGGTGTTTGTTATCTGAGACTAATACATTCCCCGCTGTTGACTGTACCTTCCACGACATCAGTAAATTCAGAGCTAACGGCTGTGAGTCCAAACTGAAAACACTGAGTCCTTTGTAGGTTTGACAGTCGGCAGAATCTCATTCAGGGTGCGTGTGTGTGTGTGCGTGTGTGTGTGTGTGTACGTGCATGCACGCGTGTGTGTGGGGGGGTGTGTGTGTGGGAGAGTCAGGACTCGGCCTCAGTCTGAGCTTTATCACAGCGTCACAGGCGTCCGTTGAACCAGCGTCTCAGATTCAGACCTCCAGGAAGCACAGATGAAATAATATCCCCTGACTAAAGGCTGGGTTCAGTTTTCTGATTTTACCACAAGACTCATTCGATGAAGCGAAAACACTCAGAGCTGAATTCATCTAAAAACAACACAAGGAGCATCCAAGCACATTCCTCTGACCCAGTGGCCCAGAGCTGATGGGGTCTGAAGCATGTTTCAACTTTTTTCAGTGACGTTTGACACTGTTTAAAACAGACGAACCTATCTACATACAAGATTCCTTTATTGTCTTTCATTCAATGTAGCACATGAAGAACGAAATGTGTACTCAGGTCTCAGTAATAAGGTCAGAAATAGGATGAAAATAGTAAAAATATTTAAAAAAACCACTCCACTTGCATAAGTAAGTAAGGGGGGGCGTGATGCAGGACATTAGGATGGAAAGTGACCCTGAATGGAGCTTTGGTGGGACTGGTTCTGACCTGCGTCTGTCTGGTGTTTGTCTGCTCAGCTTCCAGCTCAGTCTCAGGCCAACAACAACTCCAGCCCAAACTCTCTGAGCGACGAGCAGAGAGCAGAGGCCGAGCAGCTCAAGACCGAAGGTAAGACCAACAACCTGCACACCACCGTGAGCTTCACTGTGGGTTAATCTGTTCAATCGAAACCAAAAAACTGAGAGCATAGAGTTTCCAAAGCCCATGTCGATGAACATTCTTTCCTCTAAGATTAGATTAGATTAGATTAGATTGGACTTTATTGACCCCTCAGGAAATTCGTGTTCCAGTATCAGCACAACTGTGTGTGTGTTTTTGTGTGTACAC
>JAPQRQ010000019.1:35137362-35148742 GCA_037367365.1 Apogon talboti | reverse complement strand
TAATTTGGAAATTATGAGCAATTTAAAAAAGTTGGGGTGTCGAAACACCCCAGGTGACTAACGTAGGGTTAAATGTTTTTCATGCATCTTTTATTCATAGATAATGTGATGACGAATGAAAATATATTTATTAATGAGATAAATAATAAAAAAAACACAAAATGGAACAAATTGTCAAATATCGGATTGGGCCGAAGTTCATCCATAAAACCCATTAAGTTGACTGTTTTAAGAACGGCCTGTAGATGTTGGGTTTTTTCTGATTTTCTTGGGGGCAGTGAATGCATCATATCTGTGTTGAATTATTAAAATGAATTAAATTGAATTATTTAAAATTGAAAACTGACCCTGAACGGCGTCGTGTTCGTCGTCTGTCTGTTGTTTGTACTTTGGAACCTTCAGTGTTCGTGTGTTGACTTGTTCCTGCTGCCAGTGGCTGAGCTGTCCTGAAGCTCCGCCTTCTTTCTTTCAGGTGCTCCACCTGGACGCCGCCGCCCCGTTCCCAGAGTCCTGTGATGAGGACACGCTGTTCGTCAAAATGTCCTGGGACTCGAAGACCTTCAAGGCGGTGAACTCTGACCTGGTGGATTCTGGATCTGCTGACTCCTCCCCCCCTCGTCCCAAACCCTCCTTGCCCCCCTCCCCTCCCTGCTCGCCTCCTGCTGCCACCCCGGCGTCCCGAGGCCCCTCCCGCCGCGCCCTGCCGACACCGGACCCGGCCGTCATGCGGAAAGCCTCATCTGGAGAGACCAGGTCCAGCAGATCCACCATGAGCGCCGGGAAGGCGGGCAGCATGGAGGCGGAGTCTCTGCACTCCGCCTCCAAACTTTCAGCCTCAAAATGTCTGAGCGCCAAGCGGAGGGAGAGGGCGGCGAGGACGCCGGGAATCCGCAAGAAACTGGACATGAGCAGTGAGTACGAGCTGTGGCGCCGGGGACGGTCCTAAGGCGTCTTCACAAACTATCCAAGGCGGTCGCATTAACGATCAAAATATTAATCAGCAGATTCAGATGTCAAAGGTGTTGGTCACCTGGGTTTGTGTGGACACTGCACAACTCCCAGCATGCACTGCTGTACAAAGGGTCTGCAGTAGCTTCATAAGGACCAGAGTTCGTCAGGTTCTTCATAGGTTTTTCACTGTGACTCAGGTTTTTCGTAGGTTTTTTGCGTCGTACGTGGTGTGACTCCTGGTTTTCTGGGTTCCGTCAGGTCCACAGAAGTCGTCCGTGGGTCAGGACATCCTGGATCAGCTGTTGGACGAGGAGCTGGAGCCAGAGGTGAAGTTGGCTCAGCGGTTGTCAGCATCACCCCCCTGGGCCCCGCCCTCCCGTGCCCCGCCCCTGTCCTGCAGACTCACCCCTCTCAGGACAGCCCACTCAGCCACCGCCGCTCAGGACGCCGTTGCACTGAAGCCGATGAGCGTCATCCTCAACAAGTGTCCTTCCTCAGATGAGGACAGTCCTCCATCCCCGACTAGGTCAGTCAGGTTTGTTCTGATTTTCACGACGCCCCGCCCCCTGGTCAGTCATGCTGGGTTTTATTTTTACAATATCCCGCCCCCTTTTAATCAGGCTTGGTTTTGTTTTCATGATGCCCCGCCCCATTTAACCCTTTAAAACCTGTAACGCTGTGGTGTTTGGGTCTGGACGCTGTGGGTCAGTGACACTGGAATAAAACCCTGGGTGTTCCAGAGATGTGATGCAGAGAAGTCCTGAGGCAGCAGACGGTGTGGAGGCGGAGTTACCCAGCAGTCCCATGAACACGCCACAGAGGCGAAACCCCACCCCCAGGAGAAATGCCGCCACCAAGGCGCAGAAGTGAGTCAGAGTCTGGACACTGGGGTGGTGGGCTCCGCCTCCTTCACTGGTGGCTGCACCGGGGCTGCTGGGAGTTTGAGTCCTGCGGGGGCCATGTTGGTTTAATGTCAGGGTGTTGGGTTAGAGCTGAACGGGATCACAAACACACATGTTCAGGAATTATGGGTTGGAAACACTGTAGTAAAGGTCAAAGTTCATCCACTGCATGAACCAGATTCAGTCGACCGTATCAGAAGAACCTCACGGACACAAACCCGACAGGAAGTCCTGCCGGTTCATGAGTCCATTCCATGCAAACTCAAGGCTGTATTTCATGTTCCACCAGGATTTCTTCATGTCCATGCAGTTTAGTCGTCCTGTTTGTCATCACTGTGTTTGAACCCGTCTTTGTCCTCAGACCTTCCACTCCGTCTCGAAGGCGAACCGTGCAGACGCTGAAGGAGCCTGTCCTGGGCGTCCTGTGAGTCGACCCTTTATTGTCACTAACAGGTTCTGTAACTGTTACGGGTTTGTGCACAGTAACATTATTTGGTGTTTTTGTGCGTTGTTGTCGTCCTTTATGTGAGCTCAGATCAATAAAGTATCTGTCAGCGTCAAAAACAGGGACAATAAGATCTAAACCGGGTTTATTCTAATGTTCTGAAATATTGGTCATTGACCTGGTTCTGTGTTGTGGTCTTCCTTCCATCTTTAAATAGGATGTGAAGGGTTAAATTAAACTGGTGCTGCCTTCACCAAAGTGTTTCCATTGTCACATCAGTCGATAAATGTCAACTCATTGTATCGTGAGTTTTACGTTTTGGGGTGGATTCACACATACTTCGTTTGGTCGGTTTAAAACGGACCGCGGTCGTTTCCCCGGAAACTCCAGACTTTTTTTAGGTGTGACGACAAACATGCGAACTCTGATTGGAACCAAACAAGACCACCTCAGTCCTCTTCCAAACGGACTCTGGGCCGGTTCAGTTCTGCCGTGAATAGAACCGGCCTCAAGCCCAAACAAACCAAGGAACCGTGGGCTTTTTTGTGCCACCGTAGCCACATGGCATTGTGGGTAATCACCAAAACTGGAGGTATCCGAGCCGCATGGGTAGTCAGAGCTAACAGCAGCAGCCATGAGCCGTGGACAGACGTGGACCAATGAGGAGACTGAATGTCTCATGGACATTTGGTCAGATGTCCAAATTAGGAAACTGTCTCTGAATGACCTGTTCTGGACAGTGGACATTATGTTCATACATTTAGAATAGAATCCATATTCTGAAAACCATAACTGCACGTTGGACCTCCATGTTGGTTTTCATCAACACCTCCTCCTCTCATTCACCCTGTCCCCGAGGTTTCTGTCCAGTGTCAGCGCAGTTCTTCACATGTGCTTCTGTTTGTAAATGTTGGTCCACTAATAAAAGTACAATGAGAATGTGATCCGATCCAGATCAGGACCAAAGGACTGTCCAGGTCTGAGTCCAGCCTTAAGTTATGATCTGTTCAGAACATTCACAAGTAATGAACATATTAAACAACAACAAGTCAATGTGGTTTTAGATGTTTGACTGTTCTGAATCTGAAAGGTAAAGACTCACTGGCTTTACTGAGCACACACAGGATGACGTTTGTCTCACACCCGACTCAGATCCTCTTTAGACCAGTTTCAAACTCCTCCTGTTGTTGAAGAGTCTCCTTTTTCCGTTTGTCTGTGAATGTGTCGTCAGGGCTGAGATGGACGATGAAAACTCCCCCACGCTGCCGAGTGGCGCCAGCCCGCGGACCTCCAAGAGGACGTCGGCTCGGTTGGTGTCATCTCGGATCAGGAAGCAGCTGTGAGTTGATGAGGTCAAAGGTCATGATGTCAAAATTCAACCGCTGAATGAATCAGAGCACGTTGGTGTTTTTATTTACAGACTGTTCACGGTGCGTTTGCGTTAAATGAAACAGACAAGTTTTAAAGTGTTGAGGAAAAGTGAAGGTCAGAGGTCATGAAAATGTGTAATTTACTGAAAACTGTTTGGTGTGAATCTGCTGAATGTGAACATCAGCACCGTTGAACGTGAGGAGGCGTCCACTGTAACGGTGACCTTAACCATGATGCTCTGCTCATCAGGAACCTTCTGGAAAACCACCTGGACTCGGACTCAGACGGAGACGACCAGGACCGGTTCGTTCCGTCTAGGGCGGAGCTTCAGAGCAGCAGTGAGGATGAGGACAGCAGAGACGAGGACGAGGAGGCGGCGGCGCCCAAGAGGAGCAGACGAGGAGCGGGCGGTCCTCGGACGCTGCGGTCCAGAGGTCAGACGGTGACGAGGACGCCACGGAAGACACCAACCAAGAAGGTAAAGGCAGACAGGGGAGACAGATGGACAGACAGCCCGGGGGGACAGATGGACCGGGGGTTCAGTTGGATGGAACCAAACTGAAACCAAAGTCTGCCTTCATTCCACAGGCCACACCCCCCACTCCACAAACACGTCGACGTGCCACTCCCAGCATCCCCTGCAGGTCGCTGCCAGCGCGACAACCCGCCAACGTCCTGGAAGAGGCCCGGACCAGGTGAGACGCAGATGTGAACGTATTCATACGACGCGTTAATGTGTTCGTTTGAAACGTGTGTTAACGTGTCATCGCCGTTCAGGCTTCACGTGTCGGCGGTGCCGGAGTCTTTGCCCTGCAGGGAGGCGGAGTTTCAGGACATCTACAACTTCGTGGAGAGTAAGATCATCGACGGCACCGGAGGGTGAGTCCACCTGGACCTGGAGCTGAACCTGGACCTCTTCTGTCAGCTAAGGTTGTCGCCCAGCTGACCTTTGACCCTGTGCTCCAGGTGCATGTACATCTCCGGTGTCCCCGGGACGGGGAAGACGGCCACGGTCCACGAGGTGATGCGCTGTCTGCAACACGCCGCCGACGTGGATGAGATCCCGCCGTTCCGCTTCATCGAGATCAACGGGATGAAGATGACGGACCCTCATCAGGCCTACGTCCAGATCCTGCAGGTCAGAGAACACACACTTACACGCCACTGTTACCCACGGCAACACTGACCCGCTTCAGGTCTGCTTCAGACTTCACAGAACCTGGTGGTGTGGTTCCACGTTTTTATCTGCGTTTTCAGTTTAACCATAAAACCCTTTGAAAACTGTCATTTTAAAAATGAATGTGAATCATCGTGTGTTCTGATCCAGATCAGAGACCAAAACCAGACTCAGGTTTGATCAGGTCTGATGGAACCGGACCAGAACTGTATATTCACACATCAGAAAACTCTGTCTGTGTTTAGAAACTGACGGGTCAGAGGGCGACGCCCGACCACGCTGCTGCGCTACTGGACAAGAAGTTCAGTAGCCCCGCCCCCAGGAGGGAGACCACGGTGCTGCTGGTGGACGAGGTACTGGTGTGTTCAGGGGTTCGGGTTCAGTACCGACCCATGTTTCTCTGGTCCAGGTCCGGTTTAATCCAACTCTCGTCCCGTGTCTCTGCAGCTCGACCTCTTATGGACCCGGAAGCAGAACGTGATGTACAACCTGTTTGACTGGCCGACGAGGCGCCAGGCCCGCCTGGTGGTTCTGACCATCGCCAACACCATGGACCTGCCGGAGCGGATCATGATCAACAGAGTGGCCAGTCGCCTGGTGAGGTTGTGACCCGTCCATGTGGACACGGTGACGGCTGTGTTTGGTTCTGACCCGTCTACATGGACACAGTAACGGTTGTGTTTGGTTCTGACCCGTCTACATGGACACAGTAACGGTTGTGTTTGGTTCTGACCCGTCCACATGGACACAGTAACGGTTGTTTGGTTCTGACCCGTCTACATGGACACAGTGGTGACTGTTTGGTTCTGACCCGTCCACATGGACACAGTAACAGTTGTGTTTGGTTCTGACCCGTCTACATGGACACAGTGGTGACTGTTTGGTTCTGACCCGTCTACATGGACACAGTGGTGACTGTTTGGTTCTGACCCGTCTACATGGACACAGTAACGGTTGTGTTTGGTTCTGACCCGTCCACATGGACACAGTAACGGTTGTGTTTGGTTCTGACCTGTCCACATGGACACAGTAACGGTTGTTTGGTTCTGACCCGTCTACATGGACACAGTGGTGACTGTGTGGTTCTGACCCGTCTACATGGACACAGTGGTGACTGTGTGGTTCTGACCCGTCTACATGGACACAGTAACGGCTGTGTTTGGTTCTGACCCGTCCACATGGACACAGTAACGGCTGTGTTTGGTTCTGACCTGTCCTGTGGTTCCAGGGTTTGACTCGGATGTCGTTCCAGCCGTACACATTCAAACAGCTGCAGCAGATCATCACGTCCCGACTGGACAAGCTGAAGGCGTTGGAGGAAGATGCGCTGCAGCTTGTGTCCCGGAAGGTAAACGTCCCTGTTCTGTCCGTCCAACAGGGTTCTGTGTTTTAGTCCCGTCGGGTCATGTGTCCTCTGATCTGGTCCCGCAGGTTGCCGCTCTGTCCGGTGACGCTCGCCGATGTCTGGACATCTGCCGTCGGGCGACTGAGATCTGCGAACACACTGCTGCTGACTCTTCTGTCCCGGGATTGGTCGGAATGAGTCACGTGATGGAGGCGTTGAATGAGATGTTTTCATCTGCCTACACCACTGCCATCAGGTGAGACCAAGGCTCTGGACGCTGGGGTGTCCCCATGTTGTCCTGATGACATCCTGATGTTGTCCCATTGTCGTCCTGACGGCATCCTCGTGTTGTCTTGTCTATGTCCTGATGTTGTCCTGACAGCGTCCCGGTGTCATCTTCAAGTTGTCTTGACGATGTCCTGATTTCGTCCCCATGTTGTTCCATGTCATCCTGAAGGCGTCCCCATGTTTTCCTGATTTCGTCTCCATGTCGTCCCCATGTTGTCCCCATGTCATCCCTATGTTGTCCTGATGTCTCTGCAGGTCTGCGTCCGTCCAGGAGCAGCTGTTCCTCAGAGCCGTCATTGCTGAGTTCCGTCGCCTTGGTTTGGAGGAGGCCACGTTCCAGCAGGTGAAACACTTTACAGATGCTTAAACAGTTTGTACATCATCGTCATGACGACCGTGTACATTCTCCACCATCACATGACTTGGCAGCAACCACCGACCAATGAAAACCCAGTATTTTGCCAATGTTTGACTGGTGTCTCATTAGGCACTTTTGGACAGACGTTCTAACTGTCCACCTTGACTTTAGTTCTAGGAACTACTCTCCCCCAGGGGAACTTTTTCGTTTTGCATCCGCACAGGGAGTAAGTCAGCAGATCATCGTGTCCCGACTGGACGTGATGATCGTCCATTGGGGACGTGAGCCCGTGCATCACACTAGGGACCAGTGGGGGGTGGGGGCCATGATTTGACAGATAGGCTTAATATAGTGAAAGAAAAACTGCATTAACCTTCCATGGACAGGAACATCTACAGGTACTGAAGGACACAGACAGAGGACACCTGCATTTGTCCTAATGTGGTCCACTCTCCTTTAAAGAAAAGAGACGACAGGTTGAATGGAGACGAAAACATGACACGAGGTTCACCATCAGATACTCTGACTTCATATAAAGGAATGAACTCAGCTTTTCAGCGTCTAGTTCATGATGATGATGATGACGACAATGATGATGAAGATGTAGTGACTGTTTGGAGCAGGTGGAGGCTGATGAACATCTACGTCCTGTGTTTTCTGTTCCTTAGACACAGAAAACACAGGATCCACAGTGTGTGTTTGAACCCGGATGTAAACATTAAACCCTCCTGACGTCTGTCCCTGTGTGTGTGTGTGTGTGTGTGTGTGTGTGTGTGTGTGTTGTGTCCCTGTGTGTGTTGTGTCCCTGTGTGTTTGTGTTGTGTGTGTGTTTGTGTTGTGTCCCTGTATGTGTTATGTGTTTGTGTTGTGTCCCTGTGTGTGTGTGTGTGTGTGTGTGTGTGTTGTGTCCCTGGGCTCCGTCTGCCAGGTGTTCGTGCAGCACCAGGCTCTGTGCCGGGTCGAGGGTCTGCAGCCGGTGTCGGTGTCCGAGGGCCTGTCCGTGTGTCAGCGTCTGGGCGCGTGCAGACTGCTGCTGCTGGAGCCGAGCCGCCTGGGCATCCTGCAGAGAGTCCGCCTCAACGTGAGCCAGGACGACGTGCTTTATGCTCTGAAGGCCGACTGAAGGACCGGACCTGAACCAGGAGGGTCCGCCTCATTTGTTCAACACCTTTATCTGGTTTTGTTTTAATGAAAAATCCAGAGTTTGAGTCTTTCTGGTTTTATTTTATTGTCTGTGAATCTTTTAATGATTTGAACCTGTAATAAATCTGTTTAAACCACGCCTCTTCTTTTCTGAGACTGATAGAAATGGGCTGAGTTTCACTGTTGACTCACACCTTTATGGGACTTTTCTAAAGGTTGAGACATTAAAGCTTTATGCGAAGCTGAAAGTTGAAGAAAGATAGTTATTAGTTTTAAATGATTCGTATAAGACGAAACAAAACAAAAAAGAATAACAAACTTTACCTTTAAACTGACTACAAAATGAGAGATTTTCTTAAATTGTTCAAATCAAGTGTTTGTTAAAACTCCCTTTGGTCAGTTTCCTACTTTTTACAGGTTAAACTAATACAAATATTTTGTTGATTCATCTTTAATCAAAATATTAAGAGTCAATGATGTTAATTGAAAAGACCTAGAGCTGCGTTTTCTTTATTCAAATCGCTTTATTGTCAGAAAATATGTGTGGTGGCTCCTTGAAAAAATAAACGAGTCTGGAATGTAGACTAATCTTTGCTGTTCTATTTTTAATTATTTATTTTTCTTCAGTCTTGAACCTTTAGCCGCTGATATCTGTTCAAATAACTATATGTTTGATTAAATTTCTGATTCTGTATTCTATTAAACGTATCCTTAGTGCCGTAAAATTTTCAAACTGTCGTAAATTACTTTTAAATATAAGGGAAAGGAAGTACCATTCTGCACATGCGTAGATGAATTGGTGTTTCCGGTGTCTGGCGCCGCCAGCCAGTTTTTTCTGTGTTTAGCTAAGTTAAGGTAAACTAAATTAAACTCAAATAGTCACCGGTCCGATGGCGAACAGAACTGTTAAAGATGCCAACAGTATCCACGGCACCAACCCGCAGTACCTGGTGGAGAAAATCATCCGGACCCGGATCTATGAGTCTAAATACTGGAAGGAGGAATGTTTCGGTCTGACCGGTGAGTAGCATGTTAGCATCAGAGCTAACGGTAGCTTTAGTTTTACACGATATGACCGTTATTTATCGCATTTCGCTGTCTCTACTCAGGTACATTCAGTTAATCTAACACTCTATTTTCACTGAATCATTTGTTATCTTGTAAAGTTTTTTTTAAACAATAAACGGTTTTTCATCGTTACCTTTAAGCTTTTTTTGTGATTTACTTTTTATTGAAGTTTTTATAACAATAACACATCACATAAAATTAAAAAAAAACATGAAAAAGAACAACCAAAAAAACAAAGAACACAGACCGTCATCTCATTAAGATCTAAAGTCAAGACCAAGGAAAATAGACACATACTATGATACTCATATATACTATTATACACACACTGTATGTACGTGTGGAAGAGTGGATGCGTATGGGTGAGTGACTTTATTACTGTTTTAGTACTTGTTTTTATAGTTTCTATTTATTATGTCTTTTAATGCAGTGCATGGATGGCACTTAATTTCGTTGTCAACCTGATAATGACAATAAAGATTCTATTCTATACAGCAATAAGCAAAAGAAAAATACATGAGTGATTTTTCAAACTCTCATTTATATCCATCACAAAGTTCGACCGTTCGGCCACAGTCTGGGCTCTGCTCTGTTAACTCTGGCCGTTGAGTACTCTAAATTAGTGATGTGTTGCACATTTAATAGCCAGCGTTACAAGGTTGATGTCTTTGTTAAACCAAAACTCTAAAATTGTTTTTTCAGAGCTGTAAATCCACAAAAAAGAAGTCTTTGACGAGTGTGTGAAAAGGTCAAAATGGTAATACCATTCAAAAGACCAAGACCTGGGTCTGGGATGATTGGAAACATGAGTATTTGACTCCTAACATTACAAACAGAGGTCCAAACAGTCTTTACTCTAGTACGTTCCCAGAACATATGGAGGAATGTACCCACAGAAGAATTAGAACACAAAGTACAATTTGGACTACAAATCAGACCCATTCTATAAGGTTTATAAGGAGTATGATAAGCTCTGTATATTATTGTATAGTTGATCAGTTGATGGTTTAGATTTTGGGATGTGTTGTTTCCATTTGACCAGAGTCTATGCCAGTCAGGTTGAATACAATTTGAGCGAAGCTGTCGGTTCTAAATACCCTCAATAGGTACCTTTTAGCTTTAACATTGTGTGAACTCCTTTTGGGGTGTGTCTCGGTAGGTCTTCTCGGTTCAACTGGACTGGTTTAGCTCTTTTGAAAACGTTTCAGACGTCTTCAGTTTTCAGGTGTATTTGACTTAAAAGTTTTAAATCATACTTTTTTTCAAATTGACCTCATTTCTCTTTTTACTGAACTGTAGAAACTCCTGACATTCTCTGTTGTGTGTTTCTAGGTTTACCAACTTTAGGAAATTAGTTCTTTATTCAACTGTTTATTCTCAGACAGATTTAAAACGTTTTTGACATTTATGCTTCTGATAAAGAGATAATTTACCAACTTTTAAAACCCTTTCACAAACCAATGTATTGAAAAAGCTTGTCTCTATCTGTGTAAATCATTCTGTTTATTCAGGTTTTAGTGGTACAATGATCCATATTGTGATTTTACATTTATTGTGGTCCACGTTTTATTCTCCAAGGTTCATGTCATTCACATCACCATCAAAAATAATAATAATGTCTCAATATTTGTATGACTGATTCAGACAGAACTTCACCCATTAAACACTGAACCTAAACAGGTAAAACAAACACTAAGTCAGGCTTTTCTTTTCTTGGTTTCCATTTTCATCTTGTTTCCAGTGGTTTTCATCTAGTTTTGTCTTAAATAATGATTGAACACTCATGTTTCGGAGTGTATTTCCCTTCTATCCTGTCCATCTTTTGAACAGTGATCTACACACACAGTGTTTTTATTGAAATGTTGCCGTTGTGTTTCGTTCTCAGCCGAGCTGGTTGTCGATAAAGCCATGGAGCTGAAGTATGTGGGAGGAGTTTACGGAGGAAACATTAAACCCACGCCGTTCCTCTGCCTCACGCTGAAGATGCTGCAGATTCAACCAGAGAAGGACATCATCGTGGAGTTCATTAAAAACGAGGATTTCAAGTGAGTTTTCCCTGATAGAGTGGAATGTGGACGCCTGTTCTGTTGGTTCTTCTGCTGCTGGTGGTTCATAAGAAGCAGGTTCAGGATGAAAACGTCTGCAGATGCGGTGGAATGTTCAGCGTTTAGATCAGGGGTGGACAGTCCTGGTCCTGGAGGGGTGGACAGTCCTGGTCCTGGAGGGGTGGACAGTCCTGGTCCTGGAGGGGTGGACAGTCCTGGTCCTCCAGGGGTGGACAGTCCTGGTCCTGGAGGGGTGGACAGTCCTGGTCCTCCAGGGGTGGACAGTC
>JAPQRQ010000019.1:35098229-35111169 GCA_037367365.1 Apogon talboti | reverse complement strand
AAAAGAAAAAGAATAACCTGAACAAATATGAAAAACATGAAATGTCTTAATATGAATAAGTGGAATTGTTCCAATATTCTGTCTGTTATTAAATGTTTTGTGTATTTGTAGATCCACTATGATCTGTACGTTGTAATAAACGTGTAAATGATCAACTGAGGCAGAATATTGGTACAATGACACTGATTTTTCTTCATAAATTTCAGTTTTTTTCATGTTATTCACATTTTTTAAAAGAATAGTTTGTAAATGTAAATGTTTTTATCATGTAATATGACTTTTTTGGTCTAAAACATAGAAAAGTTTGGCGTTGACATAATTATTATGTTATTATTTCACTTCAGCTCATATTGGTCTGAATGTGGAACCTGTGATGGTTTCATCCATTAAATGTCAGTCAACGGTGATACGTGTGAATGTGAAGAATCCAACTTCTGTCGACTGTAAACTGGTGTCGACCTTCAGGGCAGTAACTGGAAGTCCAGCTTAAGCAGCAGCTCGGACTGGAAGAGGAAGAGGAGGGAGGAGAACCAGGGGGAGAGAGGAGGTGGGAGGAGGCTGACGGTGAGAGACGAGCAGACCGACGCCTCCTCGTCCTGGGTGAGTTTACAGCCGACGGCCACCAGGGGGCGACGGGCGCCACCGCCACAAGTGGACCCTGCACTACACATACCTATGGACATATTAATGATGATGATCAACTTCATTTCCAGCATCAGTAGGAATAAAATATAAAGGCGAACAAAAGGCAAAAAGAAATTCCAAATTTAAGTGATCACTCTAGAATATTGAAGGCAATAAGTTAAACCAAAAAAAGAACAAAAAATGTCACTCAGTGTACAACTACTTCACTGTGGCTCTTTAACAACATTTTATATCTGAAATAGAGTAGGAAGAAGCCGAGTTTATATCGTCCTACAACAAATTAATGTTTCTATGCTTTAAAAGTGAATAATATTCTCTCATAAAAATGGAAAATACTTAGTGCTGTTGTCAAAGACAAAACCCAAACCTGTTGACATTAGAGGTGGTGTGTAGTGAGCCCACAGGTAATTCTGATAACTGAAGTATGTGAATATTAATATAAAGTGGGTGTTATGTGCTTAGTGTGTAATGTGCAGTTGTAAAAGAATGAAGTCAGTGTTTGTTGAGGATGTGGATGGCCTGAGGAGTGAAGCTCCTCCTCTTCCTGTCAGTGTCGTAGCGTGTCCCTGAAGGCAGCGGTGAGAACAGTTTACTGCTGGGGTGAGTGGGCTTCGCAGGATTTTGATGGCCCTGGTTCTGCAGCGTCTGGTATAAACGTCCTGTAGGTTGGGAAGGGTGGTTCTGATGATGCGCTCAGCTGATGGTCAGTAGGTCCAGGTCGGAGCTGCTCCCCATCCAAGTGACGAGACCGCCCCAAAGGATACTGTCTACTGTACAGGGGTAGAAGGTCCTGAGGATCCTGACGGGGAGTCGGAGGTCCTGCAGACGTCTGAGGTGGTAGAGACGCTGACGGGCGTTGATGTGTTTGGACCATGTCAGATGCTCTCAGATGTGGACCCCATGGTATCTGAAGCTGTCCACCCTCTCCACCGGTGTCCCGCTGATGGTGGGCCGGCTGTAGCTCCTCTGCTGCTTCCAGCTGAAGTCCACAGTCATTTCTTTGGCTTTGCTGATGTTGAGCTGGAGGTTGTTGAGGTGGCACCAGCCCTCCAGGTGGCAGATCTCACTCCTGTACGCCCTGCCGTCATCGTTGGAGATGACACCCACCACAGCTGTGTTGTCAGCAAACTTGACAGTGATGTTGTCCTCAGATGTGGCCAAGCAGTCGTGAATGTAGAGTGAGTACAGCAGGGGGCTGAGCACACGCCCTGGAGGGGCTCCGGTGTCGAGGGTGAGGGGGGGTGAAGTGTGGTTACCCACAGGAGCCACTGTAGCATTTAGCATTTGACCTAGCACAAAAAATACTAATGTATATGAACCAATGTTGGTGTTAATCACTGACAGATGACAGGAGGAACACAGAAAAACAAATAATACATTTTATATGTAGAATATTGAGAGAGAGAAAAAAACAGTTTTTTGCATCAAAAATGTGGTTTGTTTTCATTACAAACATGGCATTTAAAGGGTTAAAAATATGACAGTTACTGAGTATTTGTGTTTATGGCTCAAGTTGATGAAATACAGATAATATCAAAAAGTTAAAAACAAACTGTATTCTGTGGGTGGGTAACGAAGGCTTGGTTGGACCCGTCTTCACTCTGGTCCAGTTCGTGCTTCTGGAACCTTCATCCGTCTCAGTCTGTAGTTGTGGTTGATGTTTGGTGTTTTCTCTGATGACTCCTGTTGTCGTTGAACTGTGCAGGTGAAGGACAGACCTGGTCCTCAGAGCCGACTGGACAAAGACTCTGAGGACAAAAGGGGAGGAAACCCAGCGAGAGACGGCGCCGACAAACCCACCAATCAGAGCTTCTCTCTGTTCCCCCCGTTTCCTCCTCCGCCTCAGAGCCCAGGGGTAAAACCGCCGCCGCCGCCGTCGATGACGTGTGCTCAGCTGCTGTTGTGGTTTCACCCTCTGATGTTCTGTCTGCAGGACCCCCTGTCCTTCATCCCTCCTCCTCCTCTGTGGACGTTTGGAGGGAAGGAGCCCGGAGGCGGAGCCGGCGCCGACCACATGTCCAACATGTTGATGCTGTGGTACATGTGTGGCTTCCACACAGGCAGCTACATGGTCAGTAACGAAGGGAGTTAACGAGTACAGCAGTGGTCTGTGGAACGGTGGCGCCTTTACAGCAGCGTTTAGGACGACACATGATCAGATTAGGATTATTGGTGTGTCAGGGAAAATTAACTCATTATTATTCATACTTTTTTAAATGTTTTTTTCCCAACATACAAATTATAATATAAAAACCAAAACCTTTTTTTTTTTTTTAATAGGACCTGTAGCAGGTCATCAGACTGTCTAACTCCACCTTAAAACCACATAATTATATTTTATACATACTTTTTTTTGTATGAGTGACTGTAACACCATTTCCACTGGGATCAAGGTGTCTGATGATTGAAAAAGTGAACCTCTAATGCTGCATGATGGAGTTCTGTCCGTATTCTCTTTAACACTGAAGTTGTTGAGGTTCCAGTGTATGTGGATGCAGATGTGGTCCAGAAAGTACACCACGAGAAACATCCAGAACACACCATGTAGTCCAGTCCAAGTGTTTCTCAGTTTGGTTGACCTTTTTTACATGGTTTTGTAAAACTGACTCCTCTTTCCTGAACATCCCATAATTCAGAGCCACTGACGGGTGGATGATGTGTTTCAGGCTCAGCAGCAGAACAAGTCCACGTCCACAGACTGAACCCGGACAAACAGGTACAACCGTTACCACAGAAGAAGAGCAGGAGCAGCAGTGGGCGCCGCAGACACCCGTGGTCAGTGTGTGACTCCTGTTTGTCTTCCTGTTTACAGTCAGAGGGGATTATGGGAAGAGACGCGGCTGAGACGTCCTCTTCCATTTAGACGCGTGTGTTTTTCTTTGGCGCCTTTGTTGGATTTTTTCCTTGTTTTGGTGTTAGAGCTGCGGTATCCGACGGTTACGGCGTCGACCGGCAGCCGACCAGATCTGAGTTGGACGTGTTAGTGAAGCTTTGGGTTCGGTTCTGTTTGACTGTTGATGAAATGGAAATGACCAACGCTTATTAAAAGAAAAGGTGGACGACTTCCTGCTGCTGTTGTGCTTTTTATGCCGCTGTCGGGAGCTGCATTTGATCCAATAATTAAATAAACTTTCACTTTTACTATAAAGCTGAGGTGAAGGACATATTTAACCCTTTCATGCATGAATTAGGACAACCTGAGTCCAGATTTTTTTCCTATTTTTATTCCTCTTTAGACGCGGAAAAGAACAATGCAACTGAATTTTTTTCTGAATTTTTTTTTGTTCATGGAGTTCCATAAATGTCCACTCAGCTGGACACCATGAGTTGACCTTTAGAAGCACATACATTTGTATTGAACAAACCAACATCAGAACACTATGACATCTAAACCTGTGTAACGCTGATGATCTGAGCTGTGACCTGGTTTAAATGTCACGGCCCTTTTGCACTTTTAATCAGATGGACTTAAAGGCCGGCACCAACACTTGGTGGATTGGCCCAGATCAGGCGTGTCAAACATACGGCCCGTGGGCCAAAACCGGCCCACCACAGATTCCAATGCGGCTCGTGGGATGAATTTGCAAAGTGCAAAATTTACACTGAAAACGTTAACAGTCAATGGTGTCAGACTGACTTCAGCCCTAAAGTGGATCAGACCAGTAAAATAATAACTCCTAATTCTAAACTGCAAAGCTGTACCAATATTCTGTCTGTTCTTAAATGTTTAGTGTGTTTGTAGATCCACTGTGATCCGTGCGTTATAATGTACATGTGGAGCCGAGACAGAATATTCTTGTATATTTTTCTAAGAAATGTCAGGTTCTTTTTTTTTTTTTTGCAAAACGAATGTTTGTAAATGTAGATATTTTAACATTTTCATGATTTAATTTTACTTTTTTGCACTAAAACAAAGAGAAAAATTTGGAGTTGTCAGTATTTCTCGGCTGTTTTTCCATTATTTTGCTGATCCGGTCCACTTCAGATCATACTGGGCTGAATGTGGCCCCTGAACTACAATGGTACGAACCCCCCTGACCTAGGTGGTGAAAAGTAAACCTCACAACTTGAACCGTTTCATCCACCTGTGCCCTTTGACGCCCCCTCGTACATGCATGTGGACATAAGGTGTGTGTTTAGTTCAGTGTAGAAGAAAAACAGAAGCCGTGAGTAGTTCTATCAACTATCCTTTACTGTACACCTGATGTAAAGTCCTGCCTCGGCGTGGAACCGTGTCAGTCAGGAAACGAAGGCGTGTTCCTTCCAGACTGACTCCAGATCAGCCGTTGGAGTCCCGCAGGAATCCGCTCTGATCCGATATGATGAACAGAAATAAACCCAAGTGAACATGCAGAGATACTGACCGCTCCACCGTCAGCGGATACGTCATTGTCCAAATAAAAAAGCTACAAGTTACTCAACCAAACACAAAACAAACATTGTTTACAGGTAGCCCCGCCCACCTCAGACTCCACCCCCTCCCTCCCAGGCACGCCCCCCCCCCTCACCCCACAGGCCGATAAATAGAAGCAAAATATCTATGTTTGTACATAATAGTATAGATGTAACTCAAATATACACATACATGCGTTATCGGGACCGTACGTCATCCAGTGCGACGCATTTGGCAAGAAGTTCAGACACCTGCGACCAGGTGAACGACTCAGAACCTAACCGGGTTATTTAAAGAGGAACCAGCCAATCAGAGGGAACAAACATGGTCATGTGATGCACCTTTTAGTCATACAGAGGGAAGAACCTGTTAGTGTCCTTTTACAGACAGGAACTGAGCCTTAGGTCAATGATTGAATAGTGTAATACCACTGATGGCCACTAGATGACGCTGAGAAACAGACTCCCATAGACTTAAGGTGGAACTATCTCTAGAATTACTAGAACGTTAAGGTTTTTCCCAGGGTTCATTGTGGTCTTATTTATTTGGACCCTTTAGTAAATGTTGGAACAGGCCCATCTTAAAGTTATTCCTCCGTTTCATACATTTTACGGTCGATCTAAGCTTTCATTAAGGGGTTCAACCTTTTTAATAGAAGCTTTAATGTCGGCCTTTGATTGACAGATGTGATTGACAGCTCACTCACCTGCCAAGTCAGACTTTAGAGCAGGGTTGTCAAACTCATTAGAGTTCAGGGTCCACATTCAGACCAATATGATCTCAAATGGGCCAGATCAGTAAAAGAACAACACACTAACCTGTAAATAATAATCCTAATTTCCTCCTTTGTTTTAGTGTGAAAAAGTAAAATTACATTATAAAAATGTGAATAACTATGAACAACCTGAAATATCTTAAGAAAAATAAATGCGATTTCAACAATATTATATCTCAGCTTATTATTAACACAACTTACAAAAAATCTACAAATACTGAAAACATTTAGTAACAGGCAGAATATTTGTACAGCTACTTATTCTGAAGACATTTCAGGTTCATATTTGTTCAGGTTAATCACATTTTATTGTTAAAGGATAGTTTGTAAATCTAAATTTTCTAATGTAATTGAACTTTTTTCACATTAAACCAAGAACAGAATTTGGAGTTGTCATTGTTTCTAGGTCATACCACGGCCGTCCCACATGTGTGATGCACCAGGACTTCCCTCCGTCCAAGACTTTTGTCCGTCCCATTTGTCAGACACTGTTCACACTTTTTTTTTTTCAGATTTCACACACACGGTATTTACCACGAGGAGAAGTGCAGTGCACAGTTTGGTGGCTGAATTAAAATTTTTGGATTTGAAATTTTTTTTTGAAAGTTTCAATTAACAATTTTTGTCCGCCCCATTTCTGGGACACCATTCA
The DNA here is from genome assembly GCA_037367365.1 of Apogon talboti. Taxonomy (NCBI): domain Eukaryota; kingdom Metazoa; phylum Chordata; class Actinopteri; order Kurtiformes; family Apogonidae; genus Apogon; species Apogon talboti. Next base: position 35,104,704 of record JAPQRQ010000019.1, on the reverse strand, counting down.
TCTGATTCTTTCCAAATTTGACACACGTGTTCTTTACATATGCCTTTCTGTCAGGTTTTGCTTTTTTATATATTTGAAGTTTTAAAAAGAGTGAAAGTTAAAACTCAGAAGTAATCCCTGGGTAGGCGGGGTATCAGTGAGGGGGAGGGGCAAAGTGTTGTGTGATGGGGAGGGGGTATTAGTAAGCTCCACCTACTTTTTCACTTGTTATACTGTTATTTCACTTGAGCTCATACTGGTCCGTATGTGGAACCTGAACTAAAACCAGTCCGACACCCTTGAGTGCTAATATCTTCAGTGTTGTTTCTGCACTGAAGGGCCAGAGTGGACGCTTCGGGGGGTGGGTTCTGGCCCACGGGCCGTATATTTGACACCCCTGCTGCAGAGCTTCTGTTAACTGAATAAAACATTTTTTCTGAATGTCAGAACTTTTTTACACTAAAGTTTAACTGAGCATCATCACTAGGTTTTCTCCAACTCCACCCCTTTTGTCCAAATATGGAAAAAGCCTAAACGTGAACTCTGACACAGCTGCAAAGCCAGAGGCTGACGTTCTGGTTCTGGTTCTGGTGTCAGAGGGCTGTCACTCTTACTTCTGTCTTTACTCTCATTGAAGCTGCTCGTCAGGCAGCGTCTGTGAATCCTCCTCACATCCTCTCTGGTGTGTTTTTGGGAGTCATGGTTTGGTTCCTCTTTAAAATCAAAGCTGTTGTTCTGCTCATTTAGAACCAGGGATCTGACCAGTGGCCGAGACCACGGAACGCTCACCAGTCTGAGAAGAACGACAGACCTACAACGGGTAGAAGACGTCGGAACACAACACGGCTGTTGTGTTTGGGAATTCAAACTATTTCAGGCCTTTTTTTTCTTTCCGGCGGTAACATTACGACAGTTTTAAGACGATGTGTTCAAACCGTCACTGGGCTTTGGGATTTATTTTGAATACATACAGATGTGGACATGTTTGATTCCCCTGGAAACGGATCAAATGGAAAGCAGGTGTCTCATCTATACCGCCGTTTCTATAGTACCTGTTAAAGTAAACTGATCAAATTTTCTGGTCAAAAGGAAGTGGATGAACTTTAAAAACCATTTATCTTTTGATAAATGTCAACAGGAATGTTAGTGGAATATCTGTTTTATTAGCTCCATAGGAATTTTGGAAAGTTTGGAATGTTTTGTGCACGTGAAGAAAGTCAGTATTTTAATTGGACTTGAGTGGATGTTATCTCTGGTTGACGAAATGGAAAAATGTCTGATCTGAGCTTCTGTACAAACATGTTGGACTCTGGTTCCATCATTTACATTCTGATTATTCTATTCCTTTTACAGTCTCCTTTATCTTAACCACTGGACCTGTTTTCCCAAACCGCTGAGCCTTTTGGACTCCCCCAGCCACCGTAGATATCAACACGTTATTTCACATGGGTCTCGACTCGTCTTTTTTTGCTTTCCAGAATGATCGGTGTGGTTTTTCGTTTTGGAAGCCCCTGTACAAAAAGAGGTAGAACGTGTGGTTTCAGATCAGATGAAAGGGTTTGGAAGGTCAAAGGTCAAATCCGGTGTTTGGGGGCTGAACGCCGGCCGAGTGCAGCCGTTGAGATCTTTAATCTGTCTAAAACCAAACTATTTACAGTGCGTACAGGGCAGTCGATGCTGCCGATAAAATGTAAACAACACAAAGTTTTACTACAAGTTCACGAACACAACACGATACTCACCGGAAGTTAAAGACGGATCCGACCGTCGCAGATTAAAGTCAGTGGAATCGACAGTAAAGAGTAGAAAGGATACAAAACATGAAGCACATTGTCTCTTTAAGTTCTCTGTAAAGCAAACTCCACCTTAAATCCCCCGTCCGTCCATCTGTCCGTCCGTCCTCTGGCAGTTTTACAGCAACGCATGCTCGAAAACGGAAAGAAACGCAGAAGAAGAAGCAGATAAACCAGCGTCCCCTACACCAGAGGGTCCGCCACCTTACCCGAATTTAATAAAATACAATCAATCAGCTCTGGCCGACAGGTCCAGGAGAGGAGCGTCCATCTGTCCCATATCAACACCTTTAGTAAATGAACGTAACGATGGAAAGACCTGGAGGTGCGGTAGTCGACGGAAGTGTCTGCAGAAACGACCACCAATAACCAAACACCTGGACGAAGAACCGAAGGAATGAAGGTCAGATGAAGGCTTTGACAGTCACTGACCCCGTTTACACGGCCGTCAAAATCTGATAGTTGTATTAATCAGATATGATGCGTTCACATGCCCTTCAGAAATATGATAATCCATAAACCCAGGTTTAGACGTTTCAGTCCATTATTGGACTTCTTTCAGAGTTCGTACGTAATGAATCAAACTTCTGCTCACGTTTGACTGTTGCTTCAGTTTTCTATGATTTCTTGTTTTGTTTTTCCATGTTCAGATGTAAAAGAACTAAATAAATCCGATGAACCTGTATACATGAATGAAGGCAGAGTATTGCAGAGAAATCCAGGTGTGTTAGTCTGATTTCTCATAATCAGATTGTTGCTGTTATCTGATAACAGAACATACTGTTTACATGATCATTAATAATCCGATAACTCGACAAATCAGATAATGATCAGAGTATTAATGTGAATCTAAATGTGTTCAATGTCATCAGCGTACGTCTGTAGACCTACATCTGAAAATTCATTGATGTAAATATATGAATAATGGGGCCTAGGACGGTACCCTGAGGGATCCCATTCTCAATATAATGAAACACAGATTTATGATCACTTGAATAATCTGATAACTTCAGAGATCAGATGATGATCCTCTGATCATTAGTATTAGTGTGGATGTAATCAGGTTCACTGTTGTCTGATCCAGATCCGATGATCAGTCTGTTTGATTCGCTGCCGTTCAGGGGCAAATCTTCTCTTGACGTGGTTCATCAGTTATTAAACATTTTAGATCAGTAGATGCTTTTGGTCGCTGATGACTGTTTAGGACTTCAAGGGTTAACAGAAGTTCAACAGCGTCTGTTTCAGGTCAGGTTGGTTGAAGCCTGTTTCAGATAAATCTGTCGGATGCTTCTTCTGCAAGAAAATTGAATTCGTGTTGCTCCTAATTCTGGATCTCAGATTGGTTTTTTTTTCCAGCATGGACATAAATTAGGCCTTAAATTATTTTCAAAAAAAGTCTTGTCTACTTAAGCTGCAGACGCCTTGTAAAAGTAAATTATTGAGCAGTTTTCCAGTCGTGCTGAAACTTTGTATTAGCGGTAAAATCTATCTAGGCTAGGCTAATGGTATGTTAGCAACTAAAGAAAAGAAACCTAATTAAATAGAAGATAAACATGGTTGCAGGTTGTTTCTGTTGTTGGTAGTTTTATCTGTGTTCTACGTTCCTCTGAGTGTTGATATGGGACAGTTTTTTTTTTTTTCAGTTTCGTCTGAGGAAGCGTTAACAGCCACAAACTGTCAGAGAGCTGTTAGCATCTTAGCATCACAGCAGAGCTACAGAACCGGAGAAAGGTGAAAGGTCAGCGGAAATATTTGGATCTGGTCCAAATGAGCTGATGGAAGGCTGAAGATGATGTTTTTAAGATTTGTGGTGCATTTCCCAGGCAATCACTGGCAGTGGGTGGTCTTATTAGTTGGCTCCGCCCCCGGGGTGAAGCCGTTGCTCAGGCTGTTTGGACTTGGAGGCGTGGCCAGTGCAGGCGGGGCCTCTCCCTTGGAGGCGGGCTCTACCACAGAGCAGCTCTTCTGCGGGAGGCGGGGCTGGACCAGCATGCTTTTGGGGACGACGGACGCCTGCCGCAGTCCGTCAACTCGCAGCGGTGGCCGGACAGGGGCGGGGCTTGTGGCCCTGGCATCAGTGGTTGGCGGTTTAGGGCTGCGTGGAGGGGTGGGGCTAAGGGTACTTTGGTCCGCGGGCTTTGATTTGTCATCCTGTGGTGGTTTCTCCGGGGACGAGGCTTCTTTATCTGAGGGGGCGGGGCTTGTGGACTCAGGAGGCAGGTCCTGCTGCATGCTGCTCTGCCTCGATGCCCCTGAGCCTGGAATCTCACAGCTGTCGGTTCGACGCCGAGAACCTTCATGCATCCGACTGGTGGCGACAACAGCCTTCATGGCAGCCTGTTTAGACACAAAAATATACACAAAATATGAGTAAAATACACACAAAAATATACACAAAATATGTGTAAAGTACACACAAATATACACAAAACTGTGTGAAATTCACACCAAAATATATACAAAATAGGTATAAAATACATAAAAAACACAATAATAATGCCTCAAATACATGTACACACCACAATATGAATTAAATATGCAAAAAATTTGCAAAACGTATATAAAAATGCATAACATACACATGAAATATGCATTAAATACGTGCAAAGTACACAAAACATACACAAAATACGCATCAAACACATACAAAACCATACATAAAATACTCACAAAACACACACATACAAATACAAATAAAGACACACAAAATATGTAGTAAATACACAGAAAACACTCACAAAAATACACACAGACAGACGGGGGTTTATATAAGGTTTTGTGTGTATTTCTGTGAGTGTAACCGCTCTGTGTGGAAGTCTGACCTTGAGTTTGCGTCGGGCGTTGAACTCCTGGAGTTTCCTCTGGGTCGTGTCCATGTGCGAGAAGCGAGCAGCTTTACCCAGAACCCACGGGTGCTGCAGGGCCTCGCGGACGCTGAGGCGTTTATGGGGGTCCAGGACGATCAGTTTACTGACCTGCAGACCACACCCACGTTAGAACATGGGCCAATCCAACGCAACACACGTTCAGATGGAAATGGACGTGTAGAAGAACCTGAGGTTGAGTCGCCAAATCTGTTCATTTTAGTAGATGATTAATGTCTAATCATTGTTTCTTGACAGATTTTTTGTCCCAACTTGAGGTTGAAGAAACGACACCATTAATTGTAGTTTTAATAAAAGGCGCAACAATATTAAATAAGACAAAAAGTCTATTTAATGTAGATGAGACATGAGCCACAAACAGCCTGTACTCTGTGGTTTTATGGTCTAGTGCTTATTTTCTTTATTTTGTATTGTCTAATTTATTAATAAAATAAAGTAAATGAGTGTGTTCTGAGTTGTTCACAACATGACAGATGGTTAGTTCGGTCTCCTGATCGGACGTCCTGAAGGTTCAATAAAGAGCTGTGGTTCCAAAGTCGTCTGTATTTTCAGAACATGGAAAAAATTCACAACATTTCACCCAAATCTGCTGAATTATACTAGTTTTAAAACATTTAAAACTATTAAAGGTATAAAATGTTATTACACATCAAAATAAGCATGTTTTATGTGAAAATCAAAAATCAAAACCCAAGGCCTGATGATTACAGTAATGAAAGGTGCGTTGTGATGATGGTGGTTTTATCGTCGAGCTCTAAATCAGGTAGTTAATGAGCTAGTTTCATGTTAAGGTTAAAGGTTAACTTCATTGATCCTGTTGGGAAATTCAGCCTCTGCATTTTACCCATAATACACCAGCATTAGCAGTTAGCATTAGCATTAGCTCATAGCACACATTATAGTCTGATTTAACCCAAACCCTAAGACAAATGATTTCAGTCTTCTTGAGGAAATACTGAGTGTTGACAGATGTTTTATCGGAGTCGGGTGACCAACTCACCAAGTCCTTGGCGTTGAGCGAGACCTCGTCCCACCACGGAGACACGAACTCGTAGTCGCAGTTGAGGATTCGGCTGTACATGTACTGGTCCCCCCTGGGGTCAAAGAAAGGCTCGAACCCACAGAGTCTGAAACAGGACGCAGTTTGACAGTCAGAACCCAGGCTGTAAAAGACAGGCACGTCAAACACCAGGACGTCAAATACCAGGACGTCAACCACCAGGACGTCAAATACCAGGACGTCAAACACCAGGACGTCAAATACCAGGACGTCAACCACCAAGACGTCAAATACCAGGACGTCAAACACCAGGACGTCAAACACCAGGACGTCAAACACCAGGACGTCAAACACCAGGACGTCAAACACCAGGACGTTAAACACCAAGACGTCAACCGCCAGGACGTCAACCGCCAGGACATCAAACACCAGGACGTCAAATACCAGGACGTCAAACACCAAGACGTCAAATACCAGGACGTCAAACACCAAGACGTCAAACACCAGGACGTCAAATACCAGGACGTCAAACACCAAGACGTCAAACACCAGGACCTCAACCGCCAAGACGTCAAATACCAGGACGTCAACCACCAGGACGTCAACCACCAGGACGTCAACCACCAGGACGTCAAACACCAGGACGTTAAACACCAAGACATCAAACACCAGGACATCAAACACCAGGACATCAAACACCAGGACATCAAACACCAGGACGTCAACCACCAGGACGTCAAACACCAGGACGTCAACCACCAGGACATCAAACACCAGGACATCAAACACCAGGACGTCAAACACCAGGACGTCAAACA
>JAPQRQ010000019.1:34965313-34978016 GCA_037367365.1 Apogon talboti | reverse complement strand
CCCCCGCCGCCTCGCAGCGAACAGCGGCCGAGCTGAGGCCGAGGGCAGACACACAAAAACACTTAATGACTCATCATCTGCCGCCAACAACGGGCCGAGTCATCCTGCTGCTGCTGATCCACATCTGTGCAGACGCTCACCTGGCACCGCATCAAGGTGTGTCATCGACAAGCCTCCGCCCTGACTCACAGGAAACGCAAACTCACACAAAAAGCACAAACTCTGAGAGCGGACTCAGGAAAACAGAGTATTCACACTGCGCAGTTCTTCTCCTCCCAGCAGAGGAACGGTGGTTCTACTCTGTTCTGGATGAATGACACCTGGTTCCTTGGTTGGCCGTTTACGATGACCTACTGAACCACAAACAGCCTCTTCAACTACAGTTAAAATGTACCTGCGCTGGTCATGCCTACAACATGAGCTGTTCTTTGTGGATTACCTATAACCACAGGAGGTGCACCCTCAGTAAAAAAAGGGTCATGAATGCACCACACTGGACCTTTTAATTCCGTGACTTATGGGCAGGGGCAGAACCTACGGGAGCAGCCAGCGCCAGCTGGAACCGAAGAACCATCGTTGATTCTGGGTAATCGAGTGCAAGTAAACCAGTAGCAGTCAGTTAGCAAGATTGAGTGGATTTCCAGGATTTCTGCTCTTGTTTGTTTGTTTGTGACAGAACCGTTAATATTATATGTTATCCTTTGAAATAGCTAGCGATGAAAATTCACTACAGATACCCTTTAAGTCATGATTACTGTTAAAGTCCAAGTCTCATCAATAAATCACGTCTCACAATATGATCAACTATTTCAGTGGGTCCACATGGTTCAGGACTAAAGAGACCCTGATATTGGACTGACATCACAAACCCAGGCCTCAGAAATGAAATGTTTCCAATTGTTGTCAGTTTTATTTATATGGTGTTAATCATACTACAGACTATTTCATGGCACCTGAAGAAGACTGAACAAAGGAAGGTATGAGACATGTAGTGATAGAACACACTGAACATGTTTAATGAAACTGGAATCATCTATAATATCTATACTCTCTACTGAACAACTGGTCACCGATGAACGTTCCCTGTGGAGCTCCTGTCTTTTATTATTTAAAACCTCAAATTAATTTATGAAGAGGAGAATCAACAAAATGAGAAATGAAATCAATAATTTAAAATCACGAATAATTAATATGATATAATATTTATCAAATAAATATGGATACTGACTGATCTGAACATGTTTGGCATCCAGACACACATCCATCACATGTGCAACTGGTGGTTTGGTCCAAACTTCCACTTAAACACTGAACTGATATGGATCCATGGTTCAGTAACGTTAAAGGGTTTTTCTTATAGAGCATGACGCGTTGATGTTAATTCAACTACCAAAGGTTTTTAGAGCCAATGAAATGATCTTGACCATAAACATGTCTGTCAGTGAGAAATGACTCAAACCTGTCCGTTCTAACAGTAAAACACTGACAGGGAGCGTTGAACTGCACAGCGAACACTTTGGTTCGGTTTGTTTTGTTTCTGTATGTGCTACTTGTACTTGTACTGGAGTATTTTCACAGTGTTTCAGTATTTGTACCTTTTGTGGAATGTGAGCAGTGATGGTAAAAGTCAACGCTGTTTGTAGAAAAAGGTCCAAGGCCTCTCGCCGCCGCCTTCCCCGAGTTTGATAATGATGTAATGGATGTGGGCCCCTAAACAGCCCCATCACACCCCTGGAGCAGACACAGGCTCTGCTCCTAAACGCCGCCTTGGTTTTTGTAGCTTCAGTCATTACTCTCACTGGTTAGGATAACATCGTACGCAGTGAGGAACACGAGGCTTCGCAGCACAGTCAGCACATGATCAAAAGTACAATTTAACACAATTATGGAGAGTATTGTTTTTACAACTGCAGTCAAAGCCACAGTGTTTTCACATTATTCTAACAGACAGTTTATGTTCCATAAAAAGGAGAACAGTAAAGCTGCAGGAGCACAACAGCCTCCAGGGGGCAGTGTAATGAGTAATCATACCTATTTTATGCAGATTTTAAAGTATGGCATTAGAGAAAGTTTAATGGTAAACCTGAAAAAAAAACTCAGTTTCACATTAAAAACAGATAATATCTTTAACAGTTAATGAAAAGGTTCTGATGAGACAAACATTTATCTGAGATAGTCCATCAGCTGTTTACAGCCCTAGAGGAGGAGGAGGAGGAGGAGGAGGAGGAGGAGGAGAAGGTTTTATTTGTGTCACATCCACCTTCATGATATAAACACCTTATTACTACACCATCCTCTAAACCTGACGGAACGTTGAATGTATTTTTGTAACTGTGTCGGCCTATGAAAACACAGCTCCTGTTTTCTCAGTCGTAACATTTACAGATGACACATTTCGTTCTGTGTTCTGTAACTTCAGCTGCTCTTTTCCAAATAGGTTTCATCCGCCGACGCACAGCATTTCCACTGCAGCTACAGTACTCGATTGGCTTGGCTGGTTGTCATAGCAACACAGTATACAATATTGTGCCATTTTCTGAGCAACTACAGTTATAAGAAAAATAAGTACAAATCTGTTCTAATTCATGAAGTGAAATATTATATTAAGATTTTCCTTCTGAGAATAAAGTCATTTACACTTGATTTATGCAGACAGAGCTGACTTGATCATTTCCTCCTATTTCCCACAGTCTTGGCGACATTATGATGCATCACACACTGATGCAGCAACGACTGACTCAACCAATCTGTGATGTGTATGATACTGTATGTCATGATCACAGCATCGCCTTGGAGAAGGTTGGACTTGGACCAGCATCTGAGACACTTAAAACACATTCTGTCTGTGGAAAACCAGCCTTACTTCCATTTATCACTTATTGAATTATTGTTTCCAAGTTGAGCCAAGTGTCCGGTGGCTTTTCTTCTCCTCCTCAAACGGTCTGATGTCTGAATGGTGCCTTATGTTGACTACCGATGCTTATGTGATACAAAGATAAATATCATTATCACTCTTTTCATGTCACAATACATTGCTTTCATGCTACTTTACTGTCATTTTCATTTTGTTTTATCTTGTATGAATAACTTAAAACCACAAATAATCACCTGGTTTCTTGGTGCCCAATACGCGGCCCGCAGGCCCAAACCGGCCCAAACCGGCCCAAACCGGCCCATGAGCTGAATTTGGGAAGTGCAAAAATCACACTGAAGATATTAATAGTCAAAGGTGTGGAACTGGTTTTAGTTCAGGTTCCACATACAGACCAATATGATCTCAAGTAAAATAATAACATCAAAACTAATAACAACAAAATTTTCTTCTTGGTTTAATGTGGAAAAAAAGACATTATGCCTATAAATAATGACAACTCCACATTTTTCTCTTTGTTTTAGTGTAAAAATGACATTAAATTATGAAAATATTTAAATTAACGAACTATTCTTTAACAGTAAAATGTGAATAATCTGAACAAATATGAACAACCTGAAATGTTTAAAGAAAATTAAGTGCAATTTTACCAATATTCTGCCTGTTACTAAATGTTTGGTGCCTTTGTAGATCTGATCTGTAATGCTATGTATAAATGATAGGTTCATAAACATAATATTGTTCAAATTGCACTTATTTTTCTTAAGAAATTTCAGCTTTTTCAGGTTATTCACATCTTTTTTGTTGGGAAAGTTTGTAAATGTCAATATTTTTCCAATTTAATGGGTTTTTTTAGCACTAAAACAAAGACACATATTTGTAGTTGTTATTATGTATAGGTTATTCTGTTATTATTTTACTGGTCCGGCCCGGTTTAGATCAAATTGGGCTGAATGTGGAACCTGAAATGAATGCGTTTGACGCGTCTGCTTTAAAATGTAAAAAAAACCAAACTTTTCATCATTAACCTCTATTGTGATCACTGTTGACATCAGCTGATCTGAGTGCTTTTTGTCGACACACTGATAATACCAGAACTACTGACACCGCTCCTTTAGCGTCTTGAACACTAAGTCTCTTCCATAACCGACAGAAATCCTGGATGGAGCTGTGACAAACAAACCCAGCGTTGAGCAATCTCTGGGTGTGTGAACTCATCTGCAGCAGCACATGTTGCATGCTTGCGTTGGGATCGTACGTGGGTTTGCGTGCCTGCAGCCTCCTCTGCAACATGTGACGGCGGCGTGCAGCTCTCTGCCGGTTCTCAGGAAGATGAAATGTGCCGCTCGCCGTCCCGGAGGGGCTGCTGGGAAGGAACGAGGGAGGGGAAACATGGCAACGTCTCCTCCGATTCCACATCCCAGGGAACTTTGACCTCCAGCAGAGAAACCAAAATAAAAATCCCCTTTTCGCCGCCAAGCCAGCACAACAGGAAGATGGGGTCTGAGAGGAGAGGTGGAGGGGGAGAACAATGAAGCCTCTCTGTTTGGCTCCAGATGGGCGCTTTTTGACAGCTCCAAGCTTTTGTTCTCTTCAAATCACGGGGCATTGCTGGGCTTTGCGACGTTGCCAGACATTGTAGGTTTCTCATGATGCTGCGCCGCGCTGGGTTTAATATCTGAGACTTGAGGAGCCTCCGCCAACCAGAGCATCCCCCACTGATCCGATGTGTTACCACGCCGCTGGGCTCGACTCCGCTAACATGCAACGGACTCACAGTGTTTGTACAGAGACTCAGAGGCTTCAGGTTGACTCACCAGACCTGGGCCTGAGCTGCCAGCCGCCGTCAACATACCAGTAAAAAACATGCCCGCTGTCTCAGGTTGGCTTTAATAGGACAGTGTTCAGAGCAGAAACCTCCTGTAGAGTCAGAATACATTAAACAGCTGCCAACCGTTTATCAGAATAACACGTTGGCATTGAATGTTCGTGGGAAGTGGGGGTATGTATAATAATTCCTGGATTTTAACCACAAAAACATTTCCATATCAACATTTCAAGTTATGCATCATTCAGAGACTGTATATAATTTTTAGATGGAGGAACCATGATATCACCCATTAGTTCGTGGCTCATTGTGACGTTAGTACTTTGTGCTTTGGTCATCACCTTGTTGACTTTTCGGAGTCAGAACAAACCATATTTGAGCAAAAGTGGTGGAGCTGCAGGAAACCTAAAAGGTCATGGCTGAGCTAATGCTAACGCTAGCTCACTGACTCAGTAAACTTCATCAGACACTGAGTAATAAAGTCATTTTACATTTTTTTGTGTAAAAAACATGTTTTGTTCAATAAACAAGTTCTGAAAGTCCAACTCAGCAGCACCGAGCTGTCAGTCACACCTGTCATTCAAAGCTTCTATTGGACCTGAGATCTGAACATCTACAGACGGACCAGATCACTGATTAGAGGGTCCAGATAAAACCAATGAGTCCAGAATGAGTCCAGGACAGACATTAATGTTTGAGTATTTTTAGACAGAAGTACAGTGTAAGTCTATCCGAGCCAGGGCTTTATTGAGCAGCATCTAGTGGCTGTCACTGGTATTACACTTTAACCTACAGAGTCCAGAATCTTTGGATGGAACTAAAACTAGCAGGTAAATGAGGCTAAAAACTGCAGTTTGTGACGAACCAGCACTGAACTGACCCACAGAAACATGGCTTCACATAAACAGTAAAACTACAGTAAACTCCATACTGTTTTTATAATGAGGGATAATGTGGAAGGAACTGATTCTACAAAAGGGAAACAAACATTAACCACAACGACAAACATGCTCTCAGGAAAAACAGCCATTTAATTCAATGAGCAGAAGCTGTGACTCAGAGGGCATTCAGACAGCAGGGTTTAACACAAAAGCTCCACAAAGACCCCATAAAAAGGACTCTCTGTAAACGTGTTCATATTTACTCCATACCTGAACTGACTCTGACTTTCACCGTATGAACTTGAACAGATCCAGGAAGACGTGAACACCAGTCCTGGTTTTAGTAAATCCACCGTCACATCAAAGCCCCGAAGTCTAGATGAAGATTAATGTGAAAAATGTTGATATGAAATGCATTTAGGGGTCACAAATGTTGATATTGTATGTCCAATGGCAGCATCGTGCTCTTCTCTAAATAAACGGTGGTTTTCGCTGACAGTGGAGGTGAGACAGTAAACACACACAAACAAATCACACGTCGCCTGAACCGTGGTCATCAGGTGGGGTCATGGTTGTCATCCTTAAAGCTGGAGGCGCAAAAGTCAGACAGAAAAAAAGCCAAAAACACATGGTCCTTCTGCAGTTTCCTTCTGCTTTAGTGTTCAGACGCGTAGAAAAACTGTAGAACCACATCCAGGTTACATCTGAGCAGTGATTGGTCAAATACAGCTGTCAATCAAGTGATTGAAGGTTGTGTGGAAAGATTTTATATGAAACAGAAAAACTATTTATACTATTGTAAACAGGATTCACTGCTCCGCAGTTATTTCAGTGTGTCAGATGAGTCTGAGTACATGGACACAGGTGTTGGGGCGGAGCTGAGGAAAGGTTTGGAGTCAAAACAGAACCAGAAGATACAGGACGTGGTCACAGCTGAAAACATGAGGACCGATTCCTGGTACAAGTGTTATCAGTGATACCTTTTAACCCTTAGGTTGAGTTTTTCTATTTTTTCAATACCATGTGATCCACTTGCACTACCTTCACCTCTGGTCTAAATACACTGTCCATGTTACCAGTGGAAAAGACACTTGTCAGAGACATGCCTGACTTTAACAACAGTCACAGAAAAATGTGCATGTGTGAAGGATAGAAAAAGAAGTGAAATTTACATAGAACCAATGCATGACTGCAGACACAGACTGCGGGTTTTAATTTTCATTTAAATCGATCTTTTCAAACAGTGGTGCGTGTACTTTGGTGTGTCCTAGTGGTGATGTGGATACTGCGCCCCACCGCTGTTTGGAACTCACATTAAACCAGAGCCATGGTAGCTGAGCCTTAAACCCTGAGTGGGACGGAGCAGACGATCCGCTGCAGGTGTGAAAAGCCCCATAAGGTGCTCCTTAGTGAACACAAACACCAGTCGGTGTGGTTTCTAAACAGACACAGGAGGCTCCCAGCCGCTCAGTGACTGATGTGATGATTAGACCAAACTACGACACCTGTTAACATTCACGTCTGTTACTGTGCATGCGCATGGCCTGAATTATGGTGAAGAGAAACCATTTCCCACCGCCGCCACCGCCAATCTTCATACAACAACTGGGCTAACCTCTGGCCTGCAGAAGGCAGATTATTACAAGAATTCAGCCTAATGAAAACAGACACACACACATTAAGCCGTCACAGGGAGAATGAGCTGCAAACGGAGATTACGGCATCGTCCATGAGTCAAACGTGTGATATGGTTTATGAGGACGAGGCCAAGCAGAAACACATGGATCCACTTTGATTTTATAAACGGAGGATCTGTTGGCTTTACAGTATCCAAGGTCATGACACACACACATACACAGCCTTAATCAGATCTGAGTCCCATTTGTGCCATAAAATATTTATGATTGCACACAGAGCAGAGTGTGTAGATGTGTGTGTTTGTTTGGCACACATCAAAATTAGACCGTAATTGAAAACAAATCCACGTAGTAGTTTTCTCTGTAATGAGCCTGAGTCAGTATTCGCCTCCGAGTCTGTGTCACAGTCAGTGAGAGATCATGTGAGATGCAGACGTTTGAGAATAAAGCCAACAACACACCTCATCCATCAGCAGAAACACACACCAACACACACACACATACTCCAATGAGCACATTAACCTGAGTTCTGACTGGTCCACATCCAGAGTCCAGAACACACCGGGTCAACACTGACAGACTGTAATGAGCTGTATTCAGTGTGTGCACAAATGGAACCTGCTCCGTACGGACACGCTTTCTACGGACTCATGTCCAGGTTTTAACAGTTGTCCAACACATGAAGAGCAGTGGTCAAACCAGTTGACTCTGATTAACCCCCTCACCTGCATCTCATCATTATGATGAAGCGTACTGACTCTGTAAGACCTGGTTCTGTTACTTCAGTGGACCACGGATGCAGACCTGCAGCAGCAGCCTCCACTTCCACCAAAAACACACATACGGACCAAAGATCTGCAGGAGACTCCACACAAACTTTGTGTGATATATTGGAAATAATCTGATCTGAGACAGATGCATCCAGGTCTAAACTGTCCAAGAGTGTGTAAAGACGTGTCCACGAGTCGGAGACAAGCATGGAACCTCCTGGTGTTAAACGTATTATTAACCATGACTTATCATGGGATGTCATCTACGTCTGAATCTGGGAAGGAAACGGTGTTATGATGAACACTGCTGACGACGACATGTGTTTATGTACATGTTACAGCGGGGGCGTCGCAGCTTTACATTTGTATGTGTCAGGAGGCTGTGACTGCAGAGGCTTTTAATGTGAAGGAGCAGTGGAAACAGTCGACTTCCACTGAGGACAGGACGGTTTGTAGATTTAACTAATAGTAACTGAAATCAGGATCAGGAAAACACCTGACGATTCTCAAACCTAAACAAATGTTGTCAGTACTTCCTGTAGAAATTCTGTCCTTCAAAATAAGAGCATATTATATTTTAAAAGATACAGAAGTCACTGTAAAAGCTTCTTAATTTCATTAAATATGCTCATTATTAGTAGTTGCTTAATGTTTTGTTAATTTTTGTGTAATTTCAGTCACTTCTTAAATAACACACAAAGACAGTAATGAGGGAGTGTATATGTAGATCCGGCGTGGGGGGGCGGGGCCTTTCTATGTAGAGTTTGCATGTTCTGCTCATGTCAGTTTGGGTTCTCTCCGGGTTCTCCGACTCCCACTGTCCAAAGACATGACCCTTTAGCATGAGACACCGACCCTGCCTTCACCCAAAGGCATTACCACGACGCTCCAGAGGATTAAGAAGTTCACCAGTAGCATTATTGACCAGGGGGTCCACATCAGAACGAATGATGGCGTAAACACTGTTAGTCATCCAACAGTCTGTGTTCATCCTAGTTTATCAGACCCACATCGAAGGCTGAGATTAACTGGTGACTGAAACCTGGCAGTGGGTTGGAGTTTTAACTGGTTCATTTTGAGGAAGGTGAGATGACCTGGAGGTCACCACCTCAGCGTCTGCACAGGTCTCCTGTAGGTCCTGCTGAAACGGCCTGTGATGTCCGGAGCTTCTCCCACAGCTGTAAATCTAAGCTCAGCTCTTTGAACACCTTCATTTTCCAGCCTGGCCCGTCAGAGTCTGAACACAGAGATCATGAGACATATCTACTCCCGTCTTCTGCCCACGGTTTGATTTGAGCAATAAGACAGTACGTGTAATGACAGTATTAAGGCCGTGTTCTGCATAGATCGAGTTTCGGGGAAAACGAACACAGATGCTTCTCGAACACGTCAACAGAGAGGCTGAAAACACATTCCTGGTGTCTGCGCTGGCTGCGTCGCCTCCCTCCGAGCGTCTGTGTGTGTTCTGAAGGCCCGGAGAACAGGCGGTGCTGGATGTGTTGACTGGAAGCCGAGGCTCCTTGCCATCGTCAGCCGGTAACGTGAGTAATGAGCTCTGTCAGACGCTGGAAGCTGACTGATGTTTTCCACCGCAGACGAACCTCCCTGAGCGCTGATGGCCACATGCTAACGACAGATCTGAACGGACCGGTGGCGGAATATCGGCCCGTCTCTGCAGAGGAAGGAGACGAGATGATTGGCGTGATACGCCCACCGCCTCCTCGACTGGAGGTCACGACCTCCTGCAGTCGTAGACTGAGTACACTGTGTTCTTTAGGTGAGATTACAACCTGAGGGACCGGATCCACAAGTTCAGCAACACTTTGTTTTTGACGTTGGACTTCTGCGTCTGAACTTCTTCAACTCTTCCAGCTTCAACTGTCAAAGCCTGTTCTAATCTCGCTGAGTGTTAATGTGACTTGAATGCTCTCAAATGGCAATTTTGGAAAACATGGAACATGCTGAAAGCTCTGAGGAAGTACAGTAGTGTTTCTGAAATGTTTAAGTGAACAAAATGGGACTTGTTTTTGTCATATTAGAGCAGGGCCTCTGGAGGTTTTACACCGTCTTTTATGGAAAACTGTATCAGGTCTTAACATCAGTGTGTTGTACATTTGTTTATGTTAACGGTAGGTCCAGTAAATCTGCTGAGATGGCACTAGAACTACTGATGTGACTGTTCTGAAATCTAAATGACGTACGGTGCTTCATCCCTTCAGATGAATCCAGTCTCCTCCCACCAACATTAATCCAGTTCAGTTCCACTTTGTGTCCAAAACGTTTTGACTAAAACCTAAACGGACTCTGAACGGTGGCTCAGCAGTTGGATCCAGAATCAGAACCACAGTGAACCAAAGTGTAAATCACGGTGGGTGTGTCATATTCTACCGACTGAAAAAACTGATGGGGACAACAGCCAGGACGTACAGGTCTGAGAAACTGGGAACTAAGCCGGTTCCTGATGGTGATTTATTTTCTACTGAAGGAAAAACTGGAAAAACCCAGAAGAACAAGTACACAGACCAGAACCAAGAACAAATGCAGAGTCTAAAAAAGACGCTCAGCTGTCCAAATGAACCGCTTCATACGCACAACGTCACAAAATGACCCGACGCTACAAACACAACAACTTCCTGAAAACACAGCAGTGACCAGCTACAGAAACCCCACTTACACCACCTACATCCTGCTGTGACCGCGGCAGGACAGATCTGACTCAGTGGCTGAACCGGATCTGATCAGAGGATCCTGATCCGGGTCCGTTTCAAGGCCCTGCATCCACACCCACACTTTCTTCACTTTGGGATTTAGAAAATGAAACAGAAAAAACTTCCCAGTGAGTTTTTACGGTGAGTGATTGTTTCCCTCGTGGAGCTGGTGGAAATTTAAAGAGAAGAAACCAAACAAACAAAAAGCCTCTGCTTTACACGACACACCCTTTGTGTTTCTGACACATTAAGGAAACCTTGAGGCCACTCGTAAAATAAAACTACATCTTTCTCTCTTGGCCATAAAATAAAACAAGATTGGCTGCCTCCGCAAAAAAGCACACTGGCAGCACTTTTCTCCCTGTTTTGCTCTGAGAAGAATGATTGTAAATGTGTAATTAAATTAATAAAATAGTCCCGAGTAGTATCAGCGCCCTGAGGAGGCCTGTTGCAGCGCTGCACATGCGTGTGTGTGTGTGTACACGGTGCATGTGGCGTGGCGGGTGCACGCAGTGTGTTCACATATTAAAGCTGGAGTCCGGAGGCGAAGCGCTCGCTCAGCTTCACCTCCGGCGGTTTGTTAGCGAGCTGAGGAGGCGCATTAGGCTGTGGGACACGCTGCCAGGTTCTGCCATAATAAAGGCATTAAAAGCTCCTCATTAAACTATTTTGGGCGGCGGGGTGGGTTCGTGGATAGATGGGAGGTTGGTGGTTGGAGGGGGGTGGGCTGCCAGTGAATGTGTGCCAGGGCACCTCTATGTCACTGGTGGCTACACAACGTAATTACAAACACATGCTTATTAATGCAGCTCCAGGGACCGAGTGATGAGAGAACAGAGGTGTAACACGCAAAACACAGGCCGGGCCAAGTCCACACTGCCCCGAGCACGGCGCAGGGTTCACTCTGCATTTAGGGCCTTGGGTCAAAAACAACTACCCAGACTCCAAGAAAATACGTTCACACATAACTACATCCCAACAGTGATTAGGTTTTCTCACAAACGTAAAGGCCCTCCGCACGACGTTCAACCACAAACAAGCTGAGCCTTGGTTTTGTTCCAACAAACAATGAAAAGCACCGAAAACATGCAACGAAATGAAAAACACGAGACGAAAACCACGTAACAGATGCAACATGATACAAGACGTACTGAGGAAATGGAAGTCTGTCCTCATGTTTGAGGAGTCGATGCGGTGGACGGTGGAGTTCCACAACCCAGGACGGAGTCAGCGGTGCATCAGCCGGGACATGAGGACGCTCTGGTTCAAATAGACTTCAATGAAAAGACACTGCGGGGCTGTCGTGTAGACAAGAAAACAATTTCCACTGAAAAATAGAGCGTTTTCTGTTACAGTTGTCCAAGACCAACATATCTGAGTTAATTGACCACCTCTGCTGAATGGAACCAAATCAGGTCCTGCTGAGACCACGTTTGGACCAGATGGTGGAGGAGGACGAGATGGAGCTGTTTTTCTCCTGTTTGGGACATTTAGAAAACAATTCCAAAATGCAAAGTGTGGAGAAGGAAAAAACAACAGTAATAAAAGACAAATGGATACACCAGAGCTGATGAGTAGAAGCAGACGACAGAGTCACATCAGGTCACGTCAACCGAGACACGGAGACCACGATCGACCGCCGCCCTGTTCAGGTCCATGCACTTTACATCACTATTTCATTTTACTTTTACCACAAATATTCATACTTTACATTCTTCACATTTTTTAATGTCATGTGACTGTAAAACTGACTTCCGGGTCCAAACAGTCAGTAATGGTGGAACCTGAACACTTTTCTTTAATGAGGCACCAGTGAGGCTTCAAAGAGGATCATTTTATTTATTGAACTCAAACACAGTCAGTGGTCAGTGTTTTTAACTCCTGCTTTTAACTCCAACTTATAACCACAAAACTGCAATTACACACAACGATATTTTACAGTTATATTTTAGATTGTTCTAATTTTGTATCTTAATAGAATGTTTTAATAGGTATACTTGGTATATA
>JAPQRQ010000019.1:34662700-34677584 GCA_037367365.1 Apogon talboti | reverse complement strand
AGATGTATTTTTCTGCTTTTTTACATCATGGCCAGGGGACTACAGATGAAAACTAGCCTTCTGGCTAATTCTGGCTTATTTAACCATGTGTAATCATGTGGTTTTTATGAAATTGCATTGTCCCTTTTCAAATAAACTAAACTAAACTTGCTCTAACATAGCGAGGACATAAGAAACCATGACATTATGGGATCACGGCGCCATAGCTGCAGAGACTCCGAGATGGAAAATGCCTAGCTGTCCCCAGAGTAAAGAGCTGATGTGATGAAAGTTTTGACAAGAAATGGAGCACAAAGTCCATAATTGTCAGTTTTTAAGGAGATTTAGATGTAATTAGCCTGATTGGTTATTCCCAGACCAAAGTGCTGAATGTCTGACAAAAACGGTTAAAAGTGAGGAATTAATCAAAGAAAATCTGCATTTGTAAATTCCCCAAAAAATGCCTTTATAATGCACTTAAATATAGTGGAGAATCAGAGAACCATAGTTTATTGTGTTTGATTAGAGAGCAGCTTAGAGCACTTAGAAAAGATGCGCAAATGTTATTCAGAGTAAATGTCACTGATGGAAAAATACTCAATTATGAAGCTCAATTCATTTTCTGAACTAATAAAATCTGCATTAAATGTAATAGTCTGTATAGCTAAAGACAACCCCATGGTCTCAGATAACAAATGCACTCTCCCTAGACATGGTTTGCCTGTGATCATGTCTGTAAGCTCCGAGCTGGCAAACTGTCTGACTGAACAGCTGACTTTTAATTCCTCCTTCTGCTGCAGCCGCCTGCTCTCGTCCTCTTTCCAGGCGAAGCTCTGTTCATCACGAACGAGCCTAATGATTCTTCCCCATCTGTGCACTCCGGTACAGACTGTCCGACGACTTTACCTCGTGAAGTTACTTTGGAGCCGTGTTGCTTCGCCTGAGGAGGTACTGCGGACCTGGTTCCCTTTAAAGACGAGGAAGACACTGAGCGTACGGAGCCTAGAATTAAAAACACACAATTGGTGATTACAGGAAAAGAAATAAAAAAACACTGCTGTTTGTACATCTGTTTATGTCAACAAAAAGGCATTTGTTATATTTGTGAGGAAGAATCCAGACGAATACATTAAATTGATTGAGGGCGGATATGGTTTACAGAGAGCTGTCAATAAAAATACATTAATACAGATGAGAATCTATGCATATCTGCACAGATAAACACGATATAGAGTTATACAATGCATAGATTACTGCTACCATCACTGTTATCATATTATCACATTTAATTTAACAATATATGAGACCATATTATAAAACAGCATAAATATATGGTTAAAAAAAGGGAAGAAATACTAAAAAGAGGGTACTGAATCACCTCCAGAGCCAGGCACCAAATTACATTTACTTAAAAAGCCAATATCTGCAGGGGTAAAACACCTAATTTGTCTGTTTATTGCTCTGGCCTAGACGGAACCAAATTAAACCCACAATAAAAAAAAAAAATAAAAAAAAAATGATGGTGCGAGTCCCAGAAGATGACCCCAGTTTTCTGTGTGATTCCAACTTCATAGGATTGGCAAAAAATTATTCAAGTTCACATCTGTACTTTTTGGCAGACATTCAGTTTTTGGGAAGAGGTTATATTTTTTTATACTGCGTTTAATAAAACCAACAGGTCATAGAAAATTTAACAAGTAGGTTTATCATTCAGGATGGTGTGTGTTTGTGTGTGTGTGTGTGTGTGTGTGTGTGTGTGTGTGTGTGTGTGTAGGGGCACCGCTGAAGTGCATGTTTCAGTCATAGGGAAAAACTGTTTGACAAAATGACACTGAACGGTGACTCAGAGCTCAACAGTCTTCATGAGTCTGACCATGATTACTGCAAAAAAGAAAAAGAAAAGCAGGGAAGATGTCCCCCCTGAGGACACTCTGTGGTAGATAAGTGTCCTACATAAGAGAACATTTTATTTACCCAAGATAGCAGCTGTGACTATAAAAAAAAAAGTCCACAATTCCTCAAAATAATACATTGCATTGTGAATAGTACAGTATTGACACATTGTATCCTCTGCTTCCTTCACATCTACCCACCTGCTGCTCTGGGCTGTGGTCTCTCTGGTACATTTCTCTTCTCTTGCACCGCTCTGTTTGGTTCACGTTTGACAGTTGCCACCCTAGTCCTCTTGACCTGATCCGTTTTCCCAGCATTCTCAGCCTTTCCATCAGTTCTTAGAAACTCCTCGCTCTTCCGTTTCTTGCCGTTCACTGCCAAGTGAACTGGGAACGACTCCTCCTGAGCGAGTGGAGGTGCCGAAAAAAGGTGAGGTGCGGAAACACCTGCAGACAGGTCACACCCTTTGTGGACTGAGGTGAGGCTGTGGTGAGGTGGAGGAGTTGGAACTGGAAATGTGACGGGGGCAGGCGGGGAACGGACGGAGGAAGAGAGGCGAGACGGAGCCGTGGCCAGAGGAGAGGTGAGGAGGAAGGTCATGGGTGCAGGCGCTCCATCCAACCTGGGGCTGGAGGACGTGAACCCCTGGCCCTCCTGCCCGGCAGACGCAGAGCTCTGCTGATCCTCCAGTCCTGCGTCCACATCTATCACAGGAAGGGATGGAGTCGCCGGTCCAGACCCGCTCTGACAGCTCCAGTCTGACAGCTCCAGGGTTTTCTCCAACAGCCTCCGTCTTGACTTCTTTATTTTCCGTCCGCTTGAACCGCTCGCCTCCACCGTTGCTTTGCTCTTCGTCACAGTGGCAGATGTAAAAGACGTCTTTTTGACTCTTGTTACAGCTTTTTCGGGTTCTGCTTCAGAAACAACAACTACCTCACTTGCAACCACTTTTTTGCTGACGAAGAAGGTAAGTCTGGGTTCATTTGACTCCGGGCTGTCGGGGGCCGCTTTGATCTGATGTTCTCTTTTGCCGCTCTTTGACTCAAGCGAATCAGAAAACTCACAACTGGAGCTGGTGTCTGGAGGAGTGGTGTTAATAAGAATCAGATCAGAGTCAATGAGGGCCAGGGCCTCTTTTAAAGACAGAACCGGAGTTCTATTCAACACGCTGTCAGCAGCGTCAGTGTCTGCACCGATGGGAGCCGGGCTTTCAACTGACTGGATGTGAGGCATGAGCTTTTTGAACCTTTCTGGTGTGCCAATAGGGGACAGTGTCCTGTTTAACATTTTGGTAAGGTCTTTATTTTCAGGTTTGCCCAAAAATCCATCGAGACCAGCAGAGACATTGCCAGAGTCCGACATCTTTGTGCCCGGAACAAGGAGGACGTGAGGAGAACTTCTCTGCACGTTCTGAATGTTCTCCTGGTCCAGCGACGCCACGGACCGCCTCTGTGCAGCATTTAAAACCTTCCGCTCGTCTGCTTCCTGAGGGTGACTGTCAATGGTGATATGCTTGGAGAGGGATCTTCTTTCTCTGACAGTTTTGCCTTCGTTGAGCGAAGCCAGTGGACTACAGGGCTTTCTCCGTTTGTACTCTGGCTTCCGTGACACTTGGAAAGTTTTATTGGCTGCCATCTTCAGGGCCGGCTCCATTTTCTTAGCCCTGGGTGCAGCTACCTTTCCACTCTGGTTTTTGTTTTTGATTGTGTCCCATAAGGTTTTCTGAAACACAAAATGAAAAAGACATCACAGGGTTCCTACAGGTTTCTATAAGTTAAATTTAAGACTTTCTAAGACCTTTTTATGACTACTTAGAGCAGTGTTTAATGCCCATTTCACAGCCATACTGGCAAAAAACTTGTCACTCCTAGAATTTAGGAAAATGTATTGATCTACTCCAACGTCTTGATTCCTACTGTTCCAAGTCATTTCTCACCAGGGGCTGCAAAGTTAGCAATAACTGGTTCCTAATATTAATTTTAAATTGTCGGGTTGGAACAAGTGGAACTGAGTCAACTAACGTTACTTTCTTTGCAGCTTGGACATTTAACAGACACATTTAAACACAATACAGCCAACAACTTTATGGCAACATAATTTAAGACCTACCCTATCAAATTTAATACCTTTTAAAGACTTTTTTAAGGTATTAAATGCAGATATTCAAGACTTTTTAAGACCTCTTGGGAACCCTGCATCAAATTAAACTGCTGTTCTAAATTAAGTAATTCTGTTATTGTATCTGAATAAAAATTAAACATCAACCGGGCAGAACAAGCTTCTGTAGCAGTCTGTGGATGTTTACCTTTTTCTTTTTTGGTGCTTCTGCCCTCCCGAGAAGAACAGCTTGATGCTTGAGGACCCCATTGGCATTGAAAATGAGAAGCTCTCTAATTCCACCTTCCTCTGTTGGAGTCCAAGTTACTGTCAAAGTGAAGGAGCCCTCAGGCTGGGAAAATAAAAACAGTGTGATACACACAATCTCACACATTCAAGCAGGACAAAACTCAACAAAACTTAAGCTCAATGATCCATGTTTGTTGGGATGTGGTTCTGACTCTCATTCTGGTGCAGATCTACTGAACTAATGCTAAATTATTTAAATCTGCAATGGTGTGCATCATTTTTGATGCAGATTATAAAATTCTATGGTATATTTTGCTCTCACTATGAAATGCTTTTACGTATATTACTTAGACAGCCTTTGGTTTATTTTATGTGAATGCATGGGTGTCTGGAAAGGACGTTACATTGCTGTTTATGACTAGCATATACAAAAGAAAAGCTTGCTATCTCACCTGAATGGTGAACGTGTTGTGATCCACGGAAAAGCCTTTACTTGATGAGATCCTTTCAACAGTAACCTCCGCTTCTGCATCCTCGGTAGGATTGTCAATGCGCAGAACAGCCGACTTGGAGGTTCCCAATTTTACCGATCCAAAGGTCACAAAAGGAGCCTTAGAAAACTGGATCAGGCTCAGAACCGGAACGTCATTCTCCTTGTTACTGTTGTCTTTTCTCACCGGACTAAAGTCTAAAAATCCTCCCCGCGTTGAAGTGAGCGTTTCTGTCATTTTCAGTTACTAAATCGCAACTGTCCTGGTAAATAGACAGTATATTTATTAAAACTGGTACACATCAATCCATGTGCTCCGCTCTACTGCGATACACTACCAAACGTTAACACACTTCCTACATCACGGCTGGTGGAGCGTCTGCCGTAATTTTAAAATTTGATGCGTTGTTCCGTTAGCCAATCGCAAACGAGGGTTTGTTACGTCTCGCCCAATGAATGAGCAGAATACATCGAAACCATATGAATACACAGCCGTCGACCAATCACTTGTTGACTACGTTTTTAAACTTCCACGGGCCACACCCCTAGCTCTGACAATCAAAAAACAAGAAGAGTCACTCTGTTTTCATGTTACGACCGTCTGCCTTTATTTTCACATTTTAATATATTTAGGTTTCTTTTTAATTCTAAGCGATCAGAGTTATGGTTTTATCGTTCTCAAATTCTGCATTGTGGCGCCTAATAACATGTGGACCTTTCCGTTTAGACCAAATTATGGAAAAGCTTTTTAGTTCCGAGTGATACATCTGTGCCTGGTTATGATCGGTTGCCTGGTCGGGTCTTTAACTGCAGAAGTGTTTCATCCACATTTGAGAAAACATCGAAATAACGAATCACATTACATGTCAATTTGATTTCATTGTGTTTGCATTCGTGGAGAATCTTCGTAAATTTGTTTGTAATATTTACACCGGACTGTGTTTTTAGATAACATTGAAGTACCGAGCTAAAGTGGCGACGTTCTCCATCTGCAACACAGCTCGCCGTGATCGTATAGTGGTTAGTACTCTGCGTTGTGGCCGCAGCAACCCCGGTTCGAATCCGGGTCACGGCAGTATTTTGTAACGAGATCCAATTCCCTTTATGCAATTTGTATCATGTAAAATCTGTACATGTCATGTGATGCATTGATGTGGACTAACTACCCTACAGTTTATGAATCTATCTTACATAATTAAATAAAAAAGCTCTTTTGGTTAAATGTGAATGAAATGTCACATCCACCCCACATGTTCTAAAAACCAGTGATTTCTTTCTAGCATTTTTGCATTACTTTTGAGAAAAAAATAGGTTTCAAACAAAAGCACTCAAAGAGCGCAGACCTCCGCCAAAGCAGCTCAGTTCCCCACCATGCTGCTGTAACATATAATACCCTTGAAGTGGGTTACCTAGCAACAGATAAACAATAGGGCCAGGCTGACATGGTGTCAAATGTCATGTGCAGAAACAGGCATGCCAGCTGAGAGGTTTTGTCATTATTTATAGGATAATATGATTTACTACTGGTCTAATCTACTTGAGCCTGAATTGGGCTGTATGTGGCCCCTGAACTAAAATGAGTTCTTTCATGGGCCAGTTTTGGCAAAAGGGAAGAATGTTTGACATCCCTGTTGTCGGTGGACTTTCAAAGTGAAGTATTTTCAAACTTGAACATTTGCCACTATAGCAAGTCTGCTTTTACATTTTATGTATGACCAGATGGGGTCAGTCTTTCCCAGGGGTTTGGCTGCAGACCTGCTATAATGTGTAGTGTAAGTTCTTTGAGGCCTTTTAATTCAAACATACAAAATAATTCAACCATACAAACAAACATGTTATTTACAGATGCAGATTAACTTTATTAATTCCCAGGGGAAAATTCACAACAAACATGTCCATATGCTCATTGCCTACAAGCGCAGATGGCAATAAATCTATTGTGCAATAAAATAATCTATCATTTGTCCTTTAAAGTTTTGTCACCTCTTTTAAGTTTGGTGCAACAGGAGTGCACAGAACATTTTTATTAACACGGATTTTTAAAATTTGATTAGTATTATTTTTCACCCTTTTATTTTGTCTTAGATTACTTTATGAATATATTTTTGTAAATCTTTATGGATTTTACTGTGCTGAAAATGGGCAGTCATGAAATGAATCACAGGGTGAGAAATAAACCACAACAGTTACATCAGTGAATGTGAATTCAAGTGAACTCCAAATGGTAATGCTACCAATGATTTACAGTCCAGTTAGGGCTACTGTTAACACAGATTACCATGTCTATAGAGTCAGCCCAAGCTTCCCAGTATTTGTCCCTTTGAACTGATCTTCTCCATAAAAGGCTTGTGAGATGTTAATGTCCTCATCCTCATACAGTTCTGCATTCACTGTGACACTGCAGCTTCATGACTGACATGTACCACAGTACAACATTTTTGTTCATACAAAGCTGAATATTAAAGGTTGAATCTCTAAAGCGTAATACATTTTTTCCACATTTTGTCATATCTATGATAAGTAGTTGAAGATAGAGGTAAAAGTAAGTCACACATGTACAAGCATCAAATAAGTCTTGAGTCTGAACCTTCAAGTCTCAAGCAAAGACTAAAGCAAATTAAAGCAAGTTCCTGTGGTGAAAGTCAAACAAGTCGACTCCCTGCTAAAAGCCAATAAAGATAAATCACTAAGTCACTCTTCAGGTCAAGTAAGTTTCAGGTCAGGTGGAATGAACATCCTGTTTTCACTCACAAAAATATAAAGTAACAGCTAAAACATACTGAATAATAGCTTAAATCACAGTGGTGGGATGTAATTTAGTATTTTTAATTACAGACTATTTTACTGCACAATTAAAACTGACTTTTGACAGTACATTTGACTGATTACACTTGGTTATAAGTCATGTGACTTGAGTCCCTGACTTGTGGTTGAAGGTGTTCAAATCCTTTAGGTCGCTAGTAAACTCTTGTACCACACTGGGAAAAAAAAACAATTAGCAAAAGTTCTGCATTCAAAGTAAGTAAAACTGTGGTCAAAGTATTGTGTAATGAAACAATCCATCCCTGACAGTGTTTAATATTAAATTTGACGTTTACAGATTCCCATGTTTCATTTTACTGCTGTAGATGCTCAGCATTATACATCAGCATTGGCATAG
Source organism: Apogon talboti (assembly GCA_037367365.1). Classification (NCBI taxonomy): domain Eukaryota; kingdom Metazoa; phylum Chordata; class Actinopteri; order Kurtiformes; family Apogonidae; genus Apogon; species Apogon talboti. The sequence continues at coordinate 34,669,716 of JAPQRQ010000019.1, read as the reverse complement.
CTCTGCTCATTTTAACTATAAGTAACAATGCATCAATGAATTCTATTCTATAAGATCATCAAGTTTATAACACCACTGTCCTGTGAGAGCTAAAACATCTACTTCTCATCAGAGAAAAGGCCTGTTTATATTGCATGTTTCATGTGATCTGAGGCAGCTTTTAAATAGTTTATTTTAAGGAGGAGAGTTTTAAATTGATCCAATAGAGCACTTCATTCAGTTTACTTTTGAGATGTTTGAGATAAAGGTGAAATAATGGAACTTGTTAAAAACAACTGCCACTAATTTGTTCTGAAACATACTGAGTCAAACTGTATAGTTTTCTTCCCAAACTCTGCGCAGGCCTGGAACTTTACACGTATTGTTTGTTTTGATCCTCCACCCTCTTCCGCCTCTCCGCCGAACCACGTGACTGGAGTGTCGTCCAATCCCGTGTCAGAAAAGTCCGGCTCGTAATTTTGAACAGACGGAGACCAGCCACCGAGGGCAGATTATTGTTACCGTCTGGGAACTGCACCGAGGAATGGACTTTAAGACCTTCCTCTTTTATCGAATGAATATGAAACAGTAGTGGTGTCTTTTTCCTTCAAGATGAGCACCCATGTTATCACTCCGGGGCCGTACCGAGCCACAAAACTGGTAAGTTACCGTTTGTTGGAGCGGTTGTTATCTACAACTACGTAGTTAGTTAGCTAACAGTTAGCTAATTCCATCAGGAAAAATTCACACCGTAGCTGCAACATATATACTTTTATTTCCATTATTAATTTTTTGTTTGTGTAAACACTACGCTTTTTCTTTGGGGGTTGTTTTGACTGAATAGTGATAAGGTTAGCTCAATGTTATGTTTGGTAAATATTGACTTTTAAGATACTGCTATAAAGTAGCTCAGTTGAATTTCACACAAATTGCATTAACGCTAACTCCTTTATTTTAACGTTATATTTTTCTAGTTAGCCAACTTAACCTCATAGTAGCCCATAGTACTCAAATAAAGACCAACAGTTAACTAAACACTCAGGAAAACAAGTAGTTCAGTGTTGCTGCTTATGTTACAACCGAGTTACAAAATAAAAATCACAGTAATCTAATAGTTAAATAGATGCTGCATTCATGTCCACAAACGTTGGAAGATATGATGTTAAAACTGCAGCTGGTTCGTTAAATAATAAAGTCTTTTAATTGTGAATTATGTCTGAATGATGTCTGATTCATGTTGGATAGTATGAAACTGAGAAGTCAGCTTTGTTTTCAGCATTGCTTCACTTATGAAAACATTATCTTATTCCACTCACCAAATGGTTCGTATTGTCCAGTCTCCACCACAATCTGTCTTTTAACCTATTTTTTCTCTGAAATATTTGTGATATATTAAAATGGGCCAAATGTTTCATAAACTTGCGCCATATTGACACTGAAACATTAAGTTTATTTAAGAAAAGTGACTAGGTATGTTTAAGGCTTTTTAAAAATGTATTTACATTTCTGTGGTTCACCTGAGGGGAACAAATTAGCATATGAAGCAATGTCTGTAACAGCAGTTACATCATCACTGAAAACGTCCTGGAAAATGATCCCTAGAGAAGAGTGTGAACTATGTAAATACTTTCTAAGCTAAATGTCATTCCTCTCACCCAGCTCAGTACTCGTAACATGCACTTTGAACTCTTATTACAGTCATTTAATCTGTTAAACATCCAGTGAAATTGTCAATTGAACTCGGCTCTATTATCCTGATTGTCCTGTATTAAACTCTGTGCATGTCTTTTTCTAGTGGAATGAGGTGACTCGTCTGTTTCGGGCTGGTATGCCCCTCAGGAAACACCGCCAAAACTTCCGACATTATGCCTCCTGCTTCACTGCCACCGCCGCAGTGGATTGGCTGCACCAGCTGCTCCGTAGCAACAGTAATTTTGGCCCAGATGTCACCAGGCAGCAGACGGTACAACTCCTGAAGAAGTTTCTAAAGAACCATGTGATTGAAGATGTCAAAGGTCGCTGGGGCACAGAGGATCTGGAGGATAACAACGTCCTGTACAGGTGTTTTTGCTAGAACGGAAAATACTTAAACTCATGCCCTCTGATGTTAAATGCTATTAAATTAGATTCTTTTAAGCCATGTAAAGTGTCTTTTGTTAAAATAATTCCAATGATCTTATCCGTTTCTTTTCAATTGCATATGTTAAAGTAAAATTAAATATTGTTAGAGTAGAAATGACAATTGTTGTTTGCCCTTTCTTTCTTCTCCTAGATTCCCATCTACTTCCCCTCTGAAGCCTATTCCCTGTCCAGGCCAAAAGCCAGCCTTAGCCCCTGGTTCTATAAAGAAGAAGAATTCATTCAGGGACAAGGAGAGCTTCTTCAAGTTTAGGAGCATTAAAAAGCATGACAAGGAGACACAGGTGAGTTAGACTGAATGTAGTCTATTACATCAGCCCGACCTTATGATTTAAAATTGAATATATTATATTGTCATGTTTGTCATTTTTAGGAAAATGTGGATCCTGTGCTCACAACACAGGGTGAGGATCATCCAACAGAGCAGAAGGCACAGAGGCGAGATCTGACAGTGGGGGATGAACATGACATCTGGAAAGACATCACAATGACCCAGTACAAACACACATTGAGCTGACTATCCTGTTTAATCTCTGAATTCATACAGATTTAACGCATGGCTAAGCAGTGAGGAAAGTACCACGTCTGATGGAGGGGATTTCTTGTTTAGCTAAACTTTGTATTTCTTGTTTTTCAGTCTGCAAAGGATTCTGGGTGTTGCATCTCTAGATGAAGTTTTAGACCAACGTTATGTAAATCCACAAAATATCATCCACAATATGACCAAAGTCAACAAACACGGAGTGGTCACGCTGGAAGACAAAACCAGTATGTTTGATATTACTTTATGTCACTGTCTGTATGTGAAAACAGATTATTAATCCAGTCAATACATGAACAGGTCTATTTTGAATTATAAACTCAACAAATTGGATGCAATTTAATTGGTTATTTTTCTCCTTTTATTCAGAAGGTTTGTGCAAATTTTCAGTTACAGATAAACTTTATTCATCCCCATGGAGGGAATTTATCAGTTAAGTATCTAACAAAATGTCCCTGTATAAGTTATGGGACGGTCAATTAAAACACTCATGAGTACAGTCTGTGTTAGACTTTTCATATCCAAACCACATCCATGTGTCAAGTTTCCCTTTTAGGTGCAAACTCCTTCACTTGTCTTGACTGATCTGAGTGGTGGTAGTCTATGGTGTGTCACATTCTCTGTCCTTTTGTGTTGACTTGTCATGTTAATTCCATGTCTGCATTTGTGACATATGGAGTATATGTTCCTGTAAAGAAATGTAATCTGTAAATCATCTGTCCAGATGACCTCCCCCACTGGGTTTTGTCTGCCATGAAGAGCCTGGCTAACTGTGAGTAGCAGCAGATCATAAATATTTTCGGCCAACGCAAACCAGACTTATGACTTTTGTATTGTTGTTTATTTTAGGGCCGAAGTATGACAGCGCCCAGCCGTCGTATCCAGGCTTTGAGAGGGATGTCTTCAAAACGGTGTCTGATTATTTCTACAGCCTTCCACAGCCGCTGCTCACATATGAACTGTATGAGTTGTTTATCAATGTCCTGGGTAGGTGGACTGTTTCCTGTTACTCCTGACAAAGTAGGTTTAGGTTGTCCGCAGATTGTTTTAAGAAGCTTTTAATCCATAAATCTGAAAAATAACTCTTAATGTATCATAAGGAATCAAAATTAGCGTTTCAGCATCTTAGGAATGCTTTGGTCGTATAGGACTATAACTCTAAATATGAAAAATAGTCCCTAATGATTTAATAATCGTATCCTTCTTACTTCAGTTTTAGTTTTTGTAGCTCATGGATGACATGTTTTATGAACAGTGTGGTAATTCATTTTACGGAAGCTACATTTTTCATTATTTAAATACAGACCGATAATGTCCAACGTGACTACAGTACTTCAGAGTTTGCCTGTCACTCATGTTAACATGTCATTGGTGTGATGCAGTTGTGTGTATGTGTGGTGTTGTTTTATTTTTAACAGTACCCTTTATTGCTAACAGAGGTTTTTGGTTGTTGTCCTTGCGGTTTGTGGACTCCTAACAGTGATATGAGCAGCTGTTTGTTCTGTGTGGTTTTATGTGTTATGTGTTGTGTCTGACCAGCTGATGGTGTCTGTCTTTAAGTCGAAGTTTATACTAACTAAACCCTCTCCCTTTCCCTACACTGTCTGCTTGCATTTACACTCTGCCTGCAATGTTTGTCTCTGTTTTTGTGTCGGCATCCCCTCTGCATCCAGTGTTTTGTGGGTATGTCCCAGCACCCACCGCACATCACCTGGGGAAGCGCAAGAAGGCTGACCTTCCGTCAATGCCCCCTCCAGCCAAGGCATCATTCCGTTCCACAGAGTGTCTCCTCCTGTCACTTCTCAGACAGGGAACATGTGATGAGACAGAATCGCCAATGAGAGAAGTGCTTCATTCCCGGTTAGCAACACTGAGAGAGAGCGGCGCCGTCTCGGGTGACGCTCAGTTAGGTGGCAGCTGCTTGAATCTGAGTACAGGTGGTTCTACGAGGCCACGGACCAGGAGCTGCTCATTAGAAACCATTGTAGATGAACCTGCCTCCTTGAACCGGAAGCAGCTCTTCATGTCCATCGACAGCCTGGCGTCCTGCATGTCAAGTACTAAGAGCCAGAATGACAGCCGCGCAATCACAACACCCAGTGATTACTCAGACTGTTCATCTGTGTCCAGCACAACTCCCATTTCTTATCAAGATCTCCCAGGTGTTACCAGGAGAAGTAGACTTTCTGCAGGTCCCGTGACAGCGCTGAGGTCACGCCCCTTGCGGCCTTGTAGTGTAGGCAGCTGTCTGGATATTGTTGTTGAAACCAGGGAGGAGGATGTCAAAGAAACTCGGCCGCCAGCCCGGGCAGCCAGCTGCCTGAACGTGAACACCCCTGCAGCCCAGCTTCACACATCCACTTCTTCACACCCCCCCTCACTGTCCGCCGGTCACCCCTCCTCCTCCTCTTCTTCTGCTGTTGCCAAAGTACACAAATCCACTGCTGCCTCACAGCCCAGTGGGCCCAGACCGGCCTCCAGTGTTTCTAATCTGTGGACCCTCCGTGCCCCCGCTCCTGTTCGTCGCTGCCTCAGCTCTCTGGATGTGTCCAAGCCTCTGCGACCTCTTTCACTGTTCAAACCGCCTGTGTGTGCACCTGCCAGCCACTCCCAGCCCCCCCAACCCAAACCTGAGAACAGTAAGACCCGCCCCTTTACCCATCTGTCTGTATTTGCATGCTATTTAACATCTAATCACACTAATCATCTAACACCTAACCGCTATTTTGTCGTTTAGTAGTTGTGTTCATTTAGTTCTTTAGAAATAAAACCTGAGTTCACCCCAACTAGAAAGTGGAGGTGTCAGTCGACAAGTTCACTAAGGTTTGACTTTGAGTCTGTAACAAGTTCTAGTGCAAAAAGACTGGACACTGTACTGTGTCAAGATGCTAAAGCAGGGGTGGGCAATCCTGGTCCTCGGGGCCCAGTGTCCTGCATGTTTTAGATATTTCCTTCTTCAAGCACACCTGGTTCAATTAATGATCAGCTCATAACCAAGCTCTGCAAAAGCCTGATAATGACGTAATGGCGTCCAGGTGTGCTGGAAGAGGGAAATATCTAAAACATGCAGGGACACTGGCCCTCGAGGACCAGGATTGCCCACCCCTGTGCTAAAGTATTAAGCTGTGTTGCTTAGTCTCATTTGCTTGTTTATTTTTCTCCCTGACTGCTCTTTTGTTTTGTTTCACAGTGTACTTTGCTGCTTTTTTGCAGTGTCTGTGTGCTACAGTCAGACTGCATGCCTTCATGCTCAATGCAGATTTATTACTCAGAACTTGTATTGTTTATTTATGTCACAGGTTGTTTTTTTTTTCTGGAGGGGGGGTTTGTAATATAATATACTGATCAGAATGATATATTGGTGATCATGCCATCTTGTACATTGATTACCAATGTGATGGAAGCTGGAAAAGTAGCAGTGACACTTAAACCTGAACTTATTGATCTGCCGCCGTAGCTCTAATCCAGTCATTTGTCAATAATCCTTCCATTCATCCGTGCACTCATCGTAGTAGTAGTAGTTATGGATGAATGTGGCCACCGAACTGATTCCTCGCTGATTAAATGACCTCCCTGTCTTCATCACTGTATGACGGTGTATGTTCATATTGTACATAGGCGTCCTGCAGCCTCAGTGTGAGCGTGTAGCCATCGAAGCCCTGCAGCTGTGCACCCTCCTCCTGCCTCCTTCTTCCCGTAGGAAGTTGCAACTCCTCATGAGGATGATATCACGCATCAGCCAGAACGTGGACATGCCCCGCCTCCACCCAGCCATAGGCACCCGGACACTGGTGTGATCATGTCTCCTCAAAAACTTGCATATTTTTAATTAATCTAGTTTCTTCACAGTCCCCTTTTTAATCACACTTCATATTCTTCTTCACTGGTTGTCTTAACGGCACGTATTTGTCTTACATTCATATTTTTTAGATGGTTCACACGTTTTCGGGCTGTGTTCTGGGCAGTGCTGAGGAGTGTGATTTGGATGAGCTTTTGGCTACCAGACTGGTGTCATTTCTCATGGACCATCAAGAAAGCATCCTCTCTGTCCCAGAGTACCTGTTGAGTGCCATCACAGATCATATAGAGTATCTACGAATAGCACAGGTACACAACCCCCCCCCTTTCTGTAAGATGTGGAAAACACTGGGTTATATGTATTTATACTTTAATATATACTTTATACTTAATATGTATTTAACACTGGGTTATATGTATTTATACTTTATATGTTGTATGTATTTAACACTGGGTTATATGTATTTATACTTTGTATGTTATATGTATTTAACACTGGGTTATATGTATTTATACTTTATATGTTGTATGTATTTAACACTGGGTTATATGTATTTAT
>JAPQRQ010000019.1:34617370-34633908 GCA_037367365.1 Apogon talboti | reverse complement strand
CATCCTATTGACCTACAGATGATGACTCTGAGGATGACCGTCCTATTGACCTACAGATGAATGACCCTGAGGATGACCATCCTATTGACCTACAGATGATGACTCTGAGGATGACCGTCCTATTGACCTACAGATGAATGACCCTGAGGATGGCCGTCCTATTGACCTACAGATGATGACCCTGAAGATGACCGTCCTACTGACCTACAGATGAATGACCCTGAGGATGACCATTGACCTACAGATGATAACCCTGAGGATGACGTCCTACTGATCTACAGATGAATGACCCTGAGGATGACCGTCCTACTGATCTACAGATGAATGACCCTGAGGATGACCATTGACCTACAGATGAATGACCCTGAGGATGACCATTGACCTACAGATGAATGACCCTGAGGATGACAGTCCTACTGACCTACAGATGAATGACCCTGAGGATGACCATTGACCTACAGATGAATGACCCTGAGGATGACCATTGACCTACAGATGATGACTTTGAGGATGACCATCCTATTGACCTACAGATGAATGACCCTGAGGATGACCATTGACCTACAGATGATGACCCTGAGGATGACCGTTCTACTGATCTACAGATGAATGACCCTGAGGATGACCGTCCTACTGATCTACAGATGAATGACCCTGAGGATGACCGTCCTACTGATCTACAGATGAATGACCCCGCGGATGACCGTCCTACTGACCTACAGATGAATGACCCTGAGGATGACCATCCACCCCAAGGATGACCATCCTATTGACCTACAGATGAATGACCCTAAGGATGACCATCCTATTGACCTACAGATGTCCAGGATGGAAGGGCGTCAGATTTAATTCGCAGGAATTCCTTTTCAGATTAAGCCACTCCCACAATCATAACCAGTCAAATAAAAACAAAGAATTCACATTTTGTTGTTTTTCTTTATTCACTAACAGTAAAAAATACAACAATAGGATCTATAATATTGTTCCAACAATTATCACTTATCTTCTGTGTCAATTTTGGATTTTTTTTTTTTATTAGAACCTCTTGCTCTAGTGGAGAGAAATAACTGGCACGTTTGTTGACAGTGGTTGCCATGGTGAATCCAGGTAACGGGGCTCCATTGGTGACGTCTTTTTGTTGTGGTTCAGGAGCCTAACTCTGGATAAACAGACGAGTTGATTGAACTAATTCAAAGCCGCTTTCATGGAACCGGATACTCAGAGTTTCTAAACTGGAATAAGTTTAAGATTAGACTCAGAGTTTATTGATCCGCTTTCCTGAACAGTGTGATCCAGGGGCCCCTGGTTTGGGCGGCCCTGCTGATTCACAGAGCAGAAGGAGGAGGAGGAGGAGGAGTGTTTGTCGGCACACAGTCAGGAGGACCGGAGTCCCAGCGGCAGTTTAGGAGAGTCAAAGCGGGGAAAACTGCGTCCAATCCGGGAGAACTCAGAAGGAGGATTCCGCCATGAGTTGGGGAACGGAGCTCTGGGTACGTGGAAACTGTTAAATTGTATGTCGGAGTGGCCGTTTCGTTTGTTTTTCTTTTTGTTTTTGTCACGGAGGACACGGATAGTTTTAAGCATTCGAGTGGGAGAAAGGTGCCGTGTTACCTTTTAGCTTTGTGTGGAGGCAGAGCGGCTAACGGGAATGCTAGCTGGCCGGCTGCTGCCTGGATGGATGTTAGCCGGCGATGCTAACAGCTAATGCTAATCCGCGGTGCACCTTAACGACTGTGACAGCGGCGGAACAATAGGCGAGTCTGCAGACATACGGGCAGGGGCGGCAGGGGCGGAGGGCACGACGCCTCCGAAGCCCGGTCACTTTTCAACTTTTACAATATCTCACCTGCTGAAATTGTGCTTTTGTTAGACTGCCAAGTTGCGAAGTTGTGTCTTGAGGTTTTTGTGTGTGTGTCACACCCTGTTTCAAAGACAAGCTTGCAGAGATTCCCGGTAACAGGGTGGACGAACAGGGCTGCTCGGTTGTATTTAATAAAACCTGAACTTATCTGTTGTTTGTGTGATCCGCCGATTGTTATTGTATCATTGTGTTATTGCAGCCACTTCTTCGGTTCTTTTGTTTTAACTTCCATGTGCCTACGACGGACATCTGTTCATAATATCAGCCCATAAGCGCATTCAGTGCATCCTATCTTTCTAATAAGCAGATAATCTGAATCCATAACACATTTTGCAAGTTAAATATCATTATCTGCTTTTTGTTAAGTATATTAAATATAAAATTAGTCAGCTGCATGTGTTTATGTGTGTGCAATACTGTATCTCCATTCTCATCAACTCCACATCCTACTATGGTTGATAATATGTAGAGCTTTAATTGCTGGTTTCATTTCAACATTAGTTTGATTAAAACAATATTATTTATACAGGATCTGAAGCTGACACTGTATTTTGGGGTGTTGGCCATCATAAGCTGACAGCAGCATCCTTGCCTGTGTGTGTGTGTGTGTGTGTGTGTGTGTGTGTGTGTGTACATACTGACTGTTTGTATGGGAGGAGGAGGGAGGACTTAACCTCACTGAGATGATACTCCTCAGGCTGACCTCGCTGGTTATTATCTGCTGGTTGAAATAAGCTAATTTTTTGCTTGCTCAGCTTCAGATGTGGCACGACCATGTGGGTACAGACAAAGAAATGTCTGTCTGTTATTCAGAAAGATAAAACATATAGTCAGAGAGGTCTTTGCTTTGTTGTTGTTTTGTGTATCATGTGTCAGGTCTCCTAAATTTCACCACTTTTTAAAGATTTTACACAAGATCAGTACAGTTTAGTCCTTTTCTAAATCAGGTGAGCCTAATGTTGGTCCACGCTGCAGTTTCTGTGTTGTTCCTACCAAAACTCTGAGATTTACCAAGATATGAGCTTAAATTGGTTATCTTTTTTATTTTTCTGAAAATAAGCTTTTGAAATGTCATTGGTTATTGGTGTATGTCAACTTCATCAATAGATTTCACATTACTTAGAGATGTTTACTCACTATTATATTTATTAAACTTAAAAATGCATCCATTGTAACATGACAACAGCATAGGAACCACAGGAAAAACCCTGTCTTTTATTTCAGATGTGAGGATTGATCAATCAACAAATGGGTTTAAAATACCCTAAAGTACAACTAATGCAATTTTTAAGCAAAGTTGACATTTGCCCATCGGTGTAAGAGTTAGCAGTTAAAGTATGAACAGTTATCTTAATCATTGTCTTTTTAATTTTTCATGTATTACCCAAAGCAACAATTTTGACTCTGCATATCCTCTGAGAAGATGTAAAGAAGTATGGTTGTAAAAAAGAAGAATGGTAAAATAAAAAGATCAATTTAAAACCTTGAAAGAATGTTTTTAAGAGACCCATAATTAAACATTTGGACATGAGCAGGATTTTAATATCTAACTTCACCATAAACAGTCCAATAAAATAGCTCTAAGGAATGTGGTCAGAGTTGGAATATGACAATTAAAATTCACAGTGCTGATTTTTCCATGACTTGCTCATTAATCCAGTTTTAGCTTGTTTTTGCATCATCATTTGTTCAGTTCTGATCTGCTGAGTGGCCATGCTGGCTGACGGACCATCATAATCCCCTGAGGCCGCTGATGAGATTAATGTGTTGGCCGTCTGATGTCAGATTACACATGATTGGCTGTCTGATGTCAGATTACAGATTACTGTGCGCTGGATAAAGTGTTAACTGCCTGCCAAGTAATCACATTTCATTGTTCATTGTTGAATGTCTCATTTCATATTACAGAATCCAATAATAGTTGTGAAAGCCTGTCCACGTCTAATGATTATGCTGATATTACATGTACATACATTTGTTTACACACTACTACCGTCAGGGCTGCAACAAGCAGTCATTTTTCAATCTGTGCAGTCCAGTTCAGCCTGAAGATTTATTAAAAGAAGAAAACCTATTAGACCATAACAGGAAAAAGTTGAAATGGCATGAGTTTACTAGTCTCTGTTTTACCAGCTCACAAAGTTGCTTTTCTTGTCAGGTCGCCAGTAGCTCTTAAGAATGTAGCACATCACCTGTTTTTATAGCCAATCGGCTTGTAGTGAAGTCAGTCAGTCAGGTCAGCTGAACTGCTCTCGTACCTTTTATGTTCATATCTAAATTTGCAAAAGCCACATGAATTTTTTTCTGTTGAAGTACCGATGGATGTTTTCAGATTCTTCACCCTCCCATTTTTTCAATGTTTAACCATTACATCAATACTAGAACCAGCAACTGTACTGAGTAACTTACTGTCAGTTTCCTCATTCATAATGTAAGATGTTGCACTTATATTTTACTACAAAGAATGCTGAGAATAACCACATATCTAGACGGCGTAATCCACAACTCTAGTGACAACAGCCATCAGCGGTTGAACACCAATGATTACAGGACATTATTGTTCATCAGCGTGGCTGCTCACATCCTCATGGTTTGTTGATTTGCTGTTCCTGTTTCCTGTTGATTTGCATTTTATTTAATTTCCTGACAAGGCAGCACAAATCTTCAAAACACTGGTGTATTCTGTGTAGTTGCAAGTTTCCTGTCATATCATCGCCTATAATTGCTCTCAATATCAGTCTAAAACTGCAGAATAATTGTTGTATCTCAAATAGTTGTTATGCAAAAGTATAACTCAATGTCATTCATTCACGAGAATTAGTTTGATACTTTTGCTTTTATATTAATTTAGTTTTTCAGATCAGCCTCTATCATAGGAGATACTATTTCCATAGTCAATATTGCTGGGTCCCTTGCTTTTGCCCTGTGTATTGGCTGCAGCCCAGCTCTTTGAGACATCACAAAGCAAGCGAAGAACATCCTATTACCAAGCTGGCTTCCTTCCCTCAGAGTAACACACATAAAGTAGGAAGTGTTTGTCTGAATTAAAGCTCTGTGTGCGTTTGTGTGTGTGCGTGGGTGCCAGGATGCTGCCCTGCTGTGCTCTGGTCCGTCTGGATGAGGTGAGCAGGAGGCCAACAGCGCAGAGCAGCCAACACTGCCTGAAGGACAAGAGACTGACAGGCGGCCGTCTCCACTGATTGGCCAAACTGAAAGACAAGGATAAGGGGATAGGGCATGAAAAAATGAAGCAAAAAGGAGGCTATTCACAGTCTGGATAGATGCTGGAGTACACTTTGAGGGTTGTCTTCAATAAAGCGGGAAGGAAACTTAAAACCAATTGTTGAAACTCATATGATGGTAATTCCATCCTGCTGCAGAGCACTGAACCAGGTTTTTACACTTCTGTAGACAATCAAGGGGTCACAGGAATGAGATTTTCTCTCCCCATGTGTTTATGGATTAGGAAAAGGCTCACGGTCTCATTCCCTGGAGTGTCTTTTGGGATTCATGAGACACTGTGTATTTATGATTCCTTTGATACTTTAGCTGCTGGACAACACTGCTGTTATTCATTCACCTCTTTGTTGTATTTATCACCTACAGTATATCAATGTGGAGAAAGTATGACTTACTGACACTATGTCTTTCTGATTGCCAAGGTGCTGTCTAGATCAAATATTCACTGGCTTATGTATGATCAGTACTTTGACTACAACTAATCATCAGACTCTTTAATACCTTCACTTACTGTAAATGACTAGTCATATATTTACTTGTCCTCAGTTTGGCTAATAGAGATTTGATTAAGAAAAGTGCCAGGTCCAGAAGTCATACAAGTGGATTGTGTAAAGTTTGATGAGTTAACATCGTAGCTGAGACTGAAATAAACACTTAGCGAGTGTTTCATGAACGTAGATTTTCTGTTTGAGTAAATCTCAGAAGGTTATTGCTACACTGATGGGGAAATATTTGTGCCAAAATAGTCATACAAGAAAAAACGATCCTGTATTTAGACCCAATTCTCTTATAATGTACAGACCCACTGCTTCTGCCCTTTGCTGTGTCTGTCAGAGTTTGATGAACACAAGCCGACCCAATGAAATGGACTAAAATGAATTATTATTGACACAATAAGGCAGTTTACTATTTTCTTTAGTTTGAATAAAATACTTGGCTGATGGACTTTTTTCATCTGTTCCCTTAGTTGTGGATAAAAAAAAAGAAGTTACGTTTGGCTATAACATGGTAATGATTAGGCCTGTCACAGTTATTACATAATCACCTTATCACAGTTATCTGACCTCACCACAATAATTTTTTTAGATAATTGTGATAATTGTCTCCATTCAACAGAAATGTCATATTTTTCCATCACCATGTCCAGATCTTTTCCCACTCTTTTACTGACATCAACTCTTTGAACCCCTGTATTCTCAAAGCTCTTCATTTCTATTGTTATTTGCTAAAAGTCAAACAGAAATGCAGGTTTTATTTGTGCTCCAGTTTTCAGTACAAATAAATGATTCTACCTCACCTTTAGGTGTACCTTACCTGGATAAATCATCTGTTATTGAGGCTATAATAGCAGCATAAAATGTCCAAAAGAAAGACATTAGTTGCATTTAGTCTCAGTTATTCGTAATATAATTAACAACTAAACTGTCACACCACGATGCTTCATTTATAATGGTCTGTTTTAACATATTTTACTGCTTACGGCCATATTTTCATCATACTTCAACTAATTATTAGGCTGTATTCACTCTGAATTACTGTAGCAATAACAAAGTATTTAGTAACTGATTGTAGAGCATATTGTGTTGCCTGTTTGCTGACACAGAGCGCCCAAACCTTGAATATGTTGCATCCCCTCTTTGGCTCCAGATCTGTGGCTCCTATGAAACAGTAGTCTGGTTCCTAGCAGGCAGGTCACAGCGGGTGTGAATGAAGTCATGGTAAGGCTGAGGGCACTGGCCTGGACACGACAAGCTGTTATACCCAGTGTAGCCAAGCTTGTCAACACATTGTGTCTGCCCGCGAGTGTGTGGAGGAGTGTGTTCTTCCAAGTGCGAGTGAGAGAATATGTTGTCAGGCCTGGATGTGTAAGAAATGGTGGGAGACCACATTCTTTCTGTGTTTGTTTATGGGGAGCGAGGGAGCATACGTGTCTTTCTTAATTAACAAAATTGTGCTAACACACAGCTCCCAAAGACAGGAATCAAGATAAAAATTGAAAGGGAGGTAGGAGGTGTGAGAGGAAATATAGGACAGAAGAAAGCCTATAAAGAGGATGGGAGGGAGTGAGGTTAATGATAAGAGAGTGGAATATTTACAGAGGGAGGAAGGAGGCAAATTGATAAAAGCAAATGGAGATGACTGACATAATGGATTAGATGAAACTTTAATGATCCCCATGGGGAAGTGGGTTGCAATAGTGTAGTAACAAGATACACCCAACAATGAATGGACTGTCATTTAAAATAAAACAATAATGTGTTTTATATAAACCACAGTTGTGCGATATATGACAATAAACAGTGTAATGCTAGAGAAATGTCCATCATCCCCTATAGGGCTTATCAATCTGGTCACAAGATCAGGTGCAAATGTAAATTTTTTTGCATGATTGTGAACCAATGATATTGCAACATTTAGACAATAACTGCGTAAATATGATCATTATCCTCTTTTTCCTGGTTGTCAAGGTTGCATTAAATCTCGGTCACTCATCATCCCAATAACATAACAGATATCTAATGTTGTGTTTTGCTCTGTTTTGGCAAAATATCTTTACAAGACAGATTTTACTGCACTGTCAGACATCTGCAGCTTGACCAGCAGCCTACAGAGTTACTAAATCTTCACTGTCTGAAGTCATGTTATTTCCTCAGCAGCAGAAAAAAAACATCTTACCCAAACTCCTGCAGATAGAAGCAGGTGAACTGAACACCTCTGGTGTGCACAGATGCTGAAGAATCACTGTAAGTGGGTCATAATGATTGGCTGCAGTGTATATGATAAATCCCGCCCCCCTTTGTTAGTCAAAGGGACAATGATGTAGATTTCATTGTGGTAATATTTATACAAGCAGTAATTTTCAGATCTGTTGTGTTTTCCATAAAGTGATGACATAAAACCAGGTGGCTGCTGTTAGTAACAGGATTTGGCATCAGTTTTACACAGTGGGAGGAAGTATCATCTATTTGTATATACAATCTGTGAGACAGACTTTAGTAAACATCATAGCTTAACAATATTAATGCTACCAACAACCATGGAACAGCTTATTCTGGGAAATGAGATTTTGGTCATATGGCACAGCCTTATTATGAGCGTGTTCAAATACGTTCATAAATGTGTGTCAGTACTATGACACACTTGCACACACAGAGCTGTTGCTTTCTTCCCCTTGGCATTTTTTTCAGACTGTATCCCCACCGCTCCTTTCCCTCCCTTTCTTCCTTCCTCTCATCCTCCCATCGCTGCCTGTCTGCCCTGGATGTGATGCGGTCACAGCTGTATCCTTCCAGCCAGCTGTTTGGCAGTCAACCACCATTTATATCCAGACTCCGCCTCACCTGTTCGCCTTTCAAACCAATGTTACGGTAGATGATACACCTCTGTTTACCCTTGGTTGTAATAGGTCACTAGGTGTAATTTGACCTGGTTATATGACCCTCTGCAGCTTATTGTTTGTGTGATACGGCTTGTCTTTGTTTTGACAGGGTGACCACAGGTTTCTATTGCTATGTACCTGGAGAGTATTATAATCAGGAGGTGCCATCAACTTTTACAAAGCTTGTGATGGAAGTGTTGATTCTTTAGACCGACTCTAGATGAACGATTTTGTCCTTGTTTCCCCATACTGGGCGTCTGTACTCCAGATAAGAGTTTTACCGGCGGTTACTGTTTTTATTTGTCGCTCTCCGAAATATCAATTTCTAAGCGCATTTCTTTCCAGGAAGTACAAAATGAATCATCACAGACGGAAACGGTTCCAGGCCTCGTACAGTCATGACTTGTCTCTGTGCTTCAGAGCTTTGGTCAGAGCTGCAGCTGCATCGGTGTGGCGCTGTCATCCAGGAGTCAGTCTGTCTGTCAACTGTTTATTAGTCAGTTACTTTATTAGCCAGAGGATAAAAATGTAGGATTTAGGACTCGTGGAAAATTGGAAGATCTCAGGAATTTTCTCCCACATGTTGAACCCAGTCATTACACTTAAGCTCTGCTGGATGTTTCGCTGCTGTCAGTCTTATGCTTTGAGTTGTTGTGTAATGGGCTAACAGGCTTTTATTAGTGGCACTGATTAACTGGTACAAATGGTAAATGGTGTCAGGGTGGTGATCTGATGATCGCTGGTCAGCACCACATCAGTCTTACAGATCACATCAGTCAATAAGTAATGGTGTCGCCCAAACTTCACTACTCGACTAATGTTTCTGATGTGGTAAAGGTTCATACTGTCTTCCAAGTATAAATGTGAAAATCACAAAGGCTACAGGAAGTAGCTGAAACTAGTCAAGCAGGTAAACAACTGTTCCTGTCTACTAAATGAATTACTTTCACATAATATTTCTGATCTATAGTTAAAATACTGGGATCTAGCTGTCGCACCCTTGTGTTTCTGTATTCTTCAATACATTTCAAATGTGAGGATAAATATCAATCCTAGATTGATGTGATTGAGAGGTTGCAATTGTGCTAGATTACCCACTCTTAGATTCACCTGCTGAGACCCAGGACAGTAAAAGTTTCTGCTTTTTTGCATGAAAAACTTGTTGAGTGAAAACAGCATGACACAACATTTTTTTTTCTTTTTAGATACTTTTTTTTTCAGTATAGGTCCTTGTAGTAGAATGCCTTTTTAAAATAAAGCTCTTAAACTGTGGACAAAAAACTCATAGCAGGGCCTTAGGAGGTTAAGATCACTTGTATAGTCTGAAATGGCAGTGAGATAAACCTGCACTGACTTTTAAACTCAACGATAATGCTATCTACTGTACCTTAGATGTCCTGCATCTGATGTCCTTTTGTTGCTGTGTACTAAACACATCAGCTGACTGCTAAACCTGCTCAGCTTGGCTGAACTGATGCTATCTGGTTTGTGGATGAACACAATATCAAACTAGTTTCTCAAACAAAACGAGCCTTCTGACTGGTATATAAACAACGTCAGTGTTCCCCTTGTGTAGCTTATGTGTTTGCACACCTCTAATTGTTAGTTTAGTTCTGTTTGTTAATCTTGTTCTGTCTCTACAGTGTCATTACTTCCCCTAGCTACCAGTGTTGGAGCTTGGAGAATGAATTAAGCATGGATGAATCAATCACTATTTGGTCAGTTTGTTTCTGTTTGTGTAATAACAAGCTGCTGTATGTTTGTAACGCAACAATAAACTGTTCCCCCTGCCTTCGCCAACTCCACTGTCCTCTTCATGCAGCATTCATCCCCCACAAACAGCCTGGCCTCTTTTCCCATGGGGTTGGACAGAATTCTCCAGCACAGACACTTTTATAGAAGGGTTTCCCACAGGCCATGACAACATGGGAAGTGTTTTAGAAGGACTTAATGTCACAGAACCTCAAATAGAAATGAAGAATCTTGACCTTTTTGTTTTTTTTAGTTTTTATGTTTATAGAATGAGCATACTGACCAACGTTTTTACTGAGATAATTGAAGAATATTAGCAAAACATAATGAAAACACAATTAAGCTCCTTCCACGTATGACCTCTGTTAAATTAGGTCATGAATGTAATTACACAAGGGTTTCACAGACTTTCCTGGCCACAGCCTGACTTGTTCTAAATTTGAGTTGAGTATTCATTTTTGTTGGAATTCAATTAACTGTAGAGTTATATTTTAGTCATGTTAGTAAATCTGACCAAACAATGCATTGAAGAGCCCAGAAATAGCTGCAAATTGGGACTGAAAAATGTGCCAAAAAAACCCCAAAAATCATGATGTGTTTTTTTTTTTTTTTTACTGGGGTCTGCAGCAAACAAAACATGCTCCCATACACCTGGAGAATATGATGTATGGTTTGTAGGTTGGCATCACTATGTCTGTTTTATAATTGTATTACTTTTTGCTTTACTATCAATAAATTGCCTCTAGTAATTTAGATAAAACACTTGGCCGTGTAGCAGTTTCTTTGATAGGCCTATATGACTTCATTGTTCAGCCCTATTCCACATAGATCACGGTGATGCTGAGTTTCAAAGCCATATAATCTTTGAACCTATTACATATCAAACGAAAACGTTATGAATCTTAGAAATTCTGTCCTAGGAACCGAGCTGCTTATCAGCTGACCCCACATGTGGTATTGACCTCAAGGTTAAAAAAAACTCTGAATCAGACTGTTCATCATTTAACTATGGACTTCCTGGAATAGTCTCAAGGGTTTCTAGAGGTCTCCACCCCCTTTTGCTGATGGAGGAACTGGCATTGTGCCTTATCAGCCAAGAAAATCTATTTGTCGGGGAATTTTCTGCTGGTGTGATCACTAAACGTATGCATAGGAAACACTATCTTTTGGCAGGAATTCACCACAATGAGTTTACCATATACGTGCAGAGGTGGTGTGGAGTGTATATATACATAGGACAAGCTCAACTAGGGCAGCCCCCCCACCCCCCCCTTCTCACTTGTTTCCCATCTATCCGTTCTCTGCTCCCTCCTGCTCTAACATACAGCCTGTTTGCATATGGAAGAAACAATGTTAATTCTAGCTACACAAGAGTTTTCCCAGGCTGTTTATTTGGAGTTTCAGGGCCCTATAAACCCATTCTGTGTTGCCTTCAGCTCTGTGCTACTCATTTGCACATACTCGCTCGCTGCTCTGCATGGAGGGTTGCTTGTTACCTAGGTAACCTGTCCATGAAGTGCACATTGTACCCCATGGTTAATGCAAGTACCCCTGGCCATCACATGTCAGGTAGTTTGAGCATAGGAGAAAGGGTGTTAATATAATGAGCAGCAGTTTGTGTTATGTGAAGTGAGGACATCTAGAACTTATTCATGAATTTGGATCATTTTTGTCTTTTGTGGAGAAACTTTTTTCTGCCTATTCTTAAATTTCAATGAGGAGTAGATTTTTTAACGGCAAAATAACAATAGCCTTAAACAGGATTTAAGTTTCAAGTTATTTGTGAAGCCATTTAAAGCTACGTTTTGCGGTCCACTGTTGTGTCCCAATGCAGTTCTTTGTGTTCATTCTGTCTAGACTCTCTATTGTTCATTTAAACCCTCCCTCTGTTTACATATTGTTACTGAAGAGAATGTAGAGAAACAAACATGCATTGTAGATATATTCGCTGAAGTGCTGTAGAGCAATGGAAGCAGCACCTACAGTATGTATAACAATTCTCCTCCTTCATTGACTAAATAAACTCTTAAAAACGCTCTTGGATTATTTGAAAAATGCATAGTTAGAATGTTCCAAGCTCATGTAAAGCTGACTCTTGAGAGATACGTGGTTGTCACAGGACAGTGAGAATAGTAATAGTATAGTAGCTGTAGTCGAAAGTGTCGTAAAGGTGTTAACTGTAATAACCTTTAGAGTCCCCTACCATATACGATCATGTGATATGGAGTTAATGGTTAATTTCTGCGACACATAATCATAAGAAAGTAGTCTGCACTGGACAGCGTTTGTTGTTTCCTGTCTTCAATATGCAGACATCAGATTAAGATGAAAACATTCACACAGGCCTCAGCGATCCTCTGTCAGACTGCATGTCACATGATAAGGGCAGTCAGGCTCAGTCACTCCCTGCAGGAAGTAAAAGGGCCTTTCTGTAAATCTGCATGCTTATTTATACCATGGGTAAGACTCATATGAGGACATGTTTCCGCTTAATACAGGCAGTTTTTTCTCCAGTGCTATCTTTTTAAAGGGAGTTTCCACTGAATATAGGGGAAACATTCCCAAATCAGACTGTGTTTTAAGGGATGAGGGGCACAGAATGGTTCATGTGAGACATTTTCCATTAACACGTTAACACATTGTAATTACATAGGCAATGTTATTTTGTCTGGTTGTGTTTGGAAGCAACCCAATCAGTTTCCATATTGAAACACCAGTTTGCATGTAGAGTATTACCTAGCAGCTTCTGATGCTTTGCAAGTCACATGCTCACATCTCCGACTAGAGACAGTAAACGTGTAGTGCCGGGTGATGCACTGGATGGACTGGTATGCTAGTTGTAGTTTTTGTTTCTTAGTAAAGGTGGAACGAGGCAGAACCGAAAATGTTTTTTCTTTGTGGAAATCTGATGAAGTGGAATCAAGATGGCGGTTGATGATGGAATCCACTGGTCCAACCCTATTGTTGTTTTGTGTTTGTATCCTGATCCTTCCTGGAATTGGGTTGTCAAACATACATGACACATTTGTTGCTTTAAAAAAATGTGCCAGCTGTAAGAACCTTAATGTCCTCATGTCATAGTTTACAGTCGACCTCAGAAACCAACGAAAGCTCCACGAGGAGAAGGTGTCATTGTCAGCTTGCACACACAACTGGAAGCCTCATGCTTAAACTCTGGCTGTGATTAGGGTGCTTGAGTCAGCGGTAAGATAAATCAGAAATCCTGTGGCTGTTTGTGAAATGAATGAGCTGTTTGTGTGTGTAAAGCCAAGCATGCACATATGGTCTGATGACACAGCCGAGTGGATGCAGTAATCATCACATCCTGCTCTTTCATATTGGACACAGACAAACACACACACACACACACACACACACACACACACACGCTACAGGAAATACTGTGGTTAATAGTGAGGACAACCACTGAAACTGATTGGGCTAAAATTAGCCGTCCATGTATGGGTATCATGGTTTCCGTAGGTTTCCACACAGCTTAAGTTCTGTCTGGGTTCCTGGAATTGGTAGTGCTTGTAGGGTTTGAAAATATTTGAAAGAAATTTTAGTTATTTAATTTTTTCCCACAATAAGTTGGCAACATGCATTGTACTTACTCTCCTGTATACTGTGAACAATCTGTCATCAAGATGTATACTGTGGTAACAATATAAAGTATCTTAAATCTCAGTAACACATCTGGACAGGTCCTTTCTGCATGGTGTTTGTTACCATATCTTATCCTTAACTTAGAGGTGAAAGGCTAGCTGATATAAATGTCACAGGACGGTCCCCACTGCATTTGGGAATAACATTATGCCACTTTATTTTAATATTAAAAACATTTTGATCACAGTTGGACCAGTGGTTAATTTTTTTAAGGAACATATGATAAATGTTTGGACCTATGAACTGCCCAATACTACCCTGGCCCTTTGATCAAAAAGTGCTTAACTGGTTATCTATTGAATGGAACATTTGGGTCAGAGTAATAAACACTCAAATGAATACGTGTGAAATGAACATTACATTCAAATAAATGTGGAATTTAACATTGGACTAATGGTAAAGGTGGTGACAGGTTTTATCTTTTGAGCTGGGATTTTCCTTCAGAGTCAGCGATCCCAGTTGATAACCCTAATGTTAGGTATTTGTTACTATCAGAGCCAAGTTCCAACAATACAATGCCATTGTATAACATCCTTTAAGTCAGGTCAATCTATTGACCTCTATTAGTTACTAATGTGACTTCAGGTTCAGATGCCTTTAGGTATGATCAGATACCTACTTTTGCAGACTTGGTTCGGTATGTGAATATCTTGGTGTGCTGTTTTGTGTGTGTGTGTGTAGCCACTCAGACAAAGCATTGCTCCATCCCAGTAACAGATGCAACAAGGGTTGGGTTGTGATAACCTGTACATTCTTGGATCTGATTGGCAAACTACCATAATCCTACTGACTTGAACATGTCTTTGTCTTTGGTGTTAGTTTATTATTGAGTAGGAGCAGTGCATGTGTCTTTATATTTGTTAGAATAAAAAAAAAAAACAGTAAAAGAATGAACAGGAATTGTAAAGTAATAAAGTAGTAATGTAATAATACAGTCTAATAATAATAATAATAATAATAGTAATAATAATAATAATGTAAAGTAATAATTTTAGCTAATGAATCTAAATTAATGCAAAGTACAAATTGTGGCAGTTGTGTAGTTTGTGTGCTCTATGTAAACTGATTTCATCCATGGCCAAAGGTTACAGCTACCACTGCGGCCATGTAAGTTGTGTTTGAATGTATTGTAAAGTTTGCTGTGAGTAAAAATCTTAAAAGCACCCAAAGGCCTGACATACTTACTTAAATAAATTAATGTGCAGCATTAAAGTATTTCAGAAAACTCTTCAAACTCTTTTGCTGATTGAGTTGTGTTGTTGTCTAGTCTGTTGCTTTAGGAAAACCCAAAGCTTCCATAAAATATCCATCAGTGGCCTCAGCGTTTCACCAGCTGACCATGCCTTGTGTTTACTAAACTTGAAGCCTCAGGGTACTAGGATTGTTGACTCAAGAAGTTGTGTAATAATGCCAGGCTACTGAGCAAATGTACAATGGTCTACTTTGTCCTGCTACTTACTGTAACTGAGTCTTTCTGCAGCTGCTGCTAGATATTAATGTTTGTTTCAAGTCAGATTGTTGTCGAAAGTTAAATTGTATTAAACCCACACCTTAAAAATAGGGCCAGTATTATTATTATTATCTTTATGTTCAACTACAACATGAAAAATGATGTTTTCTGATTTGCTAAAGTGCTCAATGTATGTATGTACCCTTGAAAACTGGATTATTTAGCGAACAGATGTCATCCAGGAGCACATGCTGCTGCTCAGAATATGGTTCCCCTTGTTGCATGCAAACTTAGATAGTGACTCCGGAAATCCGCTAGTCAACCTTAAGTGTTAGACTTGCCCCCACAAAGTGACCCTGACCAGAGCTAAGATGAGGAGGCTCAGTCTGAGGGCAGAGCAGGACCTTTGCTTCTGAACAGAGCCACTGTCTGGCAATTACAAACAAAGCACAGAGGTGGAGATGAAGCAGCTGGGTTACTGCAGTTGGCTAGACGAGTGAGTTTAGGAACAGTGTGTGTGATCCTTAAGAGGCAGCGAGATCAGCATAATTAACTCTCAGCTCGTGTATAAAATCACATTTTGGCGCTCTGTGAAGTTTTAGACCTCTCGTATAATTATGGAGATTTTTTTTTTTTTTTTTTTTAGGTCTGAACTGTACCTTGGAGGACCATTCCACTGGTAATGGCTGTTTATTATTAGGATGGAAATACACATGACATGTTTATTAGACCTCAAGAATACACACAGTTCATTACTGTGTGTATCCTGTGTGTCATTACTGTGATCTCTCCTAGAGGCTCATGTCACAGTGCTACCTTTTATGTGGTGAAAGTAAAAGTGTTACGTTAAGATGCTTGTTGAGTAAGAGCCTTTGCACACCAAGGCCATATTATTTTTTGTCCAAAATTGCTGCGCATTTAGAAATAAATATGACTTGGTTTGTGTTAACCGCATTTACACACTGAAGCTTTAGTCTGTCGTTAAAAGTATGTTGAACAGGTTTGATTATCTGTTTTTTTTACATCTATCAAAAGCCTTTGGAGACTTGTTTAATGGAGTAACACATAGGAATGTCCAGATGTAAACACTGCTGTGATGCGCAAGCTGCGATATGACAGTTCAGTTGTCATACACACCTTGATCTACTAGGAATCACCAGCACAGTCTGGAAATGGAAATACTTTCAACT
>JAPQRQ010000019.1:34581485-34617270 GCA_037367365.1 Apogon talboti | reverse complement strand
TGACAGTTCAGTTGTCATACACACCTTGATCTACTAGGAATCACCAGCACAGTCTGGAAATGGAAATACTTTCAACTCTGGTAGTCAACTGATAAAAGGGAAATGTAACTACTATTAACTTGTAACATGTTAAAGCATTTTTGTATTGTACCCTGAAAATCTGCAGATGCATTTGTAAGGCTGACAAGTTTGGGTGGACTTTAACAGTGTCCCAATTTGGGTTACCTATTGTGTATTTAGATGTACCATAAAGTCATCTGGACTTCTTGACAACACTATTTTATCTTGTATTGCTATTGTTTTTGGTTTCTCAAAGTGTCAGTACATAAGGTATTTAACTATTGGTAGTTCAAATGAACAACCAACCAAAAAAAAAAAAAAAAAATAGCACATGTAAGATGGACACAGTATGCAAAGGCCACAGTGTTCTGTCAATGACACTGATGAGTGTTAAAAATGGATTGTATTGTGTATTTGTGGACATCCTCACAGCTGTCATAGATTTATATGGTGTATCCACAGATCCCTTTTTGTGCCTCCAGTCTAACCAGTCTGTCAGGGTGTGTATGTGAAGCAGCAGGGTAGGAAGACAATAGAGGGGATCATGTTGCAAAGAAACCTGACTAGCTAGCTCAGGTGTGTGTTTTTCTGTGCGCGGGTGTGTTTGTGCATGTTTCTGAGGCAGACAAATATTAAATATAGCTGGAATGGGCCTGGATTCACCTCAGTTGTGGGAAATGGACGTCTGTAGACTTGGAATGCCTCACAGGTTATAAACTCTGCAAACACGAACAGATTTGACATGGTTTTCATGCATGATATGCGGTCAGTGTGGGTACATATTACCTTATTAAATAAATATTTTGGCTTAGAGCCTGCCTGGTGACAGTCAGCTGAGGTTGCACTGATAGAATACTCTTGTACATGTTTACAGCTGTGTAGTGAATGTTTTTTTTTTTAACCACTGTACTGTATATTTATATAATCTGATGTCATAATTCCTATCCGTATTTGTAGTCAAAGGTCTTTAGCGACTATTGTCTACCACCATAGTGACGTACATGTGCACATTAACCCAAAATGTGACATATTTGGAGAGAGACTGTGTGAATGAGTGGCTGACTGTAGTAACAGAGCATGTATTGTGCTAAAGGAGGTCAGATGATAGAGTCTGTGTCAGCCATGTTTATGATCAACACATGACACACATGTGCACTTTGTCGCTCACTGCTCCCCCCTTCTCTTTTGCTAAGCAGGTGTCATTCTTTACAGAGTCAGCAAAATGTTTTTGTTTGTGATCTTGTGCATAAGCAAAACTTTAGCAATTGCACATTCAACCACAAAAAAGGCATTTTGTTATTTTTTCCTCCTTCTAGATTTTGTGGTGCTATTTTACACTTTACTCTCTTTTCATGAATGAGCGTGACTGCTAATAGACCTGCTGCAGTGCTTTTACATTGGAGTTGAGTCCTCCTGTTGCAGGGTTGGTTAATGTTTGACCGACCCGTCTCTGATGCAGACGCCTCCTGATGGATTTTGTTTGTACATTTACAGCTGGCCGTCAGTAAAGGATTTTCACTGACTGGTGTGGGAGATGTATCGTAGCTTCATTCTGTGTGGGATTTATGATTATATCATGCTTACCGAGTATAACTCGCTATGTAACTTTGCTGCTTCATCTCTCATCTTCGGTCATGGCTCTGCCCCGTATTGCAAGCGTGTTCTTTTTTAATGGACTGAGTGCAGGGTAAATGGGTCTCTCCATGAAACTGGGTTTATTTTGGTATCTAGCACTTGGCCAGCATTTTTAGACTAATAATAAAAGAGAAATTTTTCCCCAATTCCCATTCCCACAATGCACTTCGCAACAAAAAGGCCCAAGTGACGTTTCGGATTGTTTATGTAAATAAGCGGACTGTGTTGATGATGGACTCGTCTTCGAAGTTGTGTGTAACCATGGAAAGACCAATGGATAAGGGATAATTAGGCTATCACTGGGGTTTTACAAATTTGGGAAAAAAAAAATTGTGATGAAAGTCATACACTGCTTTAAGGTTCCTCCTGATCTTTTGGTCAGACAACAATAAACATGTATGTTATTGCACCCAAGGTCAGTGACTGGACCAAGTCATTGCCTGGCTTTAAGTTTAACTGCTTCTTTTAGCTCATACAAAGCTAAAAGATGCGGTCATGTGAATTTTTTTTTTTTTTGGCTGGGGTTTGTACCAAACATTGAAGAGCCATAACATCCAGAGGATATGATTTATGAGGCCTAACATCTCCGTTACACTTCTTCATTTATTCAAGTATATTTTGATATATTTTTCCTTTACCACACATTTGTAGCAGTAATTGCAGTTGGCTCCATTTCAAGTCTGAGTAGGTAATCAGGACTAATCAAAGTAACTGAGACTTCAGGCCTTTTTCTTCAGCTATAAATCTGTGAACTTTGTTTGCACTGCCCCATAAGTTAACGGTAAACAATACAAACTAGGAAACAAGAGCCCCAGCTGTTACCCAAGAGGAAGAAACACCCATGGATTGACCTTAGCTGAACTATTGAGACTGATGTAAAAATTTATTGCCGGATTTCTCTGAGGACCAGGAGACATTCAACCCCTGTACCGTAACTGGTGCATTCTGATGTACATGGGCCTGTCACGTTTATTACGTAATCAGACTGATCACGATGGTTTCGGCTGCCTGAAATTCACAAGACCTCTAGGATCATCTTAATTCACCTGGTTGAAACTAATACAAAAGTATCATTTCATCACTGTTTCCATCATTTAAGGCTTGACTGGCTGGCGTCTTCCCATTGTTCCTCCCTTCATCTTTAATGGCACCTGAATGGAGTATTATAACCACATGGAGTTTATCTCAAGGTGCTTAATTTCTAATCTAGGACTCATTTTCAGTGCTCAATGCATAGGAAATGGTTCGTAAGGTGTGTGGACCATTATATTTTTTGTTAGGCTTATTCTTTAGTTGTATATTTGTATTGAAAATGTCAACTAATAGTTCAGCCCTCAATGCAGTTATGGCCAAAATGAGTGTGACCAATGTTAAGTGCAGCAATCAGCGCGAGTGGAGCCCTGACTCACTGTGATCCATGAGATTTAAGTCTGTGATTCACTTTAATCTACAGAAATGATCCATAAACTGAATCACTATGAATCATCAGCCATTTCCTGGTGGTAACAGTTGTTTCCATGTTGAAGGAAAAATAGGGCAGTGTGACAGATTCCAGTGAGGTACATTTGTGCCTCTGTTTACACAGATAAGAGTCGAAACAGCTAATTGAAAGTGATCTTAACACCAATGTAATTCAATTACCAACACGGCTATAAGCATGGGTTATTTCAGGTTGATTGCCAATTAACTGTTTGCCGGCTATAAAGCACTCATCGAGATGTTTGAAAGCACTAGGAGATGAGTAACAAGCTGTAAAGACTCTGGTGGTTATTTTACATGAGTAACAGCCTGGACACAGATAACAAACATGAAAAAAAGACTAGTGGATGTAATCTGTATTGTAGATGTATGAAACTAAAATGTCACTGCAGGTGCATTTCAGAGGAAAAGCCATTCAGCTGATAGAACTGGGTATAGGTTAATTATTAGGTAAGAAGTAGGTCTCTATTTGTGCGTCTATATATGTCCTGTAGTTTTTGCACAAGGGAATAGGAATGGAAAGTAGGTGAAGAAGGGATGAGCTGCAGGTGCTCATGCAGTTTGGACATTTATCAAACCTTAACAGAACTGGGTTACAGGGGTACGTTGGGGGATGGGCGGTGCTCACTCTCGAATAGTCTTTAGTGAAATCAAAATGAGGTAGTACTAAGTCTAAAATATGCAGCAGTAGAGATTAGAAAATGAGTTAAAGAACCTGGCTGCTTTTCCTGTGTGGAGAGGGTGGGGTGGTTGGGGTGGCAGTGTGCCAGGGTTCCTGTTGGTTTGATCACAAATGCATCTCTATTCCACTTCAGATTCCTCCTAAGGGTTTTTACTCACATAGGTATGAAATAGAGCTCAGTAGTAAAATGAACTAAACTGAAGTAATACGATCAAGATTTATCTTTTTAATTGACGTGGCGGAAATCCTTGAATCTAGGTGAATGATCCTGTCTTGCATCACAGAAATTAAAAATGCAGCCTCCTTGTTTTTTCATTGTTTTGTCTCCATATTTTTATTCTTTAACCAATAATGTACATTGGCAGATTTGTATGTGCTGCCTTTTGTTATTGTTCATTGATATTATTATATTGATATATATTTTATTTTGAGCTCATGCAGACAGAAGAAAATACACGACTCAAATCCAAAAATCATCCACAACGCTGATAAACAAAAGAAATGAGACATCATTGAAATAAACATAGTTAAAAACATACGGTTGTGCTGAGGTATTTTCGATTCAGTTTACAGACTTGGATTCTTGGATTACGTTCATCCCGAACAGATGTAGGTCTTTGTTTTGTTCATCTCTACCTACCTTCCTCTTGTTTTTCTTACCTCCCTACTTAAAATCTCCTTAAAATCCCTCTCCAAATGCCTCTCCCCTCTCTTCTCACACTCCCTCTTATATACCCACCACATGCACATACAAGGACACACACTCACACACACACACAGACACACACACACTCTCAGAGGTTCACTGGTGCACACACATGGCGAGCACTGGGTGGGAAATGTCATCCTGTCTGAAACACTGGCATCAACCTGACAACCCCCAGGCTGCGTGTGCAGCTCTGTTTTTGTGTGTGTGTGTATTTGTGACTATTTTGTGTTTGTCTTCCTCGAACAACCAGACAGGACCCTTCCAAGAATGTGATGGGAGAGGAGACAGAGTTGTGTGTGCTGCTCTGGAATGCCATCATGTGTAATTAGTCTATTGTCCCAGCAGCAGTTTCTATGCTAATCAGCCTTGCTCTCTCCCATGGAATGCGCATAGCCTGTCTAGCTGCTTGATTGTTTATCAGTGTGGACTAAAGACAGTATTTCCAGTGGATTCTCTACATAAGGCCTCTTTAGCCAAATAGCTACTGTTTTTACTCCCTCACCGTGTCATATAAATGCATTAAAGCATACTTAGTGATTTTTGTCACTCGGGAACAGACTGAGTTTTATCGTGACAGGTAGTGCTATGGACAATAAAATTATACTCTGTTCCTCTTTTTAAATATGAATAAATATTTGACTCGATGTCATATTTTGACTCTTTTCACCTATGACTGGACTCGTATGAAGCTTTTCCACCAACAGTATCCGCTTAACCCGCCTCAACTCGTCATAGCATGGATGACCAGGTACCATCAGATACTATTTCTAGTACCGCTCTCATCGAGGTTCCAAGTGACTCAAAGCGGTATTAAATGTGAAGTAAAATCATGCAGATCTGTCAATCCAAAACTGCTGCTCCGTCAGTACACATGTGTCACCATGCATTACACCAAGAAAACCAGCAGGAAGTCTCTGAAAACATCAGAGTGATTTTTCATGTAGACTTTATTCAGATAAATATTCTACATCCAAAGTAAACGCAGGGTTCAGGTGCCAGAACTGAGCCCAGTTGAGTAAAGTTGGCCTCGGTGATATTGTCAACGGAAAATGGAGAGGACAACACTTGAGACCCCCAGTGGACCACCACGTCTCACCAGAACTGTCCTAGTCTAGTGCTCCAAAACAAACATGGATGTCCACTGGCAGGTGATTTTCAGTGTGATCTGTATTGAAAATAAACACACAAATAATAGGGAAAAGTACAGAGTTGAGATCTTGGAGGGACACTGTGTGTTGAGTGTAGACTGTATAGTCCACAGAGGGGGTGGAAGGTGGATGATGATGAGCTGGTGTTGTGTCTTTAATATATTGTTGTAAACCGGTCAGTCCAGTCTCCTGCCACAAATCAGCCTTTTTTTTTTTTTAGCATTGCGTTTTTGGTCACCTTCCCTCATTTTGTGGTTGTGTACCATCTCTCATGTACCAACCTGTCAGATGCAAATATTAAACTCTAAACAGTGGGAATTATAATCTGAACACACCACACACTGCATGATGTTATCTGTGACTGCAAACACAGACAGACCCAGACTGAAACAAGCATGATCTGAGGAGGCCCAATCACAGCCATAACTGGCCTGAACAACTGAATAAATGAACGTACAGCCTTTTCTATTCTCTATTCACAATTAACTCTTTACTCATATAAGTGGCTTTTTGTTGTTAATCGTTATTATGTTTGTAAAAGAAACGGTTCATGTGTATTTTTTTTACACAGAAGAAAAACCTTTTTAAATCTATAATAATTTTTGGCTTTATACTGGTTTGTCACAATAATTAACTTATCCCACAGCAAACATGATGCAAGAGATGGGTAATCCTGAATTGGAATTTGGTAGAATCGGTTCAATTGCAGAGTTGTAGTTAGGAACAGACCTCTCGGTAAATGTATCAATAATATTTAACAGCTGGTTGTCTCAGGAAAAGCGGTCAGATTTGAGAATGTGCAGGTGCTGCGGTAGCGTGGGTTAGCGCTCCCTGCTGCTTTAACCATCATCGTCATTCTCATCCTCTTCCTTCTTTTCCCTGTTAGCTCAGAGACCAAGAGCCCAAAGATGTTGTCATTTCCCCAGTGAGCCAGCCTGTGCTCAGCTCGCCACAAACTACAGCATGAGCTCATACTCTATTACTTATTCATAGGCATGGTCACAGAAGCTGACGCAACCGCAGAAAGACACGCTGGCTAAAAGGAGGTGGACAGGCATGTGTGCAGGCCAGAGTGGTGAGAGGCAGAGTGGCATTTAAAGGCAACCTGCAGACGAGGAGGATGGAGATGGAAATAACCGGATAAAAACCTGCCTCCCACGTATGCTTTTGTGTCGCACTGAGAAGAACTACAGTATCTATACCGTTTCCCATTTCAGCTGCATCGTTTCACACTCATTTTAGAACATGAAATCTGACTCTGCTAGATAATTGTCCGCCACTAAGATCTGCTTTAAAATAAAAACTGGCACTGGGCCTTTATGGAGTCGGTGGGTACTGGAACTTGTGCCAGATTTGGTCTTACCCTTTCACTGTTTGATTCTAACATGCTGGGGTCTCTTTGTTGGACTCAATGGCTTCATGTAGGCATCGTATTCTATGACTGATGGCTGCAGGCGCTCAATTTATTTCTTCTTTTATCCGTCAGATGTTACTCCACAGATCACAGTGGAAATCCAGTAGGACTCCAAATGAAAGGATTCAATCTGTTCGCAGAAACTCAAAAAAACTGCTAACGTTGTCCTCAGTTTTAAGGTTTACAGTCAATGTTGCACCAAACTATTGAATGTATTTTAAATAATTGCACTTTTATTCCATTTTAATATTAATAAGTGTTCGCAAAAAAAAGCACTGACAAAAAAATGCTAAAACACTGTAGTTTTTACAGGTTAACCTGTGTCTTTCCTCAGTAGTTCTTGAGTATTGTGCTAAAACGCCCATCTGCTGGGCAAACCTTTGCCAACACAAGACATACTGTTGTTATTTTTAAGGCTCACATATTAGCTAATGAAAATGTTGTCACCACTATTACATAACAGCTTAGTTATATAATAATTGTCTTATCAGTACACCTCCCTTTTATGCACATTAAGTCGGTATAGTAGACGACGTTGCTTGGCATCGGCGCTGTTCTTAACCCTCTGTGTTGTCTTTGTTCAGTTATCATTTACTTTAAACACAAAGAGGTCAGCTGTTTGCAGCCATCTCAGATTTCCCTTGGCGACCCTTATTTGCAGGAGTCCAGGCTGTGGTTTGTGTTGTCTCACACACACACACACACACACACACACATACACACACACACACACACACAGACAGACACAGTGCTGTGGTAGCTAGGGTAGCACGCCTGATGGATATCCTGATTTCAGCTTCCATGGTTTAGAAGAATGGGCCACTGGATTATCTTCACCTTTACATTGTTGTTTGTTAACTGAGATCTGTGTGTAGCTCAGAACAGTGGAAGACTTATCTAACAGTTATGTATCAGAATGGTTTTTGATCTAAAAGCCAAAGAGCGCGTTTATTTACTTCTTGTTTTTTCAGCTTCATCTTATTGCAACGTCTGTATGATTTTATGTGACTCTTGGTGGACCGTAGCATGTCAAAGGTGCACACGTTGGCATCTGAAAATATTCGGTTTTGACCTCTTGACTAGTTGACCCTCATTTATTGATGTGATTTCAGCGCCTTGAGGCAAAGCGCTTAAATAACACAGCAGCAGAGCATACTACCAGACCATTAACACACAGGGTTAATGTTGTAGGTGTTAATGTGAGTGGATGTGAACCGTGAGTGCTAATGTGTGGTTAATGGGCTTTGAAATGAAGGTTTAAATGTGTCCGCACAAGTAATTCAAAGCCTTAAAAATGACAGCACGTTCACCTTGAATATCTTCTAAAAACTTGATGCGGTGTTACATTATCTACCTGCAGAATAGAGATCATATTCTGTTTTCAACATCAGCCAGACGTTCAGACACCTGATCTTTTTGCTGCTGGAAAGTAATGCATGATAAATAAACAAGTACTATGATAAATTATACAATGTAAAATTAAGCCTATATGTGAGGGATTTTGATGCTGGGTGGTCACTACTGTGTAGTTTTGTTAACACATCTTGTCAGCACCTGCTTTACCACCCAGTGTTAACCTGGATATGACATAACCAAGAAATAACAGTGATACAGTTGACATTGACGCCCTGAGAAAGCCTTTTGTAAGCAAGATGTTCAGATTTGACTGGAAATGTAATATTGTGCCCAGAACGCTCCCAAGATATGGTGGGAAGAGGGTGGAAGTTGTTTGCTGTCGCTACAAATAGACGTCTGACATCAAATCATCTGAGTGTGTGTGTGTGTGTGTGTGTGTGTGTGTGTGTGTGTGTGTGTGTGTGTGTGTGTGTGTGTGTGTGTGTGTGTATGTTCAGGGACTGTAAACGATTGTGTTTTTCCAGTTGAGCAGAGCTATTGTCTGACCATTCGAACAGACACACACTGCGGCATAAGCAGATTTGGTACTTGTTCATATATCATATTGACGAAATTGTAATTTGACAACGGATTCTGTCGATCACATCCAGTTAAAGCTTGATAATTTTTTTTTAGCTTCACTGGACAAAAAAAAAATCTGTGTGTTTGAACATGGGAGCTTGGAGGAGAGGCTTCACTTATCTGTAACAGCATGAAACAATATCTGTGTCTTTATATTTACTCAGATTTGGAAGTAGGGAGGTGTGCATTTCCATATTCTGTCTCCTGAGTGATTAAAATATAATGAATAGTTGAGAAGAGAATGACTAAGAAAGCAAATGTGCCGCAGTGGGAACTATCGCCTCTGTCCATTTTAGTCTTTACTAATGTTCTTTGTTCTGCCAGTAATCATGAAGTCAATAACAGAATGAGAAAAGGAGGAAAACTGAGAAAGAGCAAGAAAGAAAAAATAAATTGTCCAAGGATTTCTTGTGGCATTCGCATGTAATTTGTGAGGATTATTATTTTTATTGGGATAGATCATATTCTGTCTATGTTCAGCTTAACCTTCACATATTGTAGTTTTTGGCTGCCTGGGCTATTAGTAATGGATGAACTGAATTAGATTTGATATTGGTGCTGAAGTTGTTGAAATTTATTTACTTCATATGTAGAGAGAGGAATTTAGACCCAGTTCCAAACTGTTAAATCTTTGTATGTTCTTTCAGTGGTGGCATTTTTTAATGACAGTTACTCTGCAAAACTAAAAAAAAAACAACCTTTTCTTCCACACTTGTGCAACTTACAGCTTAGAATGGAGTAAGTGTGTTCTACAAAGTTCTAATTTCATGTCAGGATGTGGGATTATTTTCATATGCATCTTGTATTTGCAGTATATTACACAAAATGTATCAATAGTCTCTTAGGGAATTGAAAAAAAAACAGATTGAGAGGCAGA
Organism: Apogon talboti; assembly: GCA_037367365.1. Classification (NCBI taxonomy): domain Eukaryota; kingdom Metazoa; phylum Chordata; class Actinopteri; order Kurtiformes; family Apogonidae; genus Apogon; species Apogon talboti. The sequence goes on along the minus strand of JAPQRQ010000019.1, from coordinate 34,607,289 downwards.
GCTGTAAAAGTGTTGTTGGTAAAGTCTTATTGATTGTATTCACTATGCTGTATGAGATGTGTGTTTATCTGTACACAGCAGACAGGAAACACTCTTCCCTGTGAGTCACTGGCAGGAAGAAATGTGTATTTTGTTTGTGTGAATAATAACAGACCTATATTCAGGCAGACACACCGCTGAGTCATCTAACCCTGAATTTTTTTGAGGAGATTTGCAATCTATGAGTCCGCCTTAACTTTGTATTCATAGAGCGTCTGTGTTCAATCATCTGCTTTGATTTAAACCTGTGTAATGGAAGGCCTGTCATGTCTGCGTTTTTATTGTTCTTATCTTTATTAAATTTACTTTCTTTTGTCTGCCTTTCTCCATCTTCAGGACCAGTTTGATAATCTGGAAAAGCACACTCAGTGGGGCATCGACTTTCTGGAGCGCTACGCAAAGTTTGTCAAGGAGAGGCTGGAAATAGAGCAGAACTACGCCAAGCAGCTACGGTACACCTACACACAAACACTGGAAGTCTCGGCTTCACAAAATATGGCCTTCGTCACAGCTATCCGCTAAGGGTATCATTCAGAAATACTGGATCCCGATCCTTCTGCTCTGATGCCAGTTCATAAACAGTTCCATACCAGGCTTCCATTTTGTCCAAAAGAATATCACAGCTCATCTGCATTTTGATGCATTCAGAGTGGTTTTATAACGTAAAGTACACACACAGTTACCACACCACGGTTTAAGCTGTTGCCCGTTTTGAGTCTTGAGTTTTATATTTCTGCACCCTTGCATTTTTACTCTTAATGTATTTTTACAATATAAAAAATAAACACACACTCTTAGCACAACTTGAAGATATCTGCTAACATTCTATCACTATTAAAACAGCTGTTAAAGCTATAGTTGTGTGCTGATGACATTTACTCCTCGTGTAAAGAAATTTGGTGTCAAATGATGTGTTTTTTTTTTTTGTTATGTTTTTTTTTTTTTTTTTTAATACACTTCAGACAGTGCAATAAAAGTTGGGTGCCCAGGCCTTTTTGTACTCCTTGTTTCATTGCATGTTTTTTTTTCCCTCTTAGCACTGAAAAAAAAGAAAATCAATTGTTAGTCCACAGCAAATGCACATCCTGACTAAAACTATAAATAAAAAGTAGTTGTTTTTCTTTTTAAGCGTAAAAAACACTAACATGTTGACAACCCAGTGAACACCATCTCTGTGATGCTTGTTAAAAAAAGCTAGTAGAATCTCAGTGGTGATGAGGGAAATCCCTTCAGAATACACAACGTACACACACTGAGCTGCTGCAGGTCTGAGGAATGATCAAAGACACTTCATAGCTGTGTGTGTGTGTGCACGTCTTCACAGTCCATGTAGTGCAGACAATAATTGATGCAGAGGGGCTCCTGTTTTGCCACCGAAACGCGCATACATTCACTCCTCTGCTCTCGAGTTAAATTATTACCGCCATGCTTTACTGGAGTCGCATCAGCAGCGCCTGAGGGAATGGACGGGCACAGACTTTGATGTTAACATCTTTGATTCATCGTTAATAATATACAGATTCCCTTTTTGTGGGTTTGTGTGTGTGAGTGCATGTCTGACTGTCTGTTTACCTGTCTGTCTACCAGGCTTAAAATAACCAGCTGTACTCTTACCCTCTGTCTGTTTGTCTTTGTCTTTTCCACCAGGAACTTGGTAAAGAAATACTGTCCAAAACGCTCCAAGGATGAAGAGCCAAGGTGAGGATTCGTCTTATTTTGCATTATTTGGTCTGTAGATGCAGAGGGTGGAAAAGGTCTGCTAGACTAGGTTTTTTTTTTTTTTTCCCCAGTATGTGTGACTGTTAACTTTGTCGAATCTGCGTAGTTTGAGGTGGTTGATGCTTATTTAACAGATTCACTGGTAAAGTGTGTAGGCAAATGAAGGAAAATATGTTTTAAACTCAACACATTTTCATGGGTTTTTATTTTTTAGTCTAATTTTATGAGGATGTGACATATTTTAGCCTAGTTTGTAGTTTTTTTGTGTTAACTTTGTAGGTTTTATGAAGAAATGGACCTATAGAGGCTGCAAAAAAATATGACAGAAAAATGCATTCCTTATTAAATGCCCCCTTTGTGCCATTTTATTTTGTACGCCTCAAATATTTGCAATAGGGGGACACAAGCTTACCTCCAAAACCACATTTATTTTGTTGCTAGTAAACCAGTCAAAACTATATAATGTATTGTTAATGCATAATTAATCAATTAAAGAAATCATCCTGATAATCACCTTTTTTTTCCTAAACAAAAGCTCCAAGATCAAACTAACAGAAAAATACTTCTGTCACTGTTACCACATTATATTTCAGCATTTGACATTAGACTGGCGCTTTTTAATTATATACATTATCATCTTCTTGCTCCTCCTCCATCAAGGCACATTTGTTTTGGTGCCACTCATTATCAGTAATTTCATGATACATTTTACTAATAGAGTTTGTGTATTTAAGTTATTTATGTCAAATCTGCCACAGAAGTGCATATTTTCTTTTTGCTCTTTAATGTTCAATGACAATATGTAAGCTGTCTTCTTCATTAGGTGTAATGTATGTGTATGAATACACAATTTTTCTCTAGCAGTATAAAATGAACAGAAAATACATTGTTAATTGCACTTAATTGTGTGTCAAATAATCAGAAACCTGACAGCTATAACTCTCTTTATAAATCTAATCAACTGTGTGATGGTGAATGTTTGAGAGTACTGTGTAGATGTTAATATGGTGTAAATGTGTGTTTGTGTAGGTTCACATCCTGTCTGTCATTCTACTCCATACTGAATGAACTCAACGACTATGCCGGTCAGAGAGAGATCGTGGCGGAGGAGATGGGACACAAGGTGTACGGAGAGCTGATGAGGTACGGCCAAGACCTCAAAGCCGAGAGGAAACATGTGAGTACGCCGACTCTACTGTAGTTAGAACACGCAGGTTTTACTGTGAGGACGCATCCGTCTAACTTCATATCCCACAAAGCGGTAACTTCCCATTATAAAGAGCATGTCGGATATGTCTGTGTTCCGTTTGGATTCATTCAACAGGATAAATATATTGGATGTGATGTTAACCATCTGTCTTTTACTACTTCCTCCATCTGTTAGTGCCATAACCCCCTGAAATTGGAGATTCATGTGATTACAACAAAGAGCGCCCCCATAGTGTTTTGTATCCGGAACGAAGCTGTTCAGTTTATTTAAAAAAAAAAAAAAAAGGTTTAAAATGATTGGTTTTATATTTTTGTGTCGTTTTAATGTTTCATAATTACAATGGCAGTGCTGTTTTTTCTTGAGACATTTCTACAACACATTTTAGAAGAACACACAACACCCCCTCAGGTAATAACATACATGATCCTGAAATTACAGAAACATGGTGTTGATGATGAAGCTTTGCAATGCAGTTTATGAAATGTTTACATACAAGTACTGACAATACGTTAGAATCACAATGTGTATTTACCAAGGCAAACAGTTGGCCTTTTCTCAAGAGCATCCAGTGTAATCACAGAGTGTAACCTAAACAGGTCAAATATAAGTTACGTTATCTTATGAATGCCTCGTTGCAAAGAGCCTCACTTCAACCATCAGCAACTTGGTTTTATTTTAATAAACATATTTTTATTATAATTATTTATGTATTATTATGTAGTATTCATACATTTCCTTGACAAATGCAGTATGTTCACTATCAGCTCCTTGTTTTCACTATAAGTCTGTCTTTTAATGACACAATTTTCCGTGTACTGTCAGTGAACAGTGTTCAGCTGTTTCTTTCTAGTGAATCTTTATTGTACGTTGTCTCAGTCTAGTTGGTTTATGTACATATGAATGTGTTCTTATGTCTTCTGTGTGTTTTTTTGTGTTTGTTTGTCTGTGTGTGTATGCGTTTGTGTGTAAATGAACAGCATCTACAGGAGGGCAGGAAGGCCCAGCAGTATTTGGATCAGTGCTGGAAGCAGATGGACAATGTAAGTGAGGAGGGGGCAGGATGAGAGGTGTTTTCACTGTAAATATTTTCTGCTGGTGACATCCAGCTGTACTCGTCTCATACTTGTTTGCACAAGGAATGCAAGAAACGCTAACAAACGTAGATGAGGGACATATACAGATACACTCCACCCAAACATCATTATTTAATGCAGACACTGATCATTATTTTTGTGGTATTTTTCATATTAAAAATGTGTTTACAACAGAACCAATACACTTAAAGCTGTTTTCCAGCATTTTCCAAACACAAGTGTCTTTTTCTTCACATACCTCGTGCAGTGACCAAGGACAGGGACCAAACACACACTCATACAGGCGTCAGTGTAGAGCCGCCCCTCCCAAACCAAAGCAGGGCCCCTGTGCCACATTTGGCCTTTGAATACCTTCTTTTTGGCTCCACAGAGAGATTCCATTTGTTCACTTCTGAGGTCATTTAATTGCATTTACTCCATTTCTTTTTAATAACAGTCGCCTCATTACAAGACATATAATCAAACGCCACAATTACATTACGTCTAAAAGTATATTGGCTGCATATTAAATGTATTAAAAATAATAATAAATTTAACTTGTAGTAAGACTTTTGACTTCTTTTGGTTTGAGGTCCTCTGACTTCCATCCATTTGAATGTGCTTCAGTGTGTGGTCTGTATGACTTTAATAGTTACTACCTAGTGACCGGACTGTAATGTCTCAGCTATTCGCTGTGTTTCCTTTACTACTAATGTAACCCAGATGGGCTGGCAGGAAGTAAACTATCTTTCTCTCTGATTCATCTCCTTCCCTGCCCCTTTGGCTTCATTACTTCTCATTCACTTTTTTTTTTTTTTTTTTTTTCACAGAAAGGTCACAGACAGTGCATTGTAGAATGTTTCTTGATACATTCAACATTCCTTCCTTTTCTGTCTGTGTTCAGAGTAAAAGGAAATTTGAGAGAGAGTGTAAGGAAGCAGAGAAATCCCAGATGACGTACGAGCGGTTAGATAATGACATCAACGCCACCAAGTCAGAGGTGGAGAAGGTGAGAGGTTCCACACACCCACAACACAGCTGATGTTAATCATTTTGTTTCTATAAGCTGGTGTGATTAAAATATCATCTTTTATAATCAATGAAAACACGAGGAGGTTCAATTTCAGCCCGTAGATAAAAGAGAAATATTAGCTTTAGCATAAAAAAATGCTGCTCAATATGATTCTATTCCTGTATTTAACCTTTGTATAATATATTGAGTTTATATCCAAAGTTACATAATTCACAAACAAAAATGACTAACTTTACCTTTTTTCCACTTCAGGTTAGCAGTATATAATTGCTGCCTTTGAAATTATACTCTACTGGGCTTTTCCCTGTGCTTACTGTATAATTAGACCTGCAGGATTAAGTTGGAAGAAAAATATACTGTTCAAAATAGAGGTGAAATCACAGCCCTGTAAAGCTTGTTTTCAGATGAGGTACTGTCAGTGGAAGATTTTTTTTTAACTTTGAAGGTAACAAAAAGATTTATGTATGAAATCAAGTTGTTTTAGTAGTTTTATTTTATTGTTAACATTTAATGACGTTTGTAATGTTTAAGGAAAGTAGACCTACTATGCGTAATGTGTGTACTGTATGTTGTTTATGAGTTAACTATGCATATAATGTCTCTTAAAACAGGATTTGATGTGTTTCAGTTAATTAATGATAATTTTCAGTTGTTTCAATTGTCTGAGCTTCATGATCAATTTCACTGTCCAACGTAGCATTATTTCTTTTTTCTCATGTTATTTTTTCACACTCTAGTCAGTGTTGGTGGTTGATGTTGAGTCAAGTAAACCGTTTAATGGTTTTATTCCTGTCTTTTTTTCAGGCCAAAGCCCAATATTACCTGCGGACTCACACGGCTGATGAGAGTAAGAACGAGTATGCCGCCCAACTACAGAACTTCAACGCAGAGCAATGGAAGCATTTCAACAACGCCATACCACACATCTTCAAGGTAACGTCAGCAGGTTACACTGTGCCTGTGTATTGGCAAGAATGTAGCACCGTAGTACATAACCTGATACGGGGTTGTATTTCACAACGTCTTCTTTTATCAATTTAATTTTAAGAAATGTGTCGCAGTATAAAGGAAACACCACCATGTACAATAAGGCATCGATGTTTTCTTTATGTGGTCAGAACTGTGGGATCTGGATCAGCATTTATCAGATTAAACCACCCTCTTATACAAAGTCAATACTTTTTTTGTGAAGAAAATTATATTTAACAACTGTAACATGAATAATAAAAAGCAAAACTACTTATTGAGCATATTTTTACATGTCTATTTTACAGGGTTTTTTTTTTTTTGCATATGTTGTCATTAAGCCTCAGTGTTTTTCATATACTGTATTCCTTTTCTAAAGAAAAGAATAACTTGACATTTTAATCACTGTACAGTTGACCTTATGTTTAGAGAAAGTGTAACGTCCTGTGTTAATGCCCCAACGAATGTTTAACGTAGCCACTTGCCCTGTTTAAATCATGACTAATATATTAACTGGGTGTCGGTGTCGGTGAGTAAAAGGATCTGATGAGTTGTTTACCTACAAACAGGCTCGTAGAAAACCACTTGGCTGGTTCCTAGTCTTTTTTTGAGAGTTCCTACTCTGTTTTGCAGAATCTGCAAGACATGGACCAGCGTCGAACAGTGAAGCTCGGGGAGACGTACCGAAGCTTTGCCGAGGCGGAGCGGAGAGTTATTCCCATCATTTCCAAATGCCTAGAAGGAATGGTTTCTGCAGCCAAAGCTGTTGACGACCGAAGGGTGAGTAGCAGCGTGGGGGAAGTCTGACAGGGGAGAGAGAAGCCAATCGATCTCCAGCAAAAGGCCCAGGAAGACATTTTTATAAGCTCTGGGTAAAACTTCCCTGTAGCCTTTAGCTGCACTAACCTTTCTCTCTCTCTCTCTTTTGTCTCTCTCTGTGTTTTGTGTCTGTCAGGACTCAGGCATCGTGGTGGAGTCCTTCAAGTCAGGCTTTGAACCTCCAGGTGATTTCCCCTTCGAAGACTTCAGTCAGAACCTGAGCAGGACGGGGTCAGACGGGACCATCAGCAATACACCCAAAGGCGACAGAGAGAGAGACGGGCCCCCGGGGTCACGACCCGACCCCAAACACGCCATGAGCAAAACCAAGAACAAGCTCTGGTTGTTTGGAAAGAAACCAAAGGTAAGGAAGAGTAGGAGTCTGGAAGACCTGGCACACTTATAAATGTTGTTGTAGGAAATAGCCATGGTTCATCCATTATATTATGCAACTGTGAAATCCATATTAAAAAGTGACAACCACAAGTTACTCTGTTTTCTATATATTTCAGCGCTGATGCATTATAACAGTTAGGGCTCATGTTTTACTACAAACAGCTGTATGGGTTAGCTTTAGCAGGTATTCACTTCCATATTCAGAGAGCCATAAAAACACTGTTGTTCTTTTCTTTGCCGACTCACAGTGAGTTATTGTTGTCAGATCTGCTGTTACATAATGCTAATAAATCCCCACCCAACAGCTAATCATCATACAGACTACAGTCAGTCATTTTATCTGTTCATCTGCTACTTGTTGGATCCAACACAAAGACAATTAATTCCATCGTTGTGTATTAGTTCCTCCACACCTTACATTGTCTTTAATCATTATCACCTCTTTTTCCTGTGTTTGAAACAGCCACTTAAATCATTACATTCACCTTTGGAACTTGCCCCTTTCCATAAAGACCATTTTGGCTAATCATTAACTTTGTAATGTTGGCTTATGTTGGCGTCACCAGCCACTTCGCAGTATCAGGAACTGTGTCATAGAGAGAGGGTGTGTGTTTGTGTACATGGATTAGTTTAATTCGTTAACACATTGTGAAACACCACTTTAAATTTTCAGACACACTCAAGTGGAAATCCCTGTAGGCGTCCTGCGATTATGGGTGTTTTATATGATCGGAACTAAAAAATATGTGGACTGAATCAGGTTTAGGTCATCGAAGGGCCCCCGTTTATTTATGAGAATGCATGAGTCATGCAGTTTAACAACTTCAAAGCGTACACAATTTCACTTTAACACTTCTAACATATTTTTCTCCCCAGAGGGAAGGCGTCCAAGACTAACACCACAGTGTTACAAACTACACTCAAACCTTTATTAAACTTGGGAGAAAATTCTAAATATTTTTCATAACCCAAGAAAGTTCTCTACAATGTGCCCTCCTGACCTCTGGCTTTGTCCTCTCTTCCTGCCCCCCCCGTCCCACCAGTTACCTTCCTTTTCTCCTCCCCCACCACCTTCCTCCTCCTCCTCCTCTTCCTCCCATCCTCGTCCCTCCTCCCACCTGTTCACTCCCCCCCGGTTCAACTCGGACCGAGTGAGCCACTATCTGTCAGAGATAAAGACTACAGTACCCAGAATCCCCCAGAATTTGAAGGGCCTGAGGAGAGGGGTGAGAGAGGAGGTGGTGTTTTTGTAGGTTTGAGTGAGACCTGGTTAGATTGCACAGGTTTTTGCATTTTCTAAAAGGGGGGGTCTGCAAGTCATGGCCTTTAATACTGTAAGCTACTAATGAGTTATGAATTTATTTTTTCTATTTTTTTGGTTGGTACGATAATATTTTATAAATTTCCATTTTATTTGGCAACTTGCAGACCTCCATATGTTTCTTCTTTTAATTTACTCTTCTTTTTTTATTGTCTTTTCAATCTGACTTTCTTTTCCTTTCTTTATCGCCTCTTTTTTGTGATTCTTTCTCTTTTTTTTCCTCCTTCATGAGACAGATTTTTGCTCAAATCACCAGATGAAGGACCCTTGGTGATAGATGGTGTGAGATGGATTTGAGGGGTTTGAAGCTTGTGTTTGCAGTGTTTTGTGGGGAGGGAGGGGCTGAAAAAAGCTCATCAACATGCTCTTATGTTGATCTGCTATTTTGTGGTGATGTGTGTGTGTGTTGAGTGGCTCTGAAATTTGGCTGTGAAAATGACTGTTTTGCTTATGACGCTTTAACACAAACTTGTAAATAATGCACAGCTTTTTGTGCCAAAGCTTCAGTTGTATTTTAAATGAAGAAGGCAAGGAATTTAGTAAATATCCGATTATAATACAATATAATTTTGTAGGACATATACCTGCATTATCAAGTGTCCCCATTTGTGTTTTTAGGTTATTCCCAGCTTTTATATGCTTGTTCTTTTGATTAAACCAGCCAAATACACGGATGAATTTTTAAAACCCTTTTTATAAATAAATTCAATTGCTTCCTGCATGAACAGCTTGACTAAATGTAATAAATTCTTAATTAAATTTGTGGTTATTACAAAGTACAGGAGTTGCTGGAGTTTCACTTTGAGTACAGTGCATTAGGTATGTTTTCATCTTTATGTAGGTAAAATTAAACCTCTCAAATATTAATTTAGACTAACTAAGTTGACTTATAATATAAGTAGCTACTTAAAATCAGTGTTTTTTTAATAATATATATTTACTCAGGGGACTTCATGTCTAAAGTCAGCTTAGAAAGACTCAGAGACAAAACAAGCCTTTCTTTTAAGCTTCTTTAGATTTGTAACAAAAACCGGGACATGTAGATTTTATTTTATCATAAAATATTTACACATAATTACATAATCAAGTGAATTTTTTTTATTTAAAGTTTATATTTTACAATTTAAGGTTTTGTTTCTACATAATGCATTTTTTAAAAAAATGTATAGTAGGACAAGAGGCATTAGAAATGAGTCATTAACTTTGAGTATTTAGTAAAAAAAAAAAAAAAAAAAAAAAAACACATGGGGGATATTTCTGCTCATCCGCCATTTTCTAGTGATTTACTTTAAAACATGTCACTGAATTTGAACCTTTAGTCAACATAGGAACACACACCCAGTGAACACATGTCCCATTGTACAATCATGTTGTTTTTTTGTGGGGTTTTTGGATTTTTGACATAATGGCGACTAACCAGCATCCTGTGTTGTCTGTCTCTTTACTGTAATGATTAATGCGTTACGGCTCAGTGGTCAGTTAAGATGGTAAGTTTGTGTGTGTAAATAGAGTAGTAATCTGAATCCTCTCCTGTAGGACTCCAGTACACCCAGTATAAAAGTGTATATAAACCCAGTATAGTGCTCTCCATAAACCTAATATACAGTAGTACTGTCTATAATCCCAATATAGTACTGTATACAAACCCAGTATTGTAGTCTGTAAACCCAGTATAGTTCTGTTTGTTAACCCAGTGCCCAGTAGTTCTAGTTAGCTATAGCGCCTCTCTGTCATATTTACTATACTGTTCATATAACAAATTTTGTTTATGTCAAAGTAAAATTGATTTGTTTTTATAGAAAATAAGATTTTTAAAAGAGAAGTTGTTTAAATATATATTCAGCATTTGTCTGATATTTATTACAAATAGAATTCCTTTTTTCCCTTCTGGCACCTCACTGTTTTTTATATCTCTAACTGATTTATTTATTACATTAGTGAAAATACCATTATAACAGTGGAATAACTTCACTTGTAGTTCACTTTTCCTTCATTTAAAGGTAAATGTTAAAAGCTGAGAGTTGCTTTTGTTGCAGCCTCATTCAGTGCAAAAGTGTGTGTCACTGGAGGCACAAATCACACAAATCTAGGACAACAAAACAAATGAAAGCAATGAAACAATTGACGGATTTATGAGTCCTATTTCTTCCCACCAGGCCCCGTCTCTGGAGGATTTCAGCCACTTACCGCCTGAACAGAGAAGAAAGAGGCTGCAGCAGAGGATCGACGAACTGAGCAAGGAGCTGCAGAAAGAGATGGATCAAAGGTGAAGCCGTCATTGGTCTCCTCATTCAAACCATGTCTCTAAGTCCTCGTATATACAGCATACAGCTGTGGGTGACCAATGAACTGATTATTATGATGAGTCCAACGCAGTAACACCAGTGTGTGTTTGTGTGCGTCTGTCAGAGATGCCCTGAACAAGATGAAGGATGTGTATGAGAAGAATCCTCAGATGGGAGATCCCAGCAGCCTGCAGCCCAAAATATCAGAGACCATATGCAACATGGAGAAGCTGCGATCTGAAATTCATAAAAACGAGGTATGAAAAAAAAAAAAAGGTACAGACACTCCTACATGCATTGTACTTGTTTGCTACTATAACTGCTGACTTATAGGACTATATTTATTATCACTCACTACTTCAAATGCCACAATTAATTACATGCAAACAAGGAATAATTACTTATTATATTGTATTGTGAGCTACTGGTCAGTTTTATCTTTATATCCTTAAATATTAGTCTGATGTAGAGGGTATGGAAGAAGAGGTTTGAGTGTTTCAGCTTCAACTCCTAAGATGCACCTTCGTAACACTTGTATATATGAAATATTCATACACAAATGAGAAAAATTTGGGACTATGCTCATATTTAAAATAAGTATTTAGCAAATACTGATTCATTGCTTGTTTGTAAGTATTTTTGTTTTTCATTTTTGTTCCAGGGAAACAAAGAAATTATTTAAAAAATCATATTGTTCTAATAAAAGGGCAAATATTCACTCATGCAACTTTATGAAAAAGGTTTTAACAAGACAGAATAGATATTATGAAATTACACTTTATTCAGCCAAGCTGATGGCAGTCAATAAGGGCATGTCTGTCTGATATATCAGTGCATCCGTAGTACTTCTCACTGAAGTACAATAGAATAGATCAAGTAAACTGTAAATATCAACAGACGATATATTAAATTACAGATGGAAATGTGATTCTTTCATAGGACGTCATAACATTCTTAGGTAATTAGATGTTTTCAGTTCAAGTATGTGAAGAGCTGATTGTTAGTAATGTGTACTAAGGTCGATTTTGTCCACAAATAATCCACCAACAATAGCAGATGGATTAGGTTTTAATGGTGTTCAGGTGGAATTCAGCTTGTCTACAGTTAAGGTGGTCACAGCGCCACCTCCTGGTCAGCTATATGATTAAATACTCTGTTTGGATTAGGCAAAATAAACTGGTTGGAATATGTGCAGATGTTGAAGTTCTTGTGACTTCTGTCTCTATTGACAGACGTGGCTGTCTGAGGTGGAGGGAAAGCAGAGCTCCAGAGGAGACAGACGACACAGCGCCGACAACCACCATCACACTCCTCAAGGACGAGAGAGGTATGCAAACTGTGGTAGGCAAATGAGATGCACAACGGCTGATGATGGTGATTGTAGATGTTTAAACATGTGGTATTTAGAGAACTCGAGGAATAAGTGGCACACACCGTGAGTCCTCAATAGTGAAGAAATGGAAATGTTCCATATCACTGGCCTGATTTTCAATTAAAACTGACTAACAAGTGTGATCCACATTATAAAAGATCTATAGTTAAATCCAGTAATATATAGATACAGGTTATCATCATAAGTGAGCGTCCAACAACAACATATTGCTTGTTATTCATGATTTAATCCAATACAGGTTTCCCATGGGGTCTTAAAAGGCTTGAATTTACAAATCTTCATTTAATACCTTAAAAAAGTCTTTAAAATGCATTAAATTTGATAGGGTAGGTCTTAAGTTATGTTAAGTTAGTAGCATTAGTCGACTCAGTTCCACCCATTCCAACCAGAAAATTTATACTGAAATTAGGAACCAATTGTTGCTAACTTTGCAGCCACTGGTGACAGATGACTCACCAGGGCAGTGCAGTAAATAAATAGATTTTCCTAAATTCTAGGAGTTCCGAAATTCTGCCACAATGGCTGTGAAATGGGCATTAAATCCTGTTCTAAGTAGTCTTCAAAAGATCTTAAAAAGTCTTAAATGTAACTTATCCTGAAGGAACCCTGTCATAAGAGGACTTGTGCATTAGGTCAGACCGTACCGCCGTCTTTAAGTCGTGTCGGACAGAACTCATGCCTCACTGTTGTCATCAGTCCTGAGGGCAGTTACACAGACGACACCAGTCAGGAGCACCACACCCCCCACCACCGCTCCAACCCCCCGCAGCCCGGACAGCCCGTCTCCGACCCCCACGAGTTTGACGACGAGTTTGACGACGACGACCCTCTTCCCGTCATCGGACACTGCAAAGCCCTGTACTCATTCGACGGTAAGGACAATAAAGGAGCTCATATGTCATGTTCTTTTTTTAAATGTATCCTGAACAGTGTTTTTTTTCTTTTTTACTGATGAGGTCTGTTTGTTTTTAATGTTCTAATGATATGAAGACTGCATTTTTTTTTACCCATAATACATTTGCTTTAACAACACCTTTTTTATCTGACAGTTGTCTTCTTTGTATCTGTGTTCATTAGCTTGCAGTGTTTTTTTTTTTGTGCACTCTTTTTTTTTCATTGCGGTGCATCTTTGTGTTCAACAGATACAAACAGAACTGGAGCAAACTCTTCAAAACATCGATCTGTTTTGTCTTTGCAGGAAAAACTGTGTTAATGTTAGCATACCATTACCCTTTAGTCCATTAAGAGAGTGAGCTCTATGGGTAACAGTGCAGGTGTACGAGGTGGTGTATGGGTCATTTTTCAACATATTCATTTTAACCATACTACCATAGGTACAGTAAAAACAAATTTTCACTTTATTATATTGGTTTGGTACATCCAGACCTGTACCCATAGTTAAACACTGGAGAATCGACTGGCAGATCCATTCCTGTAGGGAAAAGACTCTGGTTTGTTTTTCTTTGTTTGTGTTTCTTTAAGCAAATGCCACTTGGGACGCAGTGACGGAACCTTTGTAAAGTAGTGTTGAGTGAGAAGCAGTGTTGTGTACAGGTAAATGCGTATGGTATGGTATTAAAAGGACTAAATTCCAACAAAAGACAGCTAGCTTGTGTCTTTGTCAAGACTTGCCTTTTTCAGTGTGTAGTTGCAGTTGAATGTCATGGTGGTTGCGTTTTTTTAACGGAGCTAGAGTGACTTTGAAAACCATATTTCAACGACAGCAGAGCAGCAGTAATAAGATATATGTTATGTACTCTTATCTTATTACTGATCATATGAGCCTGTTTAGACCAGATCAGACTTAATGCCAGTGTAAGTTAATGTTAGATTAATTTAGATTAATAGTTAAAAATGCATATGTACAGGTGATGTCCATTTTGGCTTGTTGTCGCATTATTCCTATTAATTGTTACAACAGAATATTAGAATGAGTGTTGTCTATTAACATATAAAGTAATTTGACAAATATCTCCATATGAGATGAAGCAGACCGACTGTTTGATGCTGTTTTTGTTTGACTCTTAGGTCAGAACGAGGGGACACTGGTGATGGCAGAAGACGAGGTGACGATCATTTTCGACACCGTTTATTTGTTTTGCCAGTTATTTTGAAGCCCGTTGCACTAATCAAATCAAACCAATTCTCGTCTTCACACCTCAGGTGCTCTACATCATCGAGGAGGACAAAGGCGACGGCTGGACGAGGGCCAGGAAGCAGAGCGGCGAGGAGGGTTACGTCCCCACCTCCTACGTAGAAATCACCCTGGAAAAAAACAGCAAAGGTGCCGTCACCTACATCTGAAGCTCCACTTTTTCTGTTTTCTATCATCCTCTTCATCCCTTCTTTCTGTTCTACTGCAAAGGAAAAAAGACTGCATGGACACTGACCTGTTCTCCTCTTATATTTCCACATCGTCACCCCCTCAGTCTGTTTTATTGATCTAATTGTGTATTCATTGGTCCTCATCTTCCTCTCATGTCTGTTGGACCGGTGTTGAAGAGGTGAGTGTCTGATACAAGCACAAATAGGAAAAGCCTGTCCGATGCTGTTGGAGTGACGTGTTTATTTGTAAATGAGGCGTTTCCATGTGAGTGAGAGAGGTTCCACTGCTGTTTTTGAGCCTCGTGAGTTTAGGCTCTGCCCCTTCTTATCGATCAAAGTGTTTATAACATGTTATATGTAATATATTAGAAGCAGGATATTTTTGTTTTATCCAGTCTTTGAATTATTTAGATGTTTGTTTTTTTAAATCGGAGATGTTTAAAACTTCCTGATTTTAACCTCTTTGAGATGATGTGTATAATTTCATACATTCTGTCATATAATTACTTTTTATGTTTTATGTACATATTTGTTTTTTTTTCCATGTTGTGTGTGCGCTGATCTTTGACAGGATTTAGCTGCAGTACGTTCACACAGATCAAAATGAATCCATATTGTAGTTTTCTTACAGTTTCAACCTCAAGAAACAAAAAACATTTTTAATATTGAAGACTGTTGCCACAACATATGCAACTGATGCTCCCATCCAGTCAGTTTTTTTTTTTGTGTGTGTTTTTGTTCATTTCTAGTTGGGGATGGATGCACATTTGAGTATTTCTAAAGTATTAACCACAAAACAACTGAAATATTTAAAGGATTTATCAAGAACATGCAGAACATCATCAGTTTCATCCTTAAACCTTAAGTTTGGACTCAAAGTGGAAAAGAGCCCCGTGAAAATGTTTTCATTTCAGTTAAAGGAGCCTGTAAGAAAACCTATCAGGATTATTGTCACTTCAGATCTGATACAGTGTGTTGGATTACAGTCATTAAGTATGTTGCTGGTTTTTGTTTGAAGCACTGATTAAAACCAGGTCTGTGCATTTTACAGTTCAGTGGCATCAATGACTATGGTACCTAAATACTTTGAACACACAACCTTGTACCCAGATCTGTTCGGGGGGGGGGGCTGCCGAGTGCAACAAGCCATGACCCGAAACTGGATCGGAACATAAAACTGACATGTTGAGCATCTGCCCCATACAATCTAAACATTTTGAACTGTTTTCACTAAGTTTATCGCAGAATTATACTTTCCTTTTTGTTAATTAGTTTAGTTATGAGACCGTACGATGAACAAACCCCAAATGCTAAAGACATTAACAGACAGGAGCTGCAGGATGCCTCAGATGTTTGGACTTTTTTTCGGCTTATTTTTCCATTCTGAACACAAAATGAGGCGACTCCACCCTGACGGAAAGCCCAGTAGTCTGCAGTCCAGACTGGAGGCTTGAACTGTTTGTAAAAGTCAGTGCACTGGCAGCCTCTCCTGATGAACAGCACGTCTGTAGGAGTTAAACACACACACACACACACACCCTCTCCTCAGTGTCAGTCGTTTTGTGTGGATGTGTTGTGCGTTGGCGTGGACATGTAGTAACTGTTTTTCTCCTCTATGTGACTGCAGGTTCCTGAGGGCTGCAGGGTGGCCGGGCGACTTGATTGGCTGGCTGGTGGAGGGCTCACGCTGATTGCTGATAAATGGTGTTGGGGGTGACGAAAGAGAGAGAGAGAGACGGGGATGAAAAAGGGGAGGTAGAGGGGAATCTGAGGTGGAGGGCTGGGACACCGGGTCTGCATGTCTGCATGCTCTCATATCCATAACCAGCAAAGCATTCTGGGTTAGGGAGGAGGATAGGATTCATGAATAGATCAACTGACGCCAAAAACCAGGTGCTAATATTATTTACTAACTGAAATAACATCCTGAAGGCGAAACCACTGAGGAAGTGACACCACTGAAGGATTTTTAACCGAAAAGAATCTGACAGCTCAGAGAAACTGAACACCTGTGGAGTCGCAACAGAACTTTTGTCCAGTAGGGAAGATCTGAAGGTCTACACAATAAAATACAAGTGTAAACACTCATCACATGGCATCTATATTAAAGCTGCTCTGATAAAAGCTGGTGTTTCTTCTAAATAATTTCAGCAGTATCAGAAATCAGCCAATCAGATCATTTTTTTTGTGTGCAGCTAAGTCACGACCACAAAGATATTCTGTAAGGAGTGGTACATTGAAAACATAAACGATTTAACATTTATCTTATGTATAATGTTGTGAAGGACACATATAGAACCACATAAATGCACCCTGTGATCCAGGATCACTCTTAGACTCAACTACTTTACTTTTTGGGATGTGATTTCTGTGGTGGCTTCACAGTTTTAGCTGCCTTGTTTACCGGCAAATTTCCTAAAATATGCTGACTCGCTGCTTTCTGCGCTGAAACAGTGAAGCAGTTGAGGCCAAATCCTGTAAATGAGGTCTGGTCAACAGTGGCTGATGTGAATGCATGCGCTCATTAGTGCAGCAGCGTCCTTCTCTCAGTGGTTCTGTGCCAAAGTGTTGTTTAATAATAGACAGGAGCAGCTCATTAAATGTAATATAAGGGCCATGTCCTCTTTACTGCTCGGAGTTTTGGGGAAAACCGTCCTCTACCTTAAAGTGTATTTATTATTTTCCTTTACATTTTTTCTTCTTAAGTTAATTTAACCGTAACGTCACATTTTGACCACAAATACCATCACTCACTTCACATATTTTGCTCAAATTGTACTGACATGACGGCTTCATCTGCTGAGGAGGACCTTTGGATGTGGAGGTTCAGAAATGTCAGATACTGTAAGTAAACTGTGGTTATGTTTCATATTTAAAGCACGATTTCTAAGGTCAAGTGCATGAAAAATAAAAGTAGGAGAGCTGACATCTTTAATTCCTACATGTATCTTATTTACTCTTATTTGCCTTAAATATTTTAGGAATGTTTCAGTAGCATAGTAATATAATAATATTTTTACTGGTAGATGAGCTTTTCCCTGAAACTTTGTTCCAGCATCTAATAATAATTAAAAAAAAACTAAGTCCAACTTTGACCTCCTAATGTCAGGACTCATGAGCGTTCAGGGTCAGCTGTGCTTCTTCGCTGCCACTAACATTGCGCCTCATTTCTGTCACCGTCATCATCATTATCTGTGCTCTGTTGGTGATGTCTGTCTGCCTGCTGCCTGAGCCACTCTGCTCCTCATGCCTGCATCATGTCTCACTCATACGTGTCCTTAAAATGTCTCCCGATCAGGCGTTACATCTGCGACAACAACGGCAACGCCAGTGTGTGAAAAAAAGTTAGATGATGTGCGTCCGTGCATGAGTCGTGTTTGTATGTCGTCGTACAACAGAGTATCGGGGCCACACTGAGGGGACATTCTGGAATGAAGTCATAATATTTCACTTAACAGCTATGATGAGAATCCAGTCTTTTTGTTTTGAGAAGAAAAGTCGCAATGATACAAGTTATAATTTTGTTAATATGTTAATTTCATTTGGCTTCTCCAGCACTGACTTTTTTTTCCAAAATACTGTGACTTTACTCTCAGAATATTATGATTTTATTATTTTAACACTCTTTCTCTAAATGTTATGATTTTATTCTTGTAATCTTTTTTCTTTAAATACTGCAAGTTATGATGAGGGGGAAAAATGACACAAAATTACTAAATATTTGTATTCTGCATGAAATTACTCATGACAAACAGCAGTTAAAAAAAAAGTGTAATGAGAATTTTTTTTAAAAAAACTTCAGTGTGTAAAGACCTTTTTTTATGTTAGACCTTTTTCCTAGAAATTATAGGACTGTATTGTTTTTAACATTTTTTCACAAAGAATTACCAATTTACCAAATACTATGTAGACTTTTTTTTCCCTCAAAATCTAAATGATTTTTTCTCTAAATGACTTTTGTCTCATAATATCACAGCCTCCTCTATATATTACACCTGCATTCTCATAATATGTAATTATTTTCTAAGACTTTTTCCTTGACATATTATGACTTAATTCGTGAAATATCAGATTTGTTTTCCCTTGTTGTGGCTCTGATACTCCTATAGTTGTTGAATGCCATGTCATGATGAAATGCAGCATGAGAGTGAATTGACTGTGCATTTAAAATCCTCCAAAACAGCCGCTGAATTCAAGAAGAGCCCCTCTTTAGACAGATAGCAGGACTATCAGATGAGTTTAGGACATCTCTGCCCCCTCTTCTCTCTTTTCCTGCCTTTCTTTGCGTGGGATGCAGTTCCACCAGTTGACCAGCAGATGGAAGCCTTCCCTCACCAAACCACGGAACTGGGCTTTTTTAAAATAATAAAAAAAAAACAACACCAAATAAATACAACCAGGAGCTCTTTGCAGTCAGACTCTGCCTTAAAACTTCTTGTTGTTTTACCGTGGAGGGACTTTTTTTTTTCCACAAACACACGTCTGTCGTGTGCGCTCTTCCACCTGACTACATCTCCCATCAGCCACTTGGGCTCAAGCCTACGTCGTCGGAGACTCAACTGTATCTCCATGCAAATGTTTTTCCATGTAATCAGTCGTATTTGTGAATGTGACGACACGCACACACACGTATCGGTGTCGCGTGTGTGCGTGTATATGTGTGGTGTTAGTTTTTACCATTGAATGATTTGTACATATTAACATCTTTTATGTCATGCTGAATGTGTTACCATGGTGATTGTCTTTAGGTTTGTTTGATTGGTCGACACTCTTCATGAGAGACAACAAGGTTTGGATTGAACCGATGCACTTTGCCCTGAAGTACAGCATTTGATTCTAAATGAGTGAATGAGTAAATGAGTAAATGAATGAATGAGTGGAGGTGTGGAGGTGTGGACTTTATGAATGACCACTGTGTAGACACAAACAAATACGGCTTGGGATTTTTTCCTCCTCTTAATGCTTTTTATACTCTATTTGTAATGAGCGACTTTTTTTTTTTTTTTGCATGATTTTCTAGATTCTTTACATTCTGTCTGTTTTTCTGGTGCTTGTTTTTTAACCACTCTGTATCTGTTGTACACACTAACTAACTACACAACTAATGTAAAGGTGTGCTCCTTTGAGTCCTATTTAAATACACTAGTCCTGTGTTTCCAGTCCGAGCGGCAGGTGGCCATGTCTCATCTGTGTTTCTTTGACAAAGCTGTGAAATGTACAGAATGATGCTGTAGATGTTGCTACTTGAACTTTACCCCCGCAGTCACGCCTCCTGGATTTGTGGACGTCTGCAAAAGGCGCAAACGAGAGTAACCTATCAGTACCTGCGGACTGTCATTGTAAGGATGCCTTTAAAAACCTGCGTTTCATGGCTTTGACTGATCTGAAGTCACTAAAAAGAACAAAAATGATCTGCCTTTGAAAGAAATCAGTGCAGTGTGTTTCATATTGGATGGAGTAATGTAAGAATACTGTACAATAAGACTAACCTAAAAGTATTTCTAAATGTGTTTGATCAGCATTATCTCTGTTATTACACAGCTATTGGCTTAAAAAAAATCAACAATTTGATCAAAATGGACCTAAAATGATTCTATTGCTTTTGCTGAATAAGTCTCTAAAATAAACATATTTTCTGAATCATGTCTTCATACATGGATTCTGACTCACTAATGGACTTTTTTCTGTTAAATCTCAGGTCTTAGTAGCTGTTTATCTTGATTCATCTTGTTTCTTTGTCATTCGATGCTAAGATTCATGAGGTGTTACAACCTGTTCAACTCTTAGTAAATGCTCCTAATGGCTGGTCTTATTGTGGAGTGATTCTGGTTTTGTAATGTCAGTGGTCAGGGATGCATTTTTTTAGCGATTACCTACAACTAATATTCAGTTAAATTAATACCTTTTTTAAATGTAAAGTTTATTAATTGCCCAACAATGCCTATCAGATGCAAACCCAATGCAGCTTAGCCAAAAGTAAAAAAATAAATAACTGAAGAAAGCAGCAGATAATGTTTTACTTGTGAATGTTTGTTAAAATTGGACTAGAATGGTACAGTGAAGTCCATCCCTCTTGTTACTGTCACTGTAGATGAGATCTGTACTGTTTGGTTTTCTGATGTAACATAAGGGTTAAGTGTTAAATGTACATTAGAGAAGGAACTGGGCCGGTTTTGTCCTTAAAAAGCCCTCAGTGACCGGTCAGTAGAACTACACCAAATCCCATGTTTTCTTTGCAAATTCTAGGTTAACGTTGGCAAAAGTGAAACAGCAGCTTTGGAAACATGCATTTAACCAAACGTACTATTAAAAGTACATTTACCTACTAATAATATACGTGTAAAACTGTGAGCTGAATATTATCATAGCCACTGTACTGTAAATTTAAGTATTATGCAAAACTAAATATTACCAGATCAGCTTTGAGATGCTCGATAGGATCCAGTTTACAGTCAGTTCTTGTACAAACAGTGCTTTACTGAAACCTGCCAAACTACTGTGAGCGACCGCGGTGCTGCTTTCCACACAGAGAACAAAAACACATCTTCACATTCCTCTTTTTTTTTTTTTTTATAAGTTTAATCATTTGTGTCCTGTGGAAATTTCACGCCACTGACCTCCAACTGTCAGTGGTTCAGGGTCAGAGACTCGCTCCTCACTGACATTCAACAGGTTCCATCTGATCTCAGACTTCAGCTGGTCAGACCCGTCTGTTTTTACCATGTTGTATATGTTGTAATAACCAATGGCAGTACTTCTCTTTCCATATTATTGTGCACATCTTTTTACTTTGAATGTTGTCAGACACTTTGTGAACAAATGCTTTTTTCTTCCAACATATTGTTCTAATAAAATAAGCAGCAATGAAAAAAACAAGTAGTTTTGTTGCGGTTTTATTGGTACGAGAAGCAGAAAAACGATGACCTTCAAGGCTAATGTAATAAAACTGTCTATTATCATTGAGTCTTTACTTTTCCAGATGGGAGCTGTGTGTGACCTTTAAGTTTATGGTTTATTGTGTATTTGTAGTATAACAGAGGTGGTAAACTCATTTTAGTTCAGGGGCCACATTCAGCCCAATATGATCTCCAATGGGTCGGACCAGTAAAATAATAACATAATAATATGTAAATAAGGCCAACTCCAACTTTTCTCTATCGAATGAAAAAAGTAAAATTACACTATGAAAAAAAAATTAATATCAGTAAACTATCCTTTAAAAAAATGGGAATAACATGAAAAAAAAATAAACGTGACATTTCTTTAGAAAAATAAGTGCAATTTTAGCAACATTATGTTTCATCATTTACATGTGCATTACAACTTATAGATCACAGTGGATCTACAAATACACAAAACATTTAGTAACAGGCAGAATGTTGTTAAGATCACACTTATGTTTCTTAAGA
Source organism: Apogon talboti (assembly GCA_037367365.1). Taxonomy (NCBI): domain Eukaryota; kingdom Metazoa; phylum Chordata; class Actinopteri; order Kurtiformes; family Apogonidae; genus Apogon; species Apogon talboti. The sequence goes on along the minus strand of JAPQRQ010000019.1, from coordinate 34,585,301 downwards.
CATTTCAGGTTCATATTTGTTGAGGTTATTCATATTTTTTGTGACAGGACAGTTTGTAAATTTAAACATTTGTATGTAATTTTACTTTTTTTTTTTTTTTACATTAAAACAAATACAAACATTTGGAGTTCTTATTATTACTCAGGCTATAGGTCATTATGTTGTTATTTTACTGGTCCGACCCAGTTGAGGTGGAGTTGGGCTGGATGTGGTCCCTGAACTAAACTGATTAACTTCTTCAGTGTAATTTTTGTATTTCATAAATTAATGCCATGGGCCGGATTAGACCCTCTGTGGGCCGGTTTTGGCCCGCGGGCCGTATGCTTGACACCCGTCCTTTCAATCATTCATTTTCTTCCCAAATCCACCTTCATAATCCTGTTTTTACCTCCCATGCAGACAAACAGTATAACAGAGTTCATTTTCAAAGATCATACATATTTATTAATTCATACCACAGTAGCTCATAATATAAACATTAAAATTCATCAACACTTTTTACAGTCAGTTTGCTACATAAAGTATGTACAGTCTTATTATTAACATGCTAAATGCTCCGAATATTTACACACCTATTCTCATGTGATCAGAACTTTTAAACCATATCTTTTGTATTTGTGCAGAACGGAAAAACTACAGCTTTGTTTCCTGAACAACCTTTAATAAACCCATTAAAAGGGGATGTTCATTTTAACAGGGTCAGAGAACATCAGTTACAAACTGCTCCTGTGAAAATGCAGTCAAATTATTTACCTCGAGGGGAAAAAAGTCTGTAGGACCCTCTTCATCATATATATATTTATTAAAATGTTTAATGGTGTTCTTATTTTTCTAGCTTGTTAAACCAGCAACAAACCAATCATAGTTTAGCATTAAAATGTCATGTATGTTTATGCAAATTCAGCAGCAGGTCGACAGTGGTTGAGGAAGAATGAAATAAAAATAACTGCACGAAGTGGAAAATACTACACAAGTACAAGTTCTGAAGTAAAAGTATAAGTACTAACAGCAAAATGCACATTAAAACAAGGTCAGTTGGGCAGTAAATGGCTTCTGTCAATATTACACTGTTATATATATATTAAGATTAATTTTCCTGCCGTAGATGTCTAATGCTGATTTAATTTGAACTACTTTATAAACTGTTGAGTTCTTAAATCTACAGCAAAGCATCATGATAAGATCTTGGATAACTCTATACTTATACTGGACAGTAAGGGGATGAAAACTGTAGTCTAAAACTGAAGCTTTCAGACAAACACTGAGCAGTAAAAAGTACAGTTTCTGCCTCTGAGATGTACACTCATGGATAAAAGTTTTGGGAATGACACAAATGGATTGTTTGCTTAAATGTAATTGTAATTTATTTTTCAATAAATGTATCTGTAACATATATAATGCACCTAATTGTGTGTGTGTGTGTGGGGGGGGGGGGGGGCAACAGTGGTAGCAAATTTTGCAAAAACAAAACTTGTGTCATTCCCAAAACTTTTGGCCATGAGTGTAGAAGAGAAGTATAAAGATGCAAGTAAGTACTCAGGTGTAGTACAAGTACCTCAAAGAACAGAACTTGAATAAAAGTGTTGGGTTACATTCCACCGCTGCAGACTGACGCCTTTGAATCTCCTTAACATTGGTAAGTACATTTATTTTTACAATAACAGACACTGGTAGTGAAGACCCACACTTATTTCTGTTATAGGTTAATGATGTGTTGATGAAACGGTGACGTCAGTGGAATAACACCAGTCTGTTTAGGACAACATCCCTCATTTTCTCAGTCTTTCCCTTTAAGCTTCTTGCGTCTTCACCAAAATGACTCCCTTTAAAAATGATTGTGCTGCTTTTTACATCTCTGTCGCCGAACATCCGAGAGGGTTTGCGACCTCTAGTTATTGCTTCATCGGTGTCAAACAGGTGAGTGAAACGTGTGAATGATGGCGGACGTGTTGGTTATGATTCAGTGAAGAAGAAAATATAAACTACCTGTAGTTTATAGGGCTGTAAAGTCACAGACAAACACCCGCTGCTGTTTAATAAACGTGTCGGTGTGTTGTCGCCGCTCAGATTAAGGTTTGTGTTTTTGGAGGGGGCTCTAGTTTCCGTGACAACGCAGTGAGGATGAGGTTGAATTTGTTGTAGCGATCCGATTGGTTGACGGCAGCTCCTCGACTTCCCCACAGCAGCCGCAGCTGGAAGTCGGTCTTGAACACCTCCAGCAGGTCTTCATTGCACTCGAACCCTGCGCGAAAAAAGAAATAACCAAAGAAGAAGAATTATTCGTCAGTATATTTTTTTTTTATGCGTCACACACTGAAATTCCACCCTAAAACATGAAACAGGAACACCACATACTGTAGGGATAGGAGAAGTGGGCAGCCATGTTTGGGGAGCAACTAGGGGGTTAAGTGCCTTGCTCAAAGGCACATCAGCCAATAATTTCTCTGCCGGTCTGGGGAATCGAACCGACAACCCACCAATTCTCCCAAAAAAACCCCACGTCTTCTAAATGAGGTTCTACTTTCTGGTTCTTCACCTTGTAATACTTCCTGTGCGTTCGCCGTGTAGCTCTGCGAGTTCTGTGCAACATCGCGGGCGGCCTCCAGGTGGCGCAGCATGATGTCACAGCCCTGGTCGCTGGTCTCCCAGAGCTCCGCCCCCTCAGGTGTGATTGAAGGGCGCTCCATCAGTGTGAGGAGGGGCAGCAGGAGAGGAACGCAGACGACCGGAGGAGACGAGGCTGAAGGACGATGAAGACAGTGTTATTATCTAATTATTATTAGACGATGACACAGTCCTAGAGGTTGAAGGGTTTGACACTAGGACATTTATCTTCTAGAAGCCGAGAAATTAGAAATTTTTCATGCTTTTATTCATGATCACCTGTCAAACTTGGCCCCTGAACTAAAATGAGTTTGTAAGAGGTTTCCAGCCCCTACCTGTGCCTTCATACAGGTTCTTGTAGAACGGTTTGAGGATTTTCTCATAGTTGATGGCGGTCTGTGTGAAGTTCCTCCGTAGCGTCGTCCACGTTTCCTCCAAACGACTGATCTGTATCAAACAGTGCACAGTGGATCAGAAATCTGTGTCTGTTTTTGTACTCTGTTCGTGAGTCTTTTTGTTGTATCTGGTTTGTGTGCAGTGTTGGCAGTAACAGGTTACAAAAGTAATCCATTACAGTAACAGATTACTTTTTGCTGTAACGCAGTAGTGTAAGGCATTACTAATCAATACTGGGTACATGTTCAGTAGCGCTTGCGTTACAACACACTTTTCGCTCATAATTGAATTGCTCAAATAAAAAAAACAAAAAAAAAACAGCAAGACCCTGAGACCTTAAGGAATCAAAAATGCAGCAGGAAAGTTCTATTTCCTGTTGGTGTTCAGCCAATGGGTGAAGACGGCAGAAGACAGTCCATTCATGAGATGGATATGCTCATTACTCTGAGTTTGTCAGAGATAAGAACAAGAAGAATGTAATAGTCAAATCCAACCTTTGTCCAAAACCAAAAGAACTATCAATGTTGCGAAAATAGCACCAAGAATTAAAAAAAAAACAAAAAAACATCTCGAACAGTACTTGATGTAAAATGCTCTGAAGTACATTTTGTCATTTTAGAATGTTAAGTTCTCCTTTATTTTGTCATTTTGAGTCATGTAACACATTACAGTTCTGAGACAGTAATATTGTAAGGTAAGTACTTTTAAATAACAGTAACAAGTCATCTGTAATGGATTACAGTTTGGAAGGAACTTGCACAACACTGTGTCTTTGGGTGTGTGTGTGTGTGTGTGTGTGTGTGTGTGTGTGTGTGT
>JAPQRQ010000019.1:34527636-34542031 GCA_037367365.1 Apogon talboti | reverse complement strand
CAATTATTTACATGTATTGATAGGATTAGTGGATCAACAGGTATTAAACAGTTTAGATCAGTAGATGGTTTTGGTCTCCAGTTGCTGTTTGGGTTTTTAAGGGTTAATGTCGCCGTAAACTCAGACTGACCTTCAGACAAAGTACAGTACATCAGATATTTTTGAAGTCACAACAGCGTGAATCAGCCGGACCCTAAATTTAAGGAGCTTTTTTAATCATCCAGGCATGACGTCAGACTGAACCGTGGTGTGGGAAGTTCAGACTCAACAGACTCTCCTCCACAGGGTCAAACCCCGTCGCCTCATCCTGCAGCGTTCTGCTCCTCCTCTCTCCATCCAATCACTTTAATGGCATTCATACATTCTACGTCGTTACGGAGATACACTATCACAAGTTACTGATTTATCCTCCTCATGAGGACGATCACCCTCGTCCCGGTACCTCAGCGTCTATAACTATCTGTGTCTCACCCTTCTCCGTCACACACTGCCTTGTCTGTCTCTGCCGGCGCTGGTTATGGACCAAACCAGTTATATATCTCACACTCTGTCACACACAGACAGTCAGTCACACAGTTGGTCATTTATGAGAGCGTCTGGTCCCAGTAATAAAAGCCCAGTGTTCAACTCACAGACAGACTGAGGGACAGAGGACGACTATTCAGTCTGATTAGATTTTGTGCTGAGTGGAAGTGTCGTCCTGGACTTTTTACATTGTTTTCTACAGAACAGTATGTTTCATGCGTTTTTACTGAGTTCTTTTTAAATGGCCTGTTTCCTGTGTTGGCATCTATACAATACAAGATTAAGACACAAACAAGTCTTCCAAATGTGATGCAATAAAACTAAACTGGTGATCACTTAATGCTCACAGTAAAAGTAAGTGCAATACATGTCAGTGTTCACCTCCACCTTATAATTGCATAATTAGAACTACACACAACAACAGTTTGCACACTTATTATGTATAGTTCCTTAATTATCATACTGATAATATATTGTCTAGTACTTACTGTACAAATTGCTGTTCTAATTGTGTCTTAATACAGGGTTTAATATAGATATATATATTTAGAGCTTTATATATTTATTTATACATTTTTCTTTTGTATTGATAATTCTTTCCTGCTACTTTTTATTATACTTGAATGGAGCGACTGTAACATCCAATAATTTCCCCCAGGGTTAATAAAGGATTCTTATTCTGATGTCATCAAGCTGCATTGAAGCTGCAAATAAAAAGCTTGCAAAAAACACATGCAAACATTTTCAGCATAAAGGATTTCACTCAAAAATACAAATACTTAGTGATATCCATAACACACACACACACACACACACACACATACACACACACACACGCTAGGGACTGTACATCCCTCCATGCATCTCCACACACACACACTGCTGTTTCTCACCTTTCCATTCATGACAGAGTTCTTGTGGTAGAAGCAACACAGAGCCGCCGTCAAGGTCTTCAGGTTGCATCTTTCCGACATTTCTGTAAATCTCTTCCTACTTCACCTCCTGCTTTAATTTTTTTTTATATCTCTACTGATCAGACTTGCACTGAATAACTTCACACACAGACAAGCGCACCTACAATTTGCCTGGAGAAAAATCCATAACCGCGCAGTAAGTGGACTAAACTATGCATGTTGTTGTGAGCTGTGGTGTAAATACACTACATCAGTAGAAGGTCTGTCAGCTTCACATCCAACATCCTCATCATGCCTCCACGTCTGTCCCCTGCAGAGTGAACACTCCACAGCAGCGCTCAAACAACCTATTCCCACACTTTCCTTTCCCCTTTACTCCACCCTCTGCGCTCCATATATGGGCATTAACAGGAACCATGTGACCTGCTCTGAGCCAGTGAGGCGTAGACTCACTGGGAGTGGTCCAGAGGAACAGCCTCTTGCTCTCGCTTAGTGAAAACACATGGATGGATAGATGGATGACACACACTGCTGTTTATAATACATGTTCTGTACTTTTAAATATGTACTGCACTTGTTATAATTCAGTTTCTATTAAGGTCACAGTAATGTACTGCATGATAATTGAACGGTGTGCTTTTTTCCTCATTTTCCTTCCAAGCACTGTTACTGATTTGTTTTTGGGTTATTTGGAGCCATTTTTAGGCCAGAAAAACAAGTTTATATTCAGTTTTTAACCCTCACAGACCTAAACAGCCTAGATCTAATTATCTAAAATGTTTAATAACTTTTTAATTATCAATATATGTATATAATTCAGGTAAAATGCAGTTTTCAGCTTTTCAACAGGATCAGATATGCTCCATTTGGATGTTCAGAGGCTCCGTAATAACACTGTGATTTTCAGTTGCATTGATTCACCATTAAAACCCATGTAAATGACAGTGGTGATTTTCACTGGAAAATGGAAAATGCAGAAGAAAAATGGTGAAAAATAGTGATGGAAGGACAGATGTAGAGCAAAACGCATTTGGAAGTCGCCACAAAAATATTTCTAGGTCTTAAAATGGTTAAGAATAGAACAAACTTGCAGAGAATTCAAACTGTATTTAGTGGAATAATACTGATTTTCACACAACATGCAAACTTTATCCCACTCCAGATGCAACGATGCAAACAGTCAACTTTGTTTGATAGTTTCTAAACATCCATCTTACTCTTGGTCATATTCCAGAGGTTTAACAGAAGTTGGCTTTATTGAATTTTCATCTTCTGTTTGTAAAGTTGAATTGAATGTAGGAGATACTGTTTTCCTTGTACTTTCCAGTTCTTCCTCTGTACTGTTTATCTTAATCATCTCAGGTTCAGATTGCAAACAAAAGTGTCCCAATCTGATTTTTGGTGTTTTTCCTCATATGACACTTAGGTGTGTTTTTTAGAGAGACTCATGCATCTCAATAAGAAGCTTTGTCTGTCTATCAGTTCCCAATACATTTTGAATAAACGTTTCATCTATTTGGAGTCAGGTTGATTTGACACTAGGCTGTAATGACAGAGATGAACAGACACATCATTGAACTACAGAAACTGATCATTTCCATTCTGATTTGGTCCACTCTATGTGGTGTGTTAGATCAGAAATAGAAGCGGCTTCACTCTGAACTATGAGGAGCCATACATATAGACATAATCCATTCAAGCTTCCTCAGCGTATATTCTCCTTTCACATACATATAGCATATTTCTACTCAAGGTGATTCATTGAGGTATTGATTGATACCCATTGTAAAAGCAACAGTTTGTCTTAGGAGACATGCAGCAACAGTGTCTTTGCAACATTGAACATTGAGTAACATGGCTGCAGTGTCACAGAAAAGTTTAAAGATGCTAAAAACACAAAGAGTGAGATCACCTGTTGTTGTTTTTGTATGTGTGGATCATTTCAGGACTATGACTGGTTTGCATTTTAATCCAATATGTAACCCTAAAGACTCAAACATCCACCGTCAACCAAAACCAAATCAATTTTAATCTGAGCTTTAATGAACATCTATATAATCAGTAAATGAAATATAGAAAAATAACAAAAATGCAAAACACAGCATATAATATTACAAAAAAAGATGATAAATCACTTCAGAAAGGTTAAATATGGAGAAAAAAAATCTTTTGGGGACTGTCACAAAAGTAGCACTGGATCTTAATGGGTTAAAACACAATGTGAGCAAACAAAACAAACAAACAAAAAAGAGATTTGAACAACTAAGACTTACAGTGTGAACATAGTTGAGAGCCATGCAGTGAATGTGGCTAAAAACAGAGAACACATCATATCCTGTGCTCAAGTATATTTCAAGCTTAAAAAAAAAAAAAGCTACCAGACACCAACAACAACTATGTTAAAACATTTAATGGCAAGTAGTGGTCATTCCAGCCGCTGTTGTGTTCTAAACTCATCCACTATACGGCTGCATGAGCGTCTAGACAACAGGAAAGAGTCAGATAGAGGTGTGTGTGTGTGTGTGTGTGTGTGTGTGTGTGTGTGTGAGTCCTGCAGAGTGATGCTGATAAATAGCTGGCCACGTTGCTTAATGACTGCTGAGCAATTACACCCACACACTTGTTAAGTACCACAGCGTTTCCATTTCACACACACACACACACACACACACACTTGGAGTATGTGAACTGACAGGACATACTGTGACGGTGATACAGGGATGCAACCAAGGACACACAAACACAAAAAAGACACAAACATTGAGGGTGACACCCCAGCAGCAACCGGTTAAAGGAATATTCTGCCGCAGGAAACGTAGCCACTAATTACAGTACGAACTCTCAGTGGATCCGCGAAGGAAATACATGGAGAACATTCCCTGAGGCTCCACACAGGAACACACACTCACACACACCGCTGCCAACCACAGCAGCCCCAAATCACCAGCTAGACTAAATGTCCACCTTAAAATACACACATCCGTCGCTCCAAGAATGCTATGGAAAAACAACGAGGAACAGAAATCGGCATTCTGATCCCATGCTGAGGTTCTGTGTTTTCTATTTCTATCCATTTGTTGTTTCTGTTAAATGGACTGTGGAGAGCAGAGCTGTTTCAGCAAACCTATATGACAAAATGATGGGGGAATGATTCGATTCCATGACACAAAAATAGCTCACTGGCATTTGTCATGTATTTTTATCATTATGTAATTTATTATACAATCTGGCTCTACAGTAGATACAGAAAAAGGGCTGAGGTCATCAAATGAATGTTTTCAGAGTCTAAACTTTGGAAAGTTGTTGCTAGCCTCATTACATATCATTACACACTTGCAATTAATCAGTCAATCAATCTTATTGGAAAAAATAAAACATTTGCAGTAAAATCAAAATGCTTCTGTTCTTGTCTAACCTATGTTTTCTTTTTCTAATGGGTTACTTGTCTTATTCAGTCTCTTATCTCATGAAAACAAGCTTCAACATCCCAAGATAATGAATAATGAACCTGTTAGAAACACAAAACACATCTGTTTCCTTTCATTACAGAGATCAGTGGCATAATATCAGTCTGAATCTTGGCATATTGACAACTATAGCAACTAATTTAACCGGAAATTTTCAGATCACAGACTGTCTATTATCACTAAATGCATATTTTCTTTAGATTAAATCCCATTATCACAACAAAATGAACTTTATTTCCTCAAGTTGATGGAATAATAACACACTGCCTATAGAGTTGCCACATTCCTCTGTTATTCCTTTTTATACACATCGGTATTGACCTTTAATCAGGTGCAATGATTACATACTGAGTCCCACTTACACTTTATCTACCAAGAATAAGTCACATTGTTACAGCCGTTTCATGAGAGAAGGCACAAATATTTTATTCCAGCTTTATGGGCGACAGTGTAATAACTTGTCATCTGGTTTGATTTTTTTTGATTACATATTTAAGTTTACATATAACAAGTAATATTATAAATGATGGTGCCATGAAGATATGATGGTATTAGTGCTTCATATAAATCACGGGTGTCAAACATATGGCCCGTGGGCCAAAACCAGCCCGCCAAAGGCTCCACTGCGGCCCGTGGGATGAATCTGTGAAATGCAAAAATTACGCTGAAGATATTAACATTCATTTTAGTTCAGCCCGATTTGATGTCAAATGAGTCAGATCAGTAAAATACTGTCATAATAACCAATAAATAATAGCAACTCTAAATTCTTCTTTGTTTTCATCTAAAAAAGAAATATTACATAAAGCGTTTACATTTACAAACTATCCTTTCACAAAAAATGTGATTAACCTGAACATGACATGTCTTAAGAGAAGTAAGTGTAATTTTAACAATATCCTGATTTTTACTAAATGTTTTGTGTATTTCTAGTAATGCACACCTGTAAATGATAAAATGAGGCGCAATATTGTTAAAATTGCACTTATTTTTCTTAATAAATTTCAGTTTTTTCATGGTTGTTTATGTTCTTTACATTTTTTTAAAAGATACTTTGTAAATGTAAATGTTTTCATAATGTAATTGAACTCTTTTCACTCTAAAACAAAGAGAAACTTTTGGAGTTAACATTATTTATATACTATTATGTTATTATTTTAGTGGTCTGGCCCATTTCAGATCATATTGGGTTGTATGCAGCCCCTGAACTCTAATGAGTCTGACAGCCCTGATGTAAATGCTCCATATTGTACTGAAACGTGGGAAAACAGAGAGAAAAATGAGAGCCATTAGTCAAATCATGGGTGTATTTATATATTTTTGTGATGAATCAACATTATTTTCTGACTGATGCTGTGATGTCAGTATCCTGCATGAGGTGTGTGAAATAATTGGATTTTCTGACAAGGAGCTTTGCATGTGAGGGTTTGAACAGAATTAATAGATCAATGATAAGATAATCTCATGTCACAGCCTCAGTATCACTGCGCAGAATTCTGTCATGTTCTAATTCCAGAGAATAAATGTCAGTGACAGTGTCGGTGCTTTTCAGCGCCTGGGTTTGTCTGAATGTGTGTGTTTGTGTTGGTGATGGGTTATTGATCAGAATGGGACTGTGAACGTGGTGACAGTCGTATTGATCAGTGCAACGTGACACTGCAGGAGTCCCCCATTAGCCCCATGAAACTGAATGATGTCAGTCAGTTCATTCACATGCACGTGGCTCAATAAAATTAGACAAATGAAGACGAATTGTAACGTTTTCTTCTGTCCATGTTGAGCATATTTACACTGTCAGTGGGTTACAAGGCAAGAAAAACACCAGTGAGAATGAGACAGACTCCAGACCTAACTCAGCCTATACTTTGATTCCACCAAAATCTTTGTATTAAATCATTTATTTTATGAGTAAAGCACAGCCCATGAAAAATAAACTGTGGTTTCACTCGTTTGTTCACAGCGTGGGTTCAACATAAAACTTTAACGGCGGGAAAAAAAATCGAACCAAAACAAAAAGTCATAAATTATTGTTATTTTTAAAATCTACTTTCTGCATGTGACGCCCTAAGACGTAATCGTAACATGCTTCATACTGTGGCTCCTAATCTGCAGGGTTTGACCCAGATCTTGACATTGATCTTAACCAGATTGATCGTCTTTTCTGATAGGAGTACATCCAGACATGTTGGAAGCCCCCTCCCCCTCCCCCTCCTTACAAAACAAAGCATATATACTGTAGTTCTGCAGTCTGCTGATGGGACTGTCTAAAAGGATAAGCCTGTCTGCAGCGCTGCATTCAAGTACAAAACTTACACCTACACATGGCATTTCAGTCAATGCATGGAAAATACATAGAGGATAATAGATATAATGACACGCTGTGGAGTGGTTTTGTGGAATGGATTGGATGTAATTATCAAACAATGTGAAAATATCCCCAAATTTAAAAAGATACATATATAAAAACATTATTTTCCAGAGATATATACTAACAATGAATGGGAGTATAACAGTAATAGTCACTGATTGTATGTAATCATATGTTCTCTTTCTTTGTAATTGAATGACTGACCTATTGTTTGTTATGGACTGTATATATTAGCTGATTAGCCAAGTCATGTAAAATTGGCGCAGAGCAATATAAACTCGACTTTTTCCTACTCCTTTTCGGATATTAAGTATTGTTAAAGAACCACAGTGAAATTGTTGTGCATTTGTGTGATATTAATTTTCTTTTTTGGTTGATTTATTTCCATATATTGAAGAGTCCTTTTAAATCTGGAATTTCTTTTTCCTACTTATGTTCTAAATAAAGTCTATCTCTATCTATAAAAGGAGGAGGACGTCACAGGCTTAAAATACTTGTATAAAAAGTAAAGGTGCAGTTTGGAAAATGTCCAAACGTCTAATGTCCCATGCACCAGTTGAGGAAACTGAAGGTACCCATTATTCTGACTTACAGGATATTCCTTGACATAGGGCGACTATTTCAGTCTGCATTCTACGTTTTACCCTCTCTACATGAAAGAACAACCTTCAAGCTGCAAAGATATTGTCTTTTGCAGGGATTTAGTTATTTAAATACCATGGCTTATTTCTACACCTGGGTTCCAATAAACTATTTCTCTCCAAATATTATTTTTCAAGGTGCTGTTACTGCACATCTCCTAAGACAAATGAGATCTGAATAAGTACAAACAAGACAAACTATGCAGAGAGTCTGACAGTAGAACTAGCCTAGATAAGTCTGACTATACAAGAGGAGGTACCATTTTTCATTAGTCTAAGTTGGGCTGAGTACTGTATACTGTAACTACTTGTATCTTAAATTGTCTATAGTTTGACCAAATCACTTCTGATTTTCAGTTTTTACTGGAGGATATAATTAGATTTTATGATTAATATGTGCATATGACATTTTTATTATTATAATACAAGGGATGCTTTTTGTACATCTAAATTTTACTTTATTTTCTTTACAGCTGTATATTCATCTGATTTTTTTTTTTTTTTTTTTAGAGTGTAAAGCCTTAGGTTGACGATATTGAATCAGCACATATAAGCAAATATACCAATCCTTCCTCAACTGTAAGAAAGTGTTTTGGTATTCTGAGCATGTTTCACTGAGACTGACAATGAAATCAGCTTACATAAAACAAGTCTGGACTCTCTTGTAGCTGTCTGATCGGCTGGTTATAGGCTGGCAAACTAACCCACTCACAGTGTATTGAACTGCGTCGCCACACTGGTTGAAATGCCTCCAGGGCTAGTTGTTGGCGCTGAATAGAGGGCGACGGGGTGATCAGATGGAAGCAGGTCTGAGCTCGTACTGGCTCGGTGACATGGTCGCGTGATAGCACTGATGAAAGTCACACTGCTGTTTGGAGTTCTAACCAGGACATCTATACTCATCTGTAGGGAGTCTGAATGCTTCTCAATGCAGTACCTACATTTGACCACTAGAGTGTGCCACAGTACATCTTTACCTTTAACTTCTCATGACATCCAGTCCATCCTGAATGATTAAAACAAGGAGAGCAACTAAAGCATTAAGTTGCAGCCTTTCTTCCCAAAGTCAAATACTTATTGTTTTTTACACATTTTAGTCCATTAAAGTTTTATGAGGGTGTGTACTTTAAAGTGTCATCCACTTTGAGAGCTGAAAAGTAGTGCAACCGGAGACCACATCCACACAGAGCATTATTGTCTCTTAATGTTCTCTCATGGGGGTACAGCAACTTGATGTCTTCAACTCAAAGACAGAGTGGGAATGAAAGCGAGAGCAAAGCAGAGAGTCTTTCAGAAAAGGCCCAGTGAAAGAAGAGTTGTATTCACAGAACATCAACAGGGGAATAGACTCTCTTTTATTCCCTCTTTCCTTTATTCTTCCCTCTTTTCTTTTGCAAAGAGTCAATTAGTCATCAAAGAATCAGAAGAATACGTGCAGTATACTGCCACCTGTTGCGTCAGAATGGACAGCTTGTGCTTGTATTTAAAGGGCAAAACTCAAAGCCATTTATCACACCTCCTTTTAATCTTTCTTGCAATATGATGTAATAATTAAACTACAAACACCTTTATATTTCACCACCACCTTTGTATAAAACTGCTCATATATTTTATAGACAGGTGACAAATTAAAGGAAAAGCCTCATGGGGCATTCATAGGACACGAGGGCTCACACGATGGCTTACCGAGTAGGAAAATGATGTGAATATTCGCTGTGGCCTTCACAGTCACCTGACCTCCAACATAAAAACAAAAACAAGTGACGGAGTAAAAACCAGGCTGGTACTGCCGGTAACGGAGATGATATTTACTGATGTTTTTAGAGAAAATGATTTTAAATGGATAAGTAAGAACTGTTAAAACACGCGGTAATTTCAGCTCAAAAATAATACACAAGTGAGAAATAGGTTGATGTTGAAAGACAAACTGAAGTCTAGATCTATTTATGAGTGTATATATGACTGTGAGAGGCAAACGGAGAAGACGTTTTAACACATGGATATGATTAGACTAGATCTTAATGGTACCAGTTACCCACTACTGTGATATAACACACATTTACTCCAAATTAGTGAGTTTAGAATTCAGACTGTTTAATATAAGGATGAGTTTTACACCAGGAAATAGTCAGTGACCAGGACTGAAGCTGTTCTGAGACCCATAGTGGACCAGCCATCTACAGGTAATCAGTTTTAATCAGTCTTTTAGCCTGTATAGAAATTAAACTAAATGTTTAATCTGGACATGCAACTCTCAACAAAGACAAGAGGGACGCAATATAATATTACTCATTCACTACATTTTCCATCATCGACAACGTGTTTCATTCTTTTTCCCCATTTGAGCCATCAAGTGAGTTTCTAAATTTATTCACTCATTGCATTTTACTTGCAATTGGGCAAGTTATGTTCACTGTGGAGTTATAATACTGCCCATAAAACCGTTCCTGTCTTGGATTTCTGTCATTCACTTCTTGATAGCAATCGTATTTTCCACATTCAATCCAATCCAGTTTATTTATAAAGCACTGTTACAGACAACAGAGTTGACCAAACTGCTCTACAAAGACCAATAAACCACATAAAGGCAATAAAACACAGTGCAAACCACAGCTGAAAATGACAAGTAACAATAGAGATAAAAAAACAACAAAAAACGCATTGATAGCAATCTTATTTTCCACATCCAATCCAATTTATTTATATAGCATATTTAAAGACAGCAGAGCTGACCAAACTGCTGGACAAAAAACAATAAAACACATAGTATCAATAAAACACATAGATAACAATAGAGAATAAAAAAACCCAGCAACAGCAAAATATGAGACTGAAAAGAAACTAAATGGAAAAAATACTGTATACTCTGAAGCTGCTTTAACATTCAGTCCACCATCTATCTTCTTAAAGCATCCCCTGATTGTACCGTGACTTCATCTAATGTGGTTTCTGCTTCCTTTCATTGAAGGAAACCAGGTTATTGAGCTAAACTTAGACATCAAACAGCTGTGAAATGAGACTGTCCAAGAGGAGAGTTTCTCTATCGTATTGTTCTCCACAGACACTTCCTTCCATCCCTCCTACACACTCCTTCTGTACATTATCCCTGACCTTAATACTAATGAACAATACGCGGGTCACTTCCCCTTAAACCGCGCCTGCCCTTTTGACTTCAGCAGAGGCCATGACACGTCCAACACCTGAACCGTCTGCTGCAGAGCGTGGTGGGCAGATGTGTGCCTTTGTCCACGGTGGAAACGCAAACACACCTGGAGCACTGGCGCTGACAGCTACACTTTCACACATATTATATAATACCAGAGATACAGCAGCTCCATATGTGGTCAGCACACACACACACACACACACACTCTGTTGACACTAGCACACGACTGTAATTTAACCACAGAAACAAACAACGGTGCAGTTTGTGTGTGTTTGTGCAGATTTTAGTGTATGTGGTTAGCTCCCGTGTGTGTGTGTGTGTTTTCATGGGAAGGAGTGAGTTTGCTTTTCACACTGAGGTGTCAGCATCCAAACATATGAGCTAATAGATGGACAGAGGGGACATGGACGTCAACAGATGGATGGGAGACAACACAGAGGGAAAATTAAATAGAGACAAGCATGGGAACAGCAATTTGCCTTGACATTAAAACTGTTTGAGAAGACGTCTTTAAGATAAGGAAACATGAGAACTCTGGAAAAGTACGTCACGTCACTGTGGTAATTAATGTAGACCCAAGATTAGATAATAACTGTTGTCTTCTTTTAACCCTTACAACTGTTTTGGTGAAACTTCTAAATACATTTATCCTCTACGTTTAACAATTTGGAGTGATATAGAACCATATATTGTATTATGATCCTCTACATTTTGCAATTTTCTGTGAAAATATGTTATTTTCCTTCATTACTTTTACTGACAAGTGAAAAAAAAGTAAATGTTATAACAAAATATCAGCAACTTAACATAAAAGTAAGTGTGTATAAGTGAATCAATGTTGCAGAAGATGACGGTGTTTCCATGTTCAGTATTGGCCATATTTAATGATGACTAATTATTTAATTAAATTATTTAAATGTATTTATAGAATTCGTCATTGAAAAGACAAAATAGGTGAGTAAGCGGCTGTTTGAGGGTTAATGTCAGTGCTGATCTACATTACATCTGGACACAGTGAAATAATGTTTTATGCATTACTTTAACATTTAGCAGTTGTGGTTTTAATCCAGTATACTGCTTTATTATAACATTTATTATGTAGTGGTCACATTTGTGCATACCGTGGCAGGATTATTACAGTATTTTCTGACATTTTTCTTTTTTCTGATAGTGACACAGGTAAAGATTTGGAAGTTAGAATTGGGTTAGAAATAACACTGCTGACTAACTCTGCATTTCACCTTTGCTTTTATGGTTGTTTTCTCTGTGTCACTCAAGTAAAAATAAATCATTAGATTGAATGTGACGGTTACATAACGGTTCACAATGAATATCAGATGTAATCTGAAGCATCAGGGTTTCTCATGTCATTCTCCATGTAATGTTGGTTTAACGAAAAGAAAAAAAGCCACGCAAGAACGCAGCCAACATGCATATTTGAAGAATGAAATTTCCTCAAAGGGGATATCTGATTTAAGAATAAGTCAACAGGACTATATTTTCGGTGTCAACTGCCAGTAAAAACAGATTTTTAATATGCAGTGCTGTGGCCGTGCTTGGCTAAAGCGTTACAATTTCACCCCAAGCCTTGACAGAAACTCCTCCGGCGTCAACATGTTCATTGTTTTTTGCTGTGTAATTGTTTTAGATATCGGAGGATCAAATGGGTTTTCATGATATCCAGACATATTTTTTTAATTTTTTTTTTGCTTGTTTGTTTTACAGGGTAAGGATGGAGACGAAAATGAAAACCCAAAAAAAAGACACCGACGGTAATTCATATCCTGTGTCAGCTCCAGCTATTGTGATAAAAGAACCATCACTGCTCTGTCATCGCCTCGTTACAAAAACCAGGACCCAGGTGGTCTCATGTGTGTCAGTGTGTGAATATGATTTACAGCAGCCAATTCACAGTGACAGACGGGATGATTTAAGGGTGCATTATCCGTGTAGCCCCGGGGCTGTTGGGTTAACTCCTGCACTGAGGGATGTTTACACTGAAGCCCGGTTTATTCGCTGTCAAATTACAAACCCACAGGGACTCCACTAGATTTCTTTTTTACTTTTAATGCTCGTCTCTGTATTTAACCTCGCGAATCGTGAAGATGCGGCATTTTTTTTCTCTGCAGTTGCAGTATTTTCACAGTAGGGTGTAGAGGCTGAGGTTTTAAATAACAAGTTGTATCTTCTGCTGAAGCTACTAATAGAACGGCTACTACGACTACAAATACTCCAAGTTTCCACTACGTTTGGCAGATGAGACATTGAAGATGCCTTATAAATGTGTGGAACAACCATATGTGTATATGAGTTATATGGACAAGGCGAGTGATAAACGGAGTATGTTAAATGATTTCCATGCTTCTTAATAACAGGTAATATATGAATATGCAGGCAGGATTAAAATAGAATTGCAGGGAAAGAGGCTGTGAACCAGTGGATGTAGTCAGAGTCTAAGACAAAGTACAAAAACAGCAAAGCAAAAATACTCCAATGCATGGAAATCTATAAAAGTACATCATGGCAGTTAAAGTACTGAATAAAAGTACTGATATCATTAGATTATGAATAGTGAAATATCAGTGAACCTGTTCTATTGTTGCAGCTGATGTGAACTACTTTGTATCCACGTTTATCAACAGGGACATGAGATAAATCTGAGCACTCAACACATGATTAATGGGAGGAAAAAAGAAGAAAACATTGTGATTAAGATCTTTTTTTGGTGAGATAATACATGATTTGAACGTTTACTGAAGTGAAATTGCATGGGAATGTTAGAGTGGGGAAAAAAAAATCACTCTTTGGTGGTGCTGTTAAGAACTCGTAGAAATGTGAAATGTGAGCTGATTACACTCTGCTTTGGTAAGACGTCACAAGACACAACCACCAGTTTAATCTTTAACAATGTGTTGATTCTAAATGCTTATTCTCCTGTCCATTGTGTTAAATCTGGGCTCATTTTAACGACTATATCCACTGTTGGGTATTTACATCTACAACAATATAGCTGTAGTTATAGCCCATAAAGTGAGAATAATTAGGACATATTTTCAGATGCATTCTTGTTTTTATTGCTATTTATACTCATCAGTAATCACCTTTGACCAATGTGCAATGAATCCCAGTTACACTTTATCAAGAATAAATCACATTGTCGCAATCATTTTATGAGAAGAGGTAAATATATTTTATTCCAACTTATAGGTATAGTAGTATGGCTTCATATTCTACTGTCATTTATCTATCTATCTATCTATCTATCTATCTATCTATCTATCTATCTATCTATCTATCTATCTATCTATCTATCT
>JAPQRQ010000019.1:34476119-34497364 GCA_037367365.1 Apogon talboti | reverse complement strand
GGCTCGACATAAACTTCTACCGTGCTTCGTTCAATGAACAGAAAAACGATGGAATTTGACTTAAGTTAATAAGAATTCAGCACTTTTTATAAATGTCCTGTTTTGGTTCAGTGTTTTCAGGGGAAAGAAGTGAAACTGTAGGGAATTGTTGCTATCATTTAAGGAAAATAGATAGGCTAACAAGAAGGGCTTTATTGTACAGACTTTGGATAGGGCTGGTAAATCTGATATTTTCTTTCCACAACAGTATTAAATCACAATCAAACCATAAATTCGCGATGTTTTCCACCTTTTTGTCAGTTGATGTCACTGGTTATGAATTTAGAATTTTTACAATCACCAGTTATCACCGTTACAGACCGCCTGTTACAAAGTACATATAAAGGACTGAAATAATAAGTGAAGGTAATTCATTGTTTGGCTACTGGTGAATAATTGAAGTAACTTGAAGAAGTCTATCAAAAGTGCCAAAGTCACTGATTAAGTTTTTTAGTTACATCTGTTGTCAGACATTTTTAGCTCCAGTCCCAAAGGAGAAATTCAGTGTCTTGTTTTCTATCTTAAGTAACAAAATGAATTCACATATCATATTATTTCCATACATTTTCCTCTGAGAATTGGTAACAGGATGAAAACAAACTCATGATCTTGTTTTGGATCTCGATCCTGTGTTTGATAAACACCACATTAAATGAATAAGCTAATGGTATGCATCTTCTACAAATCTGAGTAACAGTGTGATTTAAAGAACACCCAAAACTAAGCAACATTTCATATTACTAGAATTTATAATATATAAAAACACACATTTATTCTTCCTATTAGGAAAAGCAAACAAACAAATGGGACCACTACACAGTGATGCAAGACAAATAGCCATAAATTATGGTCATCATTAACTACACATATACAACTGCAGACTTAGAGTTGAACAATAATGCAGGAATATTTAAAATAACTTATATGAGCATGACTTTTTTAATTACTGCCCTTGACATGTACAAACGCCTCAGGAGGCAAATATCATACAC
Source organism: Apogon talboti (assembly GCA_037367365.1). NCBI lineage: Eukaryota > Metazoa > Chordata > Actinopteri > Kurtiformes > Apogonidae > Apogon > Apogon talboti. The sequence continues at coordinate 34,496,333 of JAPQRQ010000019.1, read as the reverse complement.
ATTAATCATCACTAAATTTTTGTAAATCTGTTGTGTACAGACATGTCTCTCGCCATCACACGTCTAAATGTCCTGTATTTTTTGTTAATTACGCCCTCGTCTGAGAGTTTTAAGTAACTGCATCGGTTAGGTGCGGTGTTTGGGATTTCTGAACAGCAAAGGATGCAAAGCTATTTATTGATTACATTTTTGGCCTTGTTTTACTTTTTATTTATTTTTTTTAAGAAAACTAGTTGAATAACATTGATTTCTCGTAATATATATATTTTTTTACTTTTCTTGTTAGTTACTAAACAGTAGATTCGATTAGACATTTAATGTACAATGTAAATGTATTTCCTGCATTTGAGTAATAATTAAAACTCGTAATATAATCATTATTTCCTCTTTTATTAACATATTTTCAATGTAATTCTTGATACCCAATAGAAATGCCAATAGCGATACAGGCAGGGTTGGCAGCCAATTAAAATGAGGAAGAGGCGGGCTCTTTGTTGTTGTGGTTGATCGTTCACTTCCTGCTTTGCCGCGTGAAATCAATAAACTGCAGTAGAAGATGAGAAGTAGGAAGAAAGGACAAACAGAGGAGTGTCCAGCAAAGCAGGTATATTACTAACATTCTGTCGCTTTTGAAATGCTTCCATACATCATAAATTACTGTTATCAAAGAAGAAATAATGAGTTGAAGCTGAATTAGTTCAAGCGGAGGTCCTGCTGCTCACAAGACTGAGGCATGTGATATCGATTAGAGGAACAGTCAGCCATGGCCCCGCTTCAGCCTCTGTGAATTCACACTGGTGAAGGATAGACCTCATATCTTCAGCAGTTAAGTTAAAGAGTTGGTCCGTGATGGAAGTATTCAGATATTCTATGGAGACAGAATTCCACTAAAAGTAACAGTCCTGCACCCAAAGCCTTCCAAATATAGTTATAACATGAAAAGTAACAGGAGTCAGTTTTTACTCATATATATGATGTGTTTGGATTCATATTACTGCTGTATTCATGTGTGTCTGTGGCATATTACCGCTGTAGGTTTTTAGTATTGAACTTTGTTTTATACAATGTTGTAGTTAAACCTTCAGTGGATCACGTTCTAAAAGATTAGCATTAGTTTGTGATGCTGCTGTCCCGTGAGAACCACATGTCTAAAAATTAAACTTTTCCTCAGCTCAGAATAACTATTACTATGGCTAATAATAATATTTTTTTTTCAACTTTGGGACATTTTATTTCTAACAGGGGGATATTTTCAACTAGGGATCCACTGATGTTACTTTCTGTTTCTTTATTTTGTTTTTGCTGTTCCTTATCCTCTCCTTAACAAAGAAACCTTTATTATGCATGTACATATAGTTACTATTTTAAGTCTTTCAGCCCTTCATCACATTATCTTTGACTGTACATGATCATGCATTTTTTGTCATCACAAAATTCCATTAACTTCTACAATTGTGATAATATTTCTTCCACATAACTCCTGTCAGAGCTTGATATGTGGATTCAGTACATGATCAATACGGTTTCATGTGATTTATCACCTTTTCTAAAAAAAAAAAAAAAAAAAAGATTTAATGATTTTGTTGACTTTAACTAAATGCCTCTGAATTCTGGTTTGTCTTGTAGTGTTTGGAAGGTACCATGCTTAACACCATGGATTAGGACTCCAACAAAAACAAAGAGGTGGAGCTTATGTGTTTCCATCATAGTTAAACTCAAGATAACATTCCCACCCTCAGTTTTCAACCAAACATCTCCCCAAAAAGTGAACCGAACATGGTGCATGTGTACAACTGCCATCCATTTGCCTCCCAGCAGATTGTACAGGTATGTAGAGGCTTAAAGGAAAGCCTGTTTTTTTTTTATTAACAGTAACCACTATTAATAAATCTACACCAGTATTGACTCTCCAGATGTCTTTGTCTTTGTGTAGGTGGAGCAGGAGCCTGGACTGGTCTGCTGTGGAGGTGGAGCTCTGTTTGTGGTGGCTACAGGAGGATGCAAGGTTATTTTAATATGCATACTTTCAGTCATCATACCTGTCAGTGGCTACAGCAGAAGTAAGGCCTGGCAATTAGTGGTTTGACCTAGTTTTTTAAATTTAATAACAGAATGATAGGAGTAATTTTTAAATTCCAACATCTGTGTTTTAAGATGATGTCCTGAAATTCAATATCTCTAAATCTGTCTAGTTCTGCAGTAACAGTATTTTTGAGAAAGTGGAAAAAGAAAAACAAAGCATTAGACCATCAAGTTTCCATTGACACTTGGGAGCAAAAAGGACATGTTTAACATTCCCTTCTGTGATTTAACTTGTGGAACCATAACAAATAAGTAGTTAAATACTTTACCTACCTGTTGAATTGTACAGACAGAAAAACATAGTGTCAAATGTGAGTTCAGCTCTTACGGCTTTTTAAAGGTGAAAGTTTCCTGCAGAACACTGATTGTGTTGTGATGTGTTGTGTACCAAGGTGGAGGCATACAGTCTGGACCAGGAGGGCTGTCCTCTCATCTGTCGCTTTGCCACTATGGGCACAGTGAAGAGCATCTGCCACAGCAAAATAGGTAAAGACAGTACATATGTGTCACCGCAAGAAATAGTTTCTGTCATTTCTTTTGTTTTTGTTAAAACAGTAGAGAGCTGGAGTAAGACACTTGCAGCCATGTTGTAGTCATTTTAACTTTCGTTTGGTCCTCATTTGGTGCTTATTACTTAAAGGTTCAAGGTTAACTCACTTTATTATCCCCATGGAGAAATTCAGTCTCTGCATTTTACCCATCCTTATACACACACACACACACACAGTACTTAGCATTAGCATTAACATTAGCATTAGCGTTAAGCACATTAGGAGCAGTGCGGTACCACTGAAGATGCTCAGGGACCAGCTCCAGATCTTCATCAGCACCGTGGTCAAGGGTGCTGTCAAGAGAATTAACCTATATGTACCTGTTTAGGCATTATTGCATTTTTTATGCTCTTTTTAGGATGTCTTTTGAACATCTGTTTGGTGAAATGACTTTGTAGGTTCACTTAACTTTTAACTAATGAAAACCGAACCTTTATAATAACTGAATAAATCAAATGAAATAAAATAAACCTGTTTTCTGTTTCTTGCATCCAGGCGATTATTTGGTGACCATTGAGGAGAAGAACTTTGCCACCTACCTGAGAGCCTACACTAACTGGCGCTACCAGGTACACATTTACAAATAAAATAAGGTGTTATGTTTTTTTTTTCTTATGAATATATTAAATGGTAGTAGACAATACAGACATGTATCTATTGTACTTAATTTCAGTTATTATCATTTGGAGTCATAAATGTGATGTAAACTTGTAAAAGTAATTCAATGACAGATTAAAAATACAGTTTATTTGGAAGACCATTACCTGGAAAGATATTGAGATAGATGACTGTAACATTAGCATTAAATGTTAAATAAATACAAAATGAAAACACTAATAATCTCTTTAAGCTCCTTTGACTTATATCTTATATTTATTCTCTTGTCACTCATTCAGGCCGAGGAGAAAGCCCGGGTTGGGGTGCGTTTGCTGGGCCACCTGCTGGGCGGGGCGTCCCTGCGGGGTGGAGTTCAGACGGAGATCATTGAAATCCCTCTGTCCGAGCGTCCTGTCGCTGTGGCCTGTTGCTCTGTTACTGGGGACCTTCTAGTCGCCTGCGAGAACACTCTGGTTCTGTTCACGTTAAGGAAACAGAACCAGCAGAACATGGTAGGAATGAATGACTCATCTGGGAGTTTATCTGTGGATGTGGTGTGAGTTCACTTCATTTAAAGACCAAATGAAAGGTGGTATTAATCTAAACCAGTACTGTAAATAATAGAAGGTTTACAGCAAGGGCATTAAAATAACTATCATTCTATCTTTAAGGTCAGAAAAAGTGTATTTTCCTTATGTTTTTCATGTCCATCTTTTATTTTAGCATGTTACAGTCATCACATACTCTCATCCATATGCCATGTTTCCTCTTTCTGTCTTCAACCCCTCAATAAACAACAACTATAACAGAGTCAGAATCAGCAGAACCTTCCACCACCAAATACTCAGCAGAGCTCCAGTCAGAGTCAAGGTAAATTTAGGAAAGGAACGTTAATTTAAATGTGTGAAAGTCATTGTCTGAACAGAAAAAACACTGATCAAAGCATCAGAGACTGTACTTATATGCTTTTCTGTGCAGGTTGATCTAACATCTTGTTATTTTCTGATCTCAGGACAGACATCAAGTTCAAACCAGAATTTATCCATCTTGGACTTTGAACGCTCCATCATCCTGCATGTTCCAGGAATTAAACCTAAACAGGTACCTCTCGCCTTTTCCTTACTTTTATGTTACTTTTCTAATGTGTTGGCCGTTGCATAATCAAAGCTGCACATTATATTCTTAGCAGAAGGCCAGAAATTGTATTTTTATTTAATTATGTTGCATGAATCAAATGTGTGATATCCAGAGGGTGGTTTTTTGCTATATTTATAATCATAAATTGTATTAACCCTTTAACATCTGCAATCTCTCCGGCACTGCATTTTACACTTTTGCACCATTCGTGGCATCGGAAAGCCGAGATCCTGAGCTTTCCGACATTATACAAACACTTTATGGCAGCCATGTGGGACTCTAGAAGAAAGGAACTGTTTCAGTGACTTCCACACATGCCTGGAAATAACAAAAAATATGAAGCCATTATATAGATATTGAATGTTCAAGACCAAAAAGCATGTTTGAGCATATGTAAAATAGTCAAAAGTTTATTTTTGCAATCTCAAAAAGTTCCGTTATGGACATTTACAGTTGTTTCTGATAATAAATATGCTAAAAACTTCAAATCTGTTTTTTTTTCTTTTTTACTGAAGCACACTGTTTTAAGCATTTAGTATTTATAATATTGATAATTAATGGCCAGATATTGAAAGTTAAGTTCTTCCTTAAAACAAAGGTACAAAAGAATTGGCAAAAAACCCACTTTCTGGCACTTTTATTGCAAAGAAAACATGAAGACCCCTAGGCGGTCTGTTATAATGGTAGTCTTAAAAGGGTTACACAAAAGACACACTTGTTACAACAGTAAATTTTTTACTGATACGTAAACCACAAGACTTTCTTTTTAATTTCTTACCTTTTTATTCCACTAGGTGGCACTGTGTGCAGAATATGTAGCAGTGCAGGCAGAGCTGGAGGTGCTGGTGCTGAAACTAGAGTCCTCCTGTGAACCCAAAGCAGCAGAAGAACATTTAGACACACATCAATATGGTAACAACACACACATCCCTCTGATACACTTCTGTTGAAAGACACACATCAGTAACCTCATGTTAAGGTCATGAAAAGATCCTAAATGAAACATAAAACCTGAAAGACGTCCTGATATGTGTATGCTTGTGTGTTCACAGATGATATTGAAGACCAGTCTGACTTTCTTTTCCTTCCGAGAAACCAGGAGTTACTGGGTGATCGAGCAAAAAACTGCGACATCTCTGTCAGCATCGAAAAGACTGGACTGGAGGACAGAGGTCAATACACACTGTCCTATGTTCTCTTCAGGTGTGTGTGCACCACCTTTTAATTTCTATTGTCAGAGTTCTGTGAAAAAGTGAGATATATGGTATTTAGTGTTTCTCTTTTTTTTTTTTTTTTTTTTTTGTAGGCGCTTTAGTCCAGATTTCTCCCAGGGCTGCAGCGTGGAGGACACTCAGCTCCACTCGCTACAGCTCCACCCGCTGTTTATCAGTGAGTACAACACACACACACACACACACACACACACACACAGACAGACTGATGGTGTCACTGCCACATGTTTACACAAACCTGACACATTTTAAAAGTTATTATCTCACTACAGTGGATGGATTAGAAGGTGCTTCTACTTAAATACTATTCTTTAGTGCAAATTTGAGGTAGTTGTACTTTACTTGTGTACACCTCAGGAACCAATACTGTACTTTTTGCTCCACTCCATTAATCTGACAACTTCAGTTTATTTTTTGTGACAGTTTTTCACCTACTTCCTGTTCAGAAAAATACATTTGCCTCTATGTGTTTGAATGTAGACCTTTTTCATGTAATAGAGAACATTCAAAGTGTGGGCATTAGTGCTTATACTTCAATAAAAGCTGCTCAACTTCCCTAAATAAAATGTATGTCTATATTTATACCAATGTTACCTTGATTCTCAACTTGAATTGCACGTCACATTTTTTTTTTTTTTGGCAAAATCCAGCATTCCTAACAAATCATTAGGTCAGTTTTATGTTTATTAAATGTTTTATTTTACTTGCCTGTTGGTGTACTTGAATGCATCATTGTATTGCTTTTATTTTTCGGTCTTTAACTCCAGGTAATCAGTGTCATGAAGAACCGGCTTGTGTCTTCTGCTTCTTCTCCCTCCCCAACGCCGGCTTCCTCTATAGTCTGAAAGGAGGAGTGGAGCTGCTGTCTGCTTATCAGTACCCAGAGAAGGTCCTGGAGGCGGTGCTAACAAACCACCTGCTGCATGTTATAACCAAGTATGCACACAGAACGTTGAACTACTGAAACACACATTGTTCTAAAGAAAATCTGGATAATTCAGAAAGTGTAACTGTTATGTAGATGTTATATATCTGGTTGTTTTGCCTTGAAGGTCCCTCTGTATTTACTGCTGTTGGTTCATGTCTTGTAGGAATGCAGTACAGTGTTTTACCGTCCGCTGTGCAGCTGTAGCAGCTCGGATTGAAGACCCCTACATTGATACCACCATGAAGGTATGGGTCTTATCCTTAACCTTGTCTTACCATCTGAATGCATGACCTTTGCACAATAACCCGTATGCACGCACAAGGATTTCGGTTCAATCTGTGCCTGATAATAACGTTCCACTTGCCAAACATGAAATCAGTGTCATTTTTCAGTCAGCTAATATGACACTAAGAATGTTATAAATTTGATATGCTTGCACGTAAAACTTTCTGAGAAAAATCTTTTTATGTCATTATATTATGTTAAAACTATTACATCATCAGGGAAAACATGGTCCACTGAAAGCTATTACAATATCAGTCAGGACATTGTGTTACATTATTGGATTTTCTGACATTTTCAATCAGGTTAAGTGTGAATTTTATTCTCCTTTCAGAGAGTGATTCAATTATTGTGAGTTAAATTACGTTTCCCTGTGTGTTCTGTGTTTGGAGGCATGTCCTCCCAGCAGCCTGGAGGTGTGCGCGCTCAGGATGCAGCTGTTTATTGGCCTGCGATCTGTGTGTGTCTACGGCCACCACGTCATTCTGCTGTCTACAGCCGACACAGAGACACAAGAGGACACTGAACGCGTCACACAGCGCAGAAGCCTGTAAGTCCCACACACAGAATACACAGGACGACCACTAAATAGACAGACCTTCCCATTAGAAAAGGTTTTGTGGGCACAGGATTAAATACATCTTTGTGCGAATCAGAAGCCTTCCCCAGCAGTAGGTCTGTGAGCATGTGCAGGCATTTATAATCCTGTTTACTGTGTGTTGTTATTTTAGCGAGTTGAAAGATCACACCATGCTGACTGGTATTTTCCTGGCGGTGGGAATTGATCCCACAACCACGCCGGCTCTGGACAGCCTTCTGTCACGCCCCTTTCTGTAAGACAGACCCCACCCACTCCCAGTGTCAGTTGTCTCTTCCAGACCAAGCTGCAAAACAGAGAAACCTGCAAAATATTCACTTCAGGAGATGACTATGAACCAACTCCTTATATCTATCATGAGAAACAATTCCTTGACAGTCCAAATTGGGCTGAACAGTAATGCACTGACTGCAAAATTCTGGGTTTACACCAATGTTTAACATTTTATTTCATAGTAATTGTCTTAGAGGCCCTAATCACACTGTATTTAAATCACCATAAATCCATAGATGTATGAAACAATCCATAATCAGTCATTTACAACAACAAATCCAGTGATTAGAATTTGTGTTTTATCTACATTTCAGATTTATTTGCAGCTTGGTCTTAAGTGACAATACTCCCTGTTGTAGTCCCTAATGTAGTCAACCTAACCTGCCTAACTGCTGTCAGTGTGTGTGTGTGTGTGTGTGTGTCAGTGGTGGAAGAAGTATTCAGATCCTTTACGTAAATAAACATACAGTGAAAATACTCCATTACATGTAAAAGTTCTGCACTCAAAACCTCAAATATAAGTATCAGCAAAATCTAATCACTGGTTCCTGACAGTGTTTTACTATCATATGATGTTTTCAGTTTGTGGTCATGTGTGTTCCAACTAGTCCGAGAGGTTTTAAGGAGTTTATTTAGTTAAAAAAAATGGAGGAAAACTTAAATTCAGTCCATAAAGGAACATTTGATCCATTTTGTCATGTGGAAGTGGATGGTTTTCATTGAACAGGAAGTGGATGAAAAATTGTAATCTGAAAAGTGACTAAAACTGTCAGATAAATGTATTTATATTATTACCTCTGAGATGTAGTGGAGTACAAGTTGTTGAATAAATTGGGAAAAAATAAATAAGTACTTCAAAGTTGTACTTCAGCTTGAAAAAATCTACTTGTTAGATTCCACCACTGCTCTTTTCTCATAAACTAATCATGTTTGGACTGAAACACAGATGCGATTTTGGGATTGGCCCATGTAACTCAATCCGCAGTTGCAGTAACAGAGCAATGACCTACATGTGTTTAAACATTTGTTTTTAGGCGTCACTGTCATCCCCAAACCCATCAGCCCTTCCAATCAAACATAAGTGACACAGCAAATGTAGATGAAACAGACAACAGCGGGTTTCATCTTTAGAGGTCGACTGATGTGGGTTTTTCTAAGGCCGATTTTTAAAAATTTGGTCAGCTGATGCCCGATGTCTACAGCCGATTTTTGAGGTTGATATTTAAGGCCCTTTTTTTTATGTATATGCACATTGACCGTAAAAGACAATTGAAACACTCAGATAATTACGATTTTTTTATGCAGCAATATAAATGAAATTATTAATACACGTACACATAGTACTTTTTTAACATTTCTTGAACTTCAAATGCTGCCCACACAGGTCCCTGATCAAATATTGGCTTTCAAGACAAATTAAGGCCGATATTGAAAACAATCAATATATTGGCCAGCTGGTGTATCAGTCTACCTCTATTCATCTTAGGTGTCTGATAATAATTCACCAAGCCTCCTGCTAAAAGAGGCTTGCTTGAAACTATACTTAACAATGATGACGATGTGCAATTTTTATAGCCCTCATTTTTTTTCTTATGTCATACAGGTAGGTTGTGCTTACAACTGATGTTCATGTGTAATATATTTACAATTCTGCCTGCTTATATTAAAAATAGCTTCGTGTTTGAGGCAACATCTTGCAGCTGCACCATGAATAAGAAGATTTCAGTTTTTGTGTCTATTTTCTTCTAAATGTGCATTACAATTTAAGTTAAGCAGTGAGTTTGTTTCATTTTACATATGGGCAGATGACTATTATTTTAATTGAAGACTTTATTTGAAAGAATCTGCTAAAGATTAGAGGTTTTTATTGTGCTTCAGACTGTGTCATGACTTCAGTTTTCTCCTTGGTGTTCTCTGTTGTTACCTCTGTGTGTAACCTTTGACCCTTGACCCTAGGACCAGGAAGTGGACGATGTCTTCTCCCAGAGAGACCAGCCCAGCAGGACATGGATGGAACCTCTACGTGGTCGACACGGTCTCCCCTATCACCCTCTACAACGAGATGGTATCACTACACTAACACTGCCTCTCTTTACGTGTTTTTTTTTGTACACGTTTCTGCTTTAACACTTCGCTTGTGTGTTTGTGTGTCAGGTTGAATATAGCCAGCGCTATGCAGAGACCAACCCGCAGGCCCAGAGCCTCCAACACCTGCTCAGTGAAGCTCACCTTCTCCTCAGAGCCTCCTTACTTCAGACAGAACCAGAGAACACGGAGGAGGAGTTTGTGCAGACAGACACACAGACATCTGCTACGACAGACAAACAAGAACTGGAGGAGGCGTTCAGGGAAAACTGTGCACAGCTGGGAGACTGTTTCAGCAGGTAACACATTTACAAAAGAAGACAAATATACAGTAACTGTGGCTTTTTTGTCAGGATATGAAAGAGTGCAGTCAGAAAAGCTCAATTATCCATTCATTGACCAGCTAAATTATGCTCATATGGATTATAAACTAAATAAAATTTACCCTCCAAGCATATAATGACTGTTTTTCAGCACTAATTAGTTTTTTTCTTTTCTTTTCTTTTCTGATATGTCAGGGGCAGTCAGAAGGACTGTCATCTGGCCTTACCATATTACAGGATGTCTGGCCTGTCCATCACCGAGGTTATGGCAAGGAACCGCCCCCTTCCCAGCAGCCCACACTGCTACGGCCCTGGTTTCCTGTTTTTCCTGAAGCATTACCTATTAGAGGAAACAGAACAGACCCTCTGCCAGGTGCACAATATTCTACATAAAGACGAGCTGCAGATGATTTGCGATGCTGTATGTAGTTTTAATGAACATAGATGAATGTCAATATTAACCACTTTAAAACGCTTTACATTATTGGTTGTAGCAGTTCCTATAAACAGTGTAAAAAGTATTAGTTGGTAAAGTTGGTGGCAGAATATTAGCTTTTTTGTTACATAAGCACCTGTAATGAAAGTAATATAATTATTAAATAATAAATCATCTTTCTAATGACAGGAAGCAGCTGATGAGGTGATAGACATTTTCAGCCAATCAGAACCCTCCCAGCTTGTCAGTGTCTGTGCGAGCCCCTCCATGATTCACCTCAGTCCGGATCGAACTCTGCAAATCTTACAACATCTGGAGGACACTACAGGCGTATCCGTTCCTCTAACTATCACTATGGCAACTATGGCGCTGAGTTTGGATGACATGCTGCAGTACACGCAGCTGATGGACCGACACGCTGAGGTGAGAGCTACAAGCTGCGTTTTAAAGTTATTGAACAAAATGTAACTTTAAAAGAGTTGTATGTACTAGTTCTATTTTCAAATATCTAAAAACCTACATTAAATTTTCATTAGGCCACTAGAGGGAGTAGTGAGTCCCTCTGCTGGTCCTCCATGAGAGGGAAAACTAACACCATGTGACCTTTGACTAAAGTATCACAAAGTGCCAAGATCAGATGAGAGCTGTTAAGAAACAACTTTAAGTGTCACAGAAAGTGCCAAAGTGAATAAAAACTAGAAGCACTGTTGATGTTTTCACCACTGGACACAGGTCTAAATGAAAACAATGGAGTTTAATCTGAAATAGCAGCGTTTCTTCTGCAGTGGGTGAGTCTAATTGCGATGCTTTTGAAGGTATAAAGTTATTATGGGATGTTATTATCTTCAGGCATCAAAATTATCAAAATGATTGACATTGAGACATTGATTGCAGCATAGTGAAATAAATGAACATGACTGAATTGACTATAATCATTGACATCGTCATATGGCAGATCTGATGCGTTGCGTTTGCATTCAGATGCTGCTGGTTTACGGGTTCATCGAGGAGTCGAGGCTGTTGCTTCATGGTGGAGGTGGGGGCCGGCACACACACATCCGGCCCACGGCGTTGGCCCGCCAGATGGCTGGCTCTCAGCCGGGGCTGCTGGTCGCCGCCATGGTGGCGCTCCACGAGAACAACAAAGTCCAGCTGGAACAGGCCGACCGTTTATTCAAGGTTTGTGGTGATTGGACGCTGACACAACGAACTGCAGGACTGAGATCATGAATGGGATTTTTGAGACCTGTGTGAAGCTGTTTTTAGTGTAATCTGTCCAAAATAGATGATCCTTCAAAGGTCTGTGTGTTTGTAGGAGCTGGGCTGTGAGAACTGCCTGCAGGTGGATTTCTGGGAAGCAATGCTCATGGCCTCAGCGCAGGAGGCCGTCATCCAGGAGATCCTCTTCAGAGTGGCTTTGGTTTACATCGACCGGCTGACAAACTCAGAAACACATCCTAAACCTTCACACACACCTCCAGCCGGGAGATCACTGAAGAGTGCTGAGGATTTGGTACAATATCTGACAGGAATTTACTCCTTTGACTCATCTCACAGTGCAGGAAATATTTAGTCAGTCACTGAAATATCCAAAGTAAATAATATAACTGTAAGATTTATATATACAGTATATATATAGAAAATATTGAAGATAAAAGACTTGTCCATGATCTTGTTTAAACTGATGGAAAATAATTATGTTGACGGTAGCTCATGTCAGTATCACTGTCTTTTTGTAGATCAACTCTTGCTCCCATTACGGTGCTTTATACCCGTGGCTCACTGTTCTCTGTCCAGTTCACCTGTCCAGCTCCCAACACCAAGAGGCACTACACAAACTGCAGGTAGGTTAATGTTTTGTTTCTCCCTCTTCGCTCCTGCCTCCACTTTTTGTCCGACCCATACATGACCCGTACATTTTGATATCAAGATTTCAACAAGCTGTCCGTTTCATTCAGTTGTGTTGTTTGTCGCGATATTGCAACTTTGGCGTTTAAAGGGTTAATAACCTTCACTGTCAGATTCTGCATTAACAAGTTGATTATGAGACTTATGAAATACAGTAAAGAGCATTAGTATTATTTTCTATATGTTTATTTAACCTTAGAATATAGTGAACTGAAGACCTCATTTGTAATGTAACTGAGAAAACAGGAAATTATTGATGATATAAACAATAAAAAACTGTTGTAAATAAACAATAAAAATCTTAACAAGTAGAATCAACACTTTAGACACTCAGAACATGTGCTATCAGTGGTGAAAAAAGCAAAAACACACAATGAAAGACTATTTAGTAAAAAAAAAAAAATTCCATCCAGTAAAATAATAAGTAATAAATTGAGGTGACAGTTAAAACACATGCAATAAACTTCACCACTCAAAAACTGTCTAACCTTAAACCACTTTATCATGTTAATGTCTGTAGTAACGTGTGTCCGTCTGTCCCCAGTCTCTGCTGTGTGGTCCGTCTCTGTCCGTGGGTTCTGTGGTTCCGCTGTTGGAGCGTCTGTCCGATGAAACCCTATGGGGCTTCAGTCTGCACCTGCTCTGTGCCACCAGGAGGGAGCAGTACGGCAGCAGCATCGAACGGCTGTTGGACCGATGCCCTCAGGCCATCATCGCCTACGCCAACCACCAGCTACAAGACAAAAACATGGTCTGTACTGACGAGAGGACAGTTAGTTCAAACCAGGGAAAATATCATGGGTTCTGGTAGTAATTTTAGATATGCAGAGTAAACAACAATATAAGGTTACTTTAAATACCACACATGTACACAGAGACAAAGTACAGAGCATTAGTATTATTATTATATTCATTTAATCTCAAAATATATTGAAATGAAGACCTTATTTGCAATATAACCAAAAAAACAGGAAAATATTTAGGATAAAAATAACAGCTGTAAAAAAAAATCTGGTAGAAACAGGTGGTGCTTTCAGCAGAAGTCAGATTAAAATAAAATAGCAGCCTTTATCATAACTTAAAAAGAGAAGGGAACACATACTCTGGCATAAAATTCACACTAAATATTGAGTACTGCAGTTATCCCCAATAATAAATCAAAGTGATCAACAGTATCCAGTGGCCTGAGTGTAAAATAAAAATAAATTAATGAATAAATGCATAAATAGAATACAATACAATGCAATACATTACATTGGTGGCCTAAAATACAAATGCATCTATCTATACGCAACAAGAACTCACAGCAGTGGGACATACAGTATATAATATACAATATCTAATATACAGTATATAGAAAGTGTTAAGAAAATTGTTAAAATGCCATGTAACAGTAGAACACACTTCTTTCTTTCTGTTTTACTGTAATAAAACTTTGACTTAAGTTATGTTTTGAATGCAGCAGAAAACACAACCTGTACTTGTGTTTTCAGTGTTTTTATTTTTATTTAATTAGGACCAGATGGCTAAAGAAAAATCACGTTTCCAATCTTTTCAGGCTTTGTGGTGGAAGAAGCTTCTCCCAGAACTTTGTAATCGGACAAGAGCGTCGATGGACAACAGCATCCTGTTGGCTGCACTCAAAGGTACAGACGGAGGAGACGGTGCAGTCAGTCTCAGGCCTTTTCATGTTTATGGTGTTACATTTGACTTGACTTTGCCTGAGTGAATATATTGCATGTTGTAAGCACTTCCTCAAAGTCAACCCTAGGTGACCTGGTAGAAACATTGAGGAAATTATTGTCACGTCGGATAAGATTTCATATGTTTTGTTGTGTCATTTTTATGAGATTTATTTCCGTGCCAACAGAAACTCTGGTGGTGGTTGCCATGGAGATGAGCCCCGCAGAGTTCCTGGAACTGATCCCTGACGACGGCACGGCTGCATACTTCGTGCCTCACCTGTTGACGTGTAGTCAGACACACTTGATGACCTGATCCGGTCCATACACTGAGAAGGACCGAACTGTGTCAAGACAGTCACATTATTGTTTTTCATTTTCCTGCTATGGTTTGTTCTACTTTTTGAAATATTTAATACATTTCTGCCGATTATAGAGAGTGTTATAAATAGCCTGTTTAGCTACTAACTGAATTTATTTTGTATTTATTTCTCTACAATAAGAGAACCCTATTTTATTGCCCAAAGCAACATAAAGTGTTGTTTTTTGCACTTTGTCCATTGTCTTAAACACATTTAGAGTTGTTGTATTCCATAGAGTTTTTATTTATTTCTTGTAGAAGACTATGATGAATAAAATAGTTCCAAGTTTTACTTACCTCACTATTTAAAAACCCTGACGTTGCATGTGGTGACTGACAGTTTCATCAGGAAGATTTTTTAGCAGATGCAAATCAGCTTTTATAATTGCTGAGATTTTCCGTCAAGAATTTTTTTTTTCAAACAGGAAACAGAAATGGTCCTGCTCATAACTCCATCCTTTTTATTCTCATGCAAAACTTCCTTCATCCTTCAAGCTACACGATAAATAATTACTCCTTTGCAAGAAAAATGCTGAACCTGTGTTTTTATTGTTATTATTGACTACGTATGTTTATGGTTTAAGTTGCGGAAAAAGCTGCTGATAGTTGATAATCTTTTCTATCCAGTGAAAAGATCTTGTGTCGTTGCTTGACATATCGATTGATAATGTTAGTTTGTTTAGTCACTAAATCTTAATCAGGGGAGTGAAATGAAACCTTAACTAAGCATACCACAGCAGTCAAGCTGTCATGCCATGTCAGTCTCATCTGATTTCCTGCTTAACCTGGAAAACCTGTGTAATCTGTAAGATAAGAAACACATTAGGTAAAGTCAAGAAGAGACGTCCTTTAGCTCTGTAAATATTTTAGGCTGATATTAAGCTATGAGTGTCATCATATTATTAATGTTGACCAAATAAATCATTTTATATTGTATTGCATGTAACCAAGGCTGAATACAAAAGAATTTCCTTGTGTTGTTGTAAAGCATAAGAAATTAGACGTTAACACCAGAGAAAACTGAATAAATCATGTTTTTTTTTTCAGAGAGCCCACAGTTTACTCATGTTCACATATGAAATGGAAGATGTTTTGTTGAATTTTTAATTGCGCAGTATAAGAATGTATAAAAGCAATTCTCAATAATTGCATTAAAGCTATTTTCTACAAATTCCTGCTCTTACTGAGGCGTTTCAGCTGCTGACATATCATTTACTTTAGTAGAAAAAGGTATGTTGAGATGAAAGTGAAGAAGTGGCATCGACTGATTAACTGCCATTCAATCTTTCTGAATTACAGGTTGGGATTAGTGAAGGTTGGTCATTTTTTACCGTTAGACCAAAGGGAGAATAAAGTCAAGTGTAAAAAAAGAAATAGAAAATAAGCGGTATAATCTAATTAATAGTCAAAAAATGGGTTTAGTGATAACTTTATTTTGGGAATAGGAGCAGTATGCATTAAGTAATCCTTGAAAAAAAATGTAGACTGATAGTTTTCATTTGTGATTAAATAATTAAGGCAATAATTAAAAAAAAAAAAACTCATTATACCCGTAAGCACATATATGTTTTAATACAAGCTTTTCAGATTTACAGTGTTAAAGGGGATCATGTAAAGACTTATATGAACCCTAAAATTCAAGATCTTAAACTTTTATTTCAGTGTGGTTAGTTAGAGTTCTTTTGGTCATGAAAAATGTCATAAAATCTAATCCCCAGGCATTTTGAAGACATGAAATTGACAAAAATTTTTGAAAGTTTTGGAACATTGAGGGGTTTTAATTTTCACCTCAGTTAACAATTGAGGTTTCAGATACGTCATATATGTCTTTGGTAAAATGTTCTGAAACTATAATAATGCCCATCATTCTTTTATGGGTATTTCATTATTCTGATGTAAAACACATCTAAACTGGCAGTACTTTATCAACCTGTACAGCTGGACCCTTCACATACAGTATTTACACTTTCAGTTTACAGATAAAAACAAGAGAAAAGTCTGTCTGATTTAGAAACACTGAAGAGAAATGTCAAAATACAGTAGGTCTAGTAGATTACTGATAGACTTCCTGAAGTTTCTAGAGGGTTTAGGTGCTTGGCTGATTTTGTGTGTTCTAATTTTCTCACTAGAAATAATGTTTTGCACCGTTCTGAAGGATTATTTCAGTATCATTTCATTATTGTCAACAGAAGTATTATTTTACTGTTGTTTATTGAGGCCTTAAATCTGACTACTTTAGTTAAACTTGTTAGTGAAGAAGTTCTTAATTACAGGAACATCCGTTAGTTACATTCTCTCTGTGACCAGAAAGATAACCTTTGCCCTTATCAAAACAGGAATGTTTGTGACCAGAAGGATAATGTTTGTCCTGACCAAAAGGGTGACTTCTTGAACTTTCAGTTTGGTACACACCTACACAGAAAAAAGGATACACACATTTTATAGCACATCCCAGTTAAAATTGCATGGGAATTGGAGGTGGGCCCAGTCAAGGAATCAGATGACATTGCTTTAAGCCCAACCTACAGGCTTGTTTTGAAAAGAAATGTGACAAAGAAACCAGATATTGGGGTTCAGTTCCATCATCACCAGGGTTGAACTGGACCCTCTGCAGAGGCTTTGCTTTACACTCATGGCCAAAAGTTTTGGGAATGACACAAGTGGATTGTTTGCGTAAATGTAATTTATTTGTCACTAAATTCATCTGAAACC
Organism: Apogon talboti; assembly: GCA_037367365.1. Taxonomy (NCBI): domain Eukaryota; kingdom Metazoa; phylum Chordata; class Actinopteri; order Kurtiformes; family Apogonidae; genus Apogon; species Apogon talboti. The sequence continues at coordinate 34,479,146 of JAPQRQ010000019.1, read as the reverse complement.
TATATAATGCTCCTAATTGTTTTAAAGTGTACCCCAGAAACAGTTTTTTTTATAATATAATTATAAAAAAAAATAAAATAATATAATTTATTTTTATAAATTTTGCAAAAACAAAACTTGTGTCATTCCCAAAACTTTTGGCCATGAGTGTACATGTGATCTGAGAATAAACCATCTGAACGAAGAGAGAAGTTATTGGCCCTCTGATTCTGCTCTCGAAGCTTTCAATTTGAAAAACGCTAACAGTTGTTAATCTGTATTATTACAATAGAAAAGAGAATATATCTGTAGGTTAGTATTTTTCCTGAGTGTACTGCAGTTGATGCAGGTTGTGAATGGTCATTGAATTTATATTATCTGTTCCTGGAAAGTCATGGAAACAAGGACAAAAAGAGTTAATTATTATGTCCATGATTAAGTTGGAGTTGATAAATAGTAACAGATGTGTATTGGCCCTTTGATGGTGTCCCTTCACCCACCTGATAAGACACTGATTTTACTTTGAAGACCTTGTTGAATCAATCAGAGCCTTTTAACAAATCTCTTTAACCAATCACAGACCAAGAGCACAACTATCAACCAATCAGAGCTTTAGATTGTGATGGAGCTCAGCTGCAGGTGAGGAAAGGAGGTGAGATGTTTGGAAGGCCACCAACACTGGGAGCGTTGGTTTTAAAAGAACAGTCTGGAGGCCTCATACAACACAGGGATCTTAAACAGAACCAGGAAAGGTGTTCAGAGAAAGAAAAGTGAGAAACAGGAGCAAAAAAAAAGCAGCTTCTGCACATGTGACGTGTTAAAGTCACAGGTGATTTAGGGTTTTACTATTAGAGAAAGGATGAGGTTGGGAGAGAGGAAACCGATGGTGCTGTCTGTCAGTGAAAGCATTGAGATGGAGCACTTTACGGCAGGGAGGGAATGTATGAAGATGTCGACACCGAAGGAAGAGCTTGGACTGAACCAGGTCTGTAACTGTGACACTGCAACACCAGAAAGGATAAAACCTACAATACACAAACAAATGTCACCTTTAAAAGTCCAGCAGAACCCAGGCTGTCAGGCTGGTACTCATGTAGGCCTTAATATGATGTGCTTGGATTAAAACTAATACTAGGAGATAATAATGAATGCAGTGTCTTCATTTTCTGTGTATTTGTAGTTTTTTTCTCAATTTATGTTAAATTTTCTGCTGCCATTCCAGTACAACACAGATAAATACATTCAATTTTCCCCCAGTCATCACAGTAATTTAGATTATTTTAAAAAAGCAAAACATTTCTACAACAGAATGTAATTATCAGTCGACTTGCTGATTTTTTTTTTTTTTTTTAACTGGAAATGTCAGCAGACTGAAACAAATAGTTAGCATTTCCTGATGCGCTCTTAAGATCTGTGAGAAAATGAGTCAAATGTCTTTATTTTACTGTACTTTTCCTCCACTGCATATCAGAGTACTTATGTGACCGCTTTAAAATCACACATCTCCATCTGTGTTGATATAAAATGATAAATTGAAGGATTAACTGTTCATTCATGATGAAAAGGAGGTTGTTTCTCTGATCCAACAGTATATAGAGCAGAAAAATGAGTATAAAGTAGTTAAACTTTAGAATAAAATGCAGCATAAACATTAACACGGAAGTAGTAGAACACAACAGAATAATATGAATATGAAAATGTCATATAACAGGAACATTTTACAGCACCATGGCTTTTCATACTTTATGTTCATTTTTGCTGATAATATTTACATACTTTTACTTAATTAAGGTTCTACATATGGATTTTACCTGCAGTGCAGTAAAAGTTTTTTTTTTGTTTTTTCTTTAAATCAGAATACTTTATCATGACAGAAATCTCAATGGGACAAAAAAATAAAACACAGCAAAGATGAATTACAGTATAAAAATAGTACAATATTGATTTATGAATGAAATTCTCCTTTAACATTGTGTAAATGATCATTTTGGTGGATGCCTCTTTATAAAATGTACAACTTTCTCATAAAGTTTGTTTATATTAATGAAATTCAAGTCAGTTCAGTTTTATTCAAGTTATATTTCATCAAACACAATAAATGATATAATAATATTAAGAACAACCTATGAAACAGTCATTCTGTCAGCTTCTTCTGTGCAGCAGAAATAAATCCCACTCCATAAATCTGTTTTTTCCTGTCTACTCTCTTCTTTTCCATGTTCCAGAAGTTCATGGATCATCCTCTGGTCTCTGACTGTGAGAAAGATCCAGAACCACAGATCCAGACTAGACCCGCACAACACAGCCGGTCCAGCACCAGTACACCAGCGTCCATCAGTGAAGACACTGAACGCTCCTCCAGTGTGTCAGGCCTCACAGAGGAAATCTCCATAGAGATGGAGGTTGGTGACAGTGAAGAGCATCACATCCATGTTCTGTAACTCTGCTGATTTGAACCCTCTTCATTATGTGGGATCCCAGGTTGGTCACATGTCCTTGTTCTGTCCCTGCAGGTGTTTTCATCCCCCAGAGTGTCTGATCCTCCTTCAAACACAACTGTGGTAGGGCTTATAATAACTTTAACCTGACCAACACTATTAATTAATGATATAGGTTAAAAAAGCAGAGTTGAGATCAAGAGAATCAAGTTATAATCCACTGTCATTCAGTTAATTAACATTAATCTATTGCCTTCTGGATTGCCAGTGTTTTTGTTTTGCAGAGTGAAAACCTTAAAAAAAAAAGTCTCATTATGTCCCAAAGACAGTTTAAGACTAATGTAAAAAAAAAAAAAAGTAACTGTGGCCCCTATAAGCCAGGACCATGTTGTAATCAAATCGTCAGAATCCTTGAATGGTTTGCTGAGCTACTGATTAAACCTGATTTAATTAGATGAAAATTGAATGGAAATTGTGAGAAAGACAAGTGGTTTATAAATTATTGTATTTCTATATGTGAACAGAAACGTGTTCTGATTAATTATTGGGTTTAAAGGGGGAATTTAGAGGAAGTTCTGTCATTTGTGGTAAATAAGGTGTAACCGTTGTA
>JAPQRQ010000019.1:34437645-34452611 GCA_037367365.1 Apogon talboti | reverse complement strand
CCATCCATCTTCCTCTTGATCACATGTAGAGATGCTGATTTTAGAAAGAATTGAAGTGGTCTCTTAATTTTTTCCAGAGCTGTATTTAGTTCAGTAGGTTAGGAAATGAATGATCAGTGTTGAGACGATTCTATTTAAAGTCACTGATTTGTTTTGTTTTACATTTTATACCTGCCTTCTTTCTTCGTAGTAAACTTTTCCAAGAGGACGACTTTGCCTCAGCAATCCGGAAGAAGCAGTCTACCTCCTGGGCCTTGAAATGGTAAAGCTACACATTTAACTTTGATAAACAGATCATGTCCTCTTACAGATTTTGTACATTAGTCCCTCTGCTTTCCTTCTCTGGATTGTTTTAACTGGACATTAATGAACATGCACCTTTATGCTCCTTTTCTTTGTTTGTGTTGTGTTTGTGCTCCAGTGTTCGTGCCGGCGTGGACCACTTTAAGCACGGCCGTCATGTGGAAGCTATGAATGAATACAACAAAGCCTTAGAGATCGACACTAATAATGTAGAAGCACTAGTAGCACGAGGAGCGCTGTAAGTTGACTCTCATCTCATCTTATCCAAACTTAATCGACATCATAATTGTCTTTTTATTAATATATATGTATATTTGATCTGTGTTGCCTGATATACAATTAAATAAGGCATGTACCAATAGTTTTACTGTGTGCTAAAGAAAACAATTGTGTTTTTACCTCATGGAAAATAATTAAATTCAGTGCTATCTCATTTGGAAAATTAAAAAGTCAGAATTTCATGTCAGTATCACTTTATTTGCAGAATTTTGTTAGTGTGCTCAAAAAATTTCAGCAAAGAAAGTATAAGGAGAAATATTTTAAGTCTTTTACAGACAGGATTATTTTGCCCTCAAACTATATTGCAATAAAAAGTTGTTACTGTGGCTTCATGTTGGCTTGAATTCCTTTTATGAAACACTGTTGATACCCAGTTGTCACAAAAAGGTTTTAAGAGATCATTCACTACGTTAGTAAAATATTTCTGTAATATCTCTAAGAATAGATTAGAGCAGGTTTAATTAGAGTAATATTATCAATGGCTTCTCTTTATCATGATTAAAACATTTTGATTGTCTGTGGATGGTATGTTTTAGATTTTTTCTAACTATTTTTCCTCCTGTGTTTTACTGTATTGTCTTCTCCAAGGTATGCTAACAAAGGCAGTATCATGAAGGCTATATCAGACTTTGAACTGGCCTTAGAGAACTGCCCAGATCACCGTAATGCCAAGAAGTACCTGTGCCAGACACTGGTGGAGAGAGGAAAACAGTAAGACTATGCACCTCATGCTGTGTGGGTTGAAATGAGCATTTCAGGATGTTTTTACTATAAAGCAAATAAACAAAATAAAATCACCGTAGTGTGTGTTAACTCAGGGTCCAGGGGCCAAATAATTACAGAATAGAGTTTCGTTAAGTTTGGACATTATTGGTTTTTCTACTAGTAGAAAAAAAATCCAGACTCCTGCAGCCTGCGTTGTTGTGTCACTGCTGTTTTTAATGCTTTATTTCAGATCAAAACTGATCTGAAATAACATCCTACATTTAGTTTTATACTTAAAAATGATGATTGAAAAACTATTTTCTTTAGTATTAAGTATTTCTGATATTTGTTTAACACTACTATCATAACAAAATCCGATTCTGTGATATTGATGAGGTCAAAACGATGCTGGTGCATTTTCCTACTTAAGAATCTCAAGTAAATATTAATTACATACGCCAACACTACAAATGAAAAAATAAAGCAAATAATTATGCTCATAATTTGAACAGTATACCTTACCAAAAAAAAAAGGACTGATAAGAATACCATTAAAGTATTGTGTTGATAAACCGGATAGATGAGTAGTAGTTTCGATAAAATCTTAACAATACCAATCTCTGGTTATGTGTCAGAAACATTATTCCTGCTAGTGTAATGTCACTTTCATGTCATTTCCTCGTATGAGTCAGCTTCATTACAGACATTAACAGGTTCACAGGACAGGGAGAAGGGAACATATTTTCATGATAAATAGGCTTGGCCTCTTGCTGAATTCCCCTAGACTTCCCCTTGCAAAGTTACAGCACCAGAGTGAAAACAACACTGGAGGTGATTTCAAAGCCCATGAAGTCAACCTCACCGTAGACAAGAATGTATGAAGTTGTAATAGTTATTACCTGGAGTGGTTTGTCCCATTAATATTCAATAGGTTGTGCAGAGACTAGCATGGTAACAGTCATGTGTATAGGATTTTATTAACTGCTTCGGCTTGTAATTGTGGCCGAGTTCAGAGCCCTTTTTTCTTGTGTTGTGGTTTTCGAGGCTTGAGGACCAGGAGAAACTAGTCACAGCTGAGGGATTGTACAGGAGAGCTCTGTCTCTAGATGACACAAACCCCGAGGCACAAGACGCCCTTCACAAGATCACAGACACCATACAGGTGAGCTGACCACAACACACACCTACACAAACACGCACACAAAGCATGGGGGCAATGGCAAGTTTGCATAGCGTGTATTTTAGACTGGGAGTATCAACAACTATTGTTAAACCTGCATTTTAAAATTCTGTTTCATGTTAAGCCATGAAACAATAGTAAAAGGAAAGCAGTAAAATAGGTTTTCTTTGTCTGACTTTTTGGATTTCTTTGTTTCTTGTGACCTTTTCATTCACCTGAAAGTCAAGTCACACTGCCGACTTTTCTATTATTATGTTGATGTTTTATTGTCCCAAATCCAATTCTAAAAGCCGTATATTAAGTTTAGCAGTCTGAAGGTGTAACAGAGATAAATTCAGTTGACCCATAATTTCAGATGCATAGTTTGTGCTTTGCTCTGTGTCAGTATCTGTTGAATTGTACCAACCCGAACAGTTTACGGCAACACACACACAAACCAAAAAGATGGCAGAAAAACCAATCGGTGGGGTGCCTACAACTCAGTTAAAAGCGAGTATATGGAAACATTTTGATTTCTATGAAGTTGAAGGGAAAGGTGAACTGGACAAAAGCCATAGTATTTACAGGGTGTGTCAAGAACAGGACGAACATGATTAAGCATGATCATCTTCCCGTTGGTTCTTTGTGATCCAATATGTTGTAGGTACATGTATAACCTTCCAGTTGACACATTTGTGTTGTCTCAATAAAAGATAAAGGAAGTATATCCATCGGCTTGTTTTCATTATGGATCATTAGAAATGCACTTGTTTTAAAAATAGCCATGAGATTACGATATTTTTCTCATACAGTGAGGAAAAATATAAATTATTGCAGGGTGCATCCATAATCGTTTATAATCGGATCGGAACCCTTTGAATCGGAATCAAATCGTCAGGAACCTAGTGATGCGCACCCCTAGCTTTAACACATACGTGCACCAGATGCTGTGGTTTGTAATACTGATGAAATGTTTTGGTGTGTGTCTGGGACTCTGCCCTGTGACCCTCTGACTGCCACGGCCTTGTCATCTGCCTCGCGGGGGCGAAAAAATGCAACTGCAAAATGACAACACCTCCTCCTCTGGACACTGATGTGCTGTGTGTCTGGTCCAAAACCACACGGTAACTTTAAAACCCTCTCTGTCGACGGGAAACCAATGCTTTCTGTCTGTGTCTGTGTTTCTTCATCTGCTTCTGTGCTCTTTAATGCACCGTGTTATCTGTGGTACATCCATACTGTCCCCATTCTCCCATCATTCTGTCATCTGACATTTCCTATCCAAACCTTTTGGTTGTGCTCTTCCCTTTGCTCCTCAATCTTTCTTTCACCTCGGACTTTCCTTTTCTTCTTATGATTGTCTGAATAAATGAATGAATGATGTAATTACCGGGGTCTCTGCTGCATGTCTGCTTCTGTGGTGTGCATGTATTTGCGTATCTATTCCCACGGACTTTTGGTTGGCATGTTTATACCTTGCCTTGTCTCGTTCGGCGGTTGTAAAGAAATCGATTCGCCTGCGTGAAGAAGCGCTGGCTAAGGAGCAGGTGAAAGTCAAGAGCGGGCAGACAAGTGCGGAAAAATTGCGTAAGATCTTAAAAGAGGAGAAGAGGTGAGTTGGCTCTAACTTTTACAAACATGGCTGGTAAGCACGTATATTATATCATAGGAACGACTGCATAGCAGGGATGAGTCAAAAAATAATTTAAAAAAACTGGGAGCGGGGGGTTATATTTTTAGAAAAATTTGTGATACATTTCTGAGATTAAAGTTATAATTAACTTAAAAGATATTTTCTGAGATTGAAGTGGTAAATGGACTGGAAAAAAATTTCAAATTCATGAAAAATATTCTGCTTATCCTCTGAGATTATGAAGTCATAGGTTGTACACTTTTAAGTAAAGATGAGGGACTGTATTTGCACAGTGATTATAAAATACATTGCAGCGCTCCCTCCTCAGTGTTAATCCTGCTGAATATCAGAGCAGATGAATTATAGAATGAGTAGAATTTAGTTAAATTATATGACACTAAAATACTGGTAGCCTCTTCACAGCAAAGTTGGCAGAACTGAGTAAAGCAGAGAATGCCATGAAATGTTAATGATGATGCAGTGCAGTATTATGACAGATTTTTTTTGCCTTTCTGTCTTGGAGATTTAATTTGGTGAATGCTGAATTTGAGTTGCTTCTAATAAATTTGTGTGCTTTAATCTCAGAGAATATGCAAGTTTTTACCCTTCTACAAGTTTTTTTTCGTGTACATTTACTACTTTAATCACCTCTGAATATTCCCCTTTTCCTCCGCTCCACTATTTTTTAAACCCACATTAGCCCTAATCTGACATAATATAAAAAAGGCAGGTGTAACAACTTGTAAGTATTAGGTTTCATGTGTTTTGATCCTAAATAATTGCCAGTGGACCATCTTTTGCTCAGGATGAAGAGAAAACGGAAGAGATCGTCCTCTTCTTCCTCATCCTCCTCCTCATCTTCCTCCAGAGCTTCCTCTTCTTCCTCCTCTTCTTCCTCCCGGAGGAGATCCAAAAAGAAAAAAAAGAAGAGGAGGAGGTCTGACCGGGGGAGTAAGCGCCATCGTAGGATCTCCTCAAAGGAGAGCAGGAGGAGTGAGGAGGGTAAGGGAGAGAAAGAGGAGGAGGAAGAGCTGGAGTGGTATCCTGCACCTCCCAACACCTCCGCCACCTTTCTGAACCAGAAGGGAGGCCCAAGGTTTGAGGAGGAGGTGAGGGCGGAGAAGGACACTGAAGACAGACGGATCTCTCAGCTTTATTCTCTGTCGGCCGCTTCAGACGACGAGTCTGATAATTCACGTGTAGATAGAAAGAGGAGAGACAAAGAGGAAAAGACGAGAAGCAGGAAAGACAGCAGGAGCCCGGAGGAGAGGAGGCAAAGGAGGGATAAGAGCAGGGAGAGAGGGAAGGAGGATAGTAGGAGAGACAGCGACTCCAAGAGGAGGAGCAGCTTAGACAGTACGAGAAACCGAAAGGTGTCCTGCTCATCTGCTGATTCCGAATACTCTCGGAGTTTCCATTCAGAACACTCAAACTTCAGCTCTTCTTCCAAACATACGGAGAGCAAAACAAGAAATGACTCGACAAGAAGGAGCTCATTTGATGGCGGTAGGTATGAGAGCAGGGGGCGGGAGGAAATCCGAGAGGCAAAAAGAGAGAAAGAAAGTGAGAAGGTGAGAACAGAGGAGGAGAGCGGCAGGTCAGAGCGAGGACACAGTACAAGACTAGATGGTGAAAACGGAGAAGGAGGAGGGAGACCCAAAAAAGACCTCCCTGCAAACCTGCTGGATATTTTCAGTCAGATAGCCCAGTTTGAGAAAGAGAGGGGAGCCAGGCCAAAAAATAACTAAACATTTACATTTCCAAGTCCAGAATATGCCAAATACCAGGATTTGTGCATGAATTTACAGTGTTGTAGAGACTGCAAGATGCTTCCATATCTGGGAAACGACACCCTGAAGCAATGGGAACATGTGTGCTGATTGATTGTCGCCTGTTGTCATATTTTACCTTCAATGTTGGTGAAAACGTCCAAGTGATTTTACTTTGAAATGTCTTGTATTTCATGGTAGATGTAAGGCCTGTAGTCTGCTGTAGCTGCTGCACAATAACAGGTCAAAATGTAATCAAAATGTTCATCTAAACGGGTGGAACCTGTTACTGGAATTACATCATACTTTCCCCATGAATGAATCATGCAGTAACAGGCATGACAGTGTATCGGAGGACAGCAGGTCAAAAGAAATATACATACAGATGGGGAGAGGGAGCATATTTCAGTCTTAAACTTAAGGAAAATTCTGACGTTTAAGTGGTAAATGTATGAGGGGTAAAAACTTAGATTTATAATAATAATAATGGATTAGATTTCTGTAGTGCTTTTCAAGGCACCCAAAGCGCTTTACATCATTGATCCATTATTCATTCGCTGTCACATTCTCACTCCGGTGGTGGTCAACTACATTTGTATTCACAGCTGCCTGCCATTACACACCAAACAGCCCCTCCCACCACCAGCAAACATTCACACACAATCATGCACCAGTGTGAGTGACACTGGAGGTAAGGTGGGTGAAGTCTCTCACCCAAGGACACAACGGCACATGACTAGGAGAGAGCGGGATTCAAACTACCAACCCATGGGTTACTGGACAATCCGCTCTACCTCCTGAGCCATGAAGGAAAAAAGTTTGTACAGTCTCTTTGATCATAAAATCATAACATTTATAGTAAAAATCGTGAATCATCTCCTTGAATATAAAGTTCAGTTCATGAGAAAGCACATAGTTCAACAAGAATAATGAGACTTTAATAAGACCTCAGAAGGTCAGATTGTATTTTTTTGTACATTTCCCCCTTCCACAGCTTGTATATCAATCATAGTACTGAAAAACAATTTCTCAAAGTAATACAGAGTATAATCACCATAGGCTTAACATCATGTTGTCAGTATTTAATAAAAAGAATAATCTACCCATTTTAGGTGGTATTTTGTTTGCATTTTTGCAAGTTATCGTAATCCTTGGTACTTGTGAATTGCTACAGGCTTCCATAGTTGTTTTGTGTCCATCAGAAGTTTGTGTTTGGAAGAAACTGCCTTATGTCCGTTGCCTTGTGCCATTATGTGCATTTTTCAGTAGCTTGTTTAGTTTTTCTCTAACAAACTGACCGTTAGCTTTACAGGACCTTTACCAGCTTTAAACACAACATTGATCCAATTGTTTTCCCAGCACATGTTCTCCTCCTGTACCTGTAAGTGAAGTCCTTTGAATCAATAAAGCATTTAAAAAATGTCAAGAGTACGTGAAATATCTTTTAGATCCACGTTCTTTGCGGACGGTTACAAAAATGTTAATGTTAAAAAAAAAACAATTAACGGTGAAGAGAATTTCCCTGTTGTCCTGTTGGCCTTGATTACTTTTGATTACTTTTACTGTTTTTCTTTTACAAATACAAACTGTTGACATTTTCCACCTTCTCAATGGTAGAGAAGGACAGGAGGCAGCAGAGAAATGGTTCCTCTTAAAAAAAAAATAAATAAAAAAATAAATCTGGCAGTGCCAACTTGTAGGAAAATTGAAAGTGTTTGGGAACTACTTTGCTCTCCAGAGTCACTGTCACACACTTGAGGACACAGTGCTTGATACTACTAATGCAACAGTGCAGAAATATTCAGCTTTGGGGCTGTTTCACCTCTCACAGACTTGGTGACTTGGACCAGAAAGAAATGGGACAGGATTGTGCAGTTATACTACCCCTTCTGGCTCAGTAATATATATGGAAGAGGATGTATTTTCCACTAGAGTATTGATCCTCAACATGCATGGAAGCTACAGTAGCTCAGACCTGTTTGAAGTCGAAGGATGAACGGGCACTTCTGACCTGTGTTGCTTTCCCCGACAACTTCTCTGCTGAGTTCAAGTTAAAGGGCGCGACTGCACCAATAGGAACTAGTTTGTCTCAGAAGTGCAGCAGTGGTAAATGAAAGTTAACATGAGAAAAGTGCTGCAAAAGAGGCGTGAAATACCAGCAGAAACACTCTAATGGAGATGGGCGGCAAACAAAAGCCTTTTAATTTCTGCATAAATGTAGAAAATACAGTAGAATTGATAACTCTAGGTCTTAGTTTAAGTGTACGTTTTAATTCAGCTGAATATATAAAATCAATAGGAGTTCTGCTAACCATCTGAAAAGTGTCTGGTGGGGGTTTTAGGTGCAAGAGTTCATGAAAAATGGACATCTTAGAGATAATGGAGTTCTCACAAGACAACTAAGTTATGTATCGTACTGATCTTCTAGAGTATGATGCACAGCTGTGAACTAAACCATGTGAGTAGGTGTAAAAAGACACTGAAGACAGATGAGACTCAGACATACACTTGACATTTATTGGAATGAACTTGTGAGAACAAATTGCTCAATAGGAGACAATGAAGAACCAAACTGAATGCAACCTACTGATGTACTTAGTTATACAGTCTTATTGTTCGCCCAGCCGTAAGGACGGCATGGCAACTGATGGATGAATTCACATATTCACGTCCCTGAAGGAGACAGAAACATTTAGTTCAATTAATATACTGTATGTGTGTAAACCTTGGGCTGTAGAAGGTCTGTGGACCCAGAAGGAGGATAGAACAAGTTAAGGAAGTTCTCAGTATTTAAAGTAGTTCCAGTTACATCATATTTTTACATTGAAAAAAAAATGAAACACAGACCTTAAGTTCGTTTTACTGATAGTTGTTGCATAGTTTTAAGTCATTATTTAGACTGTATAACTCTTCAAGGATGTGAATACTTCTGCTACCACTGGAGAAAAGTCAGGATCATTGAGTAACAACTGGGACTATTTATGACTATTTTAACATACTGTTTATGTTAAAAGCCAGATGCATTGTGGGAAGTGAAGGATTCAAGTTTACTGGTGGAATAACTTGTATAATGGTATAAAAAATTTGGCAGTGTCGCCCATTATTTTTAACTCGATTACTCTTTCAGATGTCAGTGTTTTGGAAGACTATGGAATAAGTTCGACACCAAACTCTCAGCCCCTCTTGAACACATCAGACCTGACTGTATATTTGCCTAAAATGTGTTGGCCTTCACACCCGTGGTTGTCTCTCATCCCATAAATTAAAGCCAAAGTGGCCTTATGGCTTATCGGTACTTTAAGCTACTTGGTGTCACATTTTTGATTTAATAAATGGACACACACACACACACACACACCCAGCGGCAGTGCGACCAGCCGTGCATCTCCCTGTGCTAAAGTAGCTTACTCCAGGCTTAGCTGCAGACCGTCTCACTTTCCTCCTCCATCATTACCGGGTTCATCATCAGTGATGCAGCAGAGAGGCTGCAGGCCTGGTCTATCTTGTTAGGGCAGATTAAGCGCTAATATACCGACGGCAGAAAAAAACCCCGCCATCTCACACTGTGAACACACACACACTCTGATCCTGTTCTTTCTGTCTCTCGTTCCTAATGTCTTAATCTGTCTAAATAGTGACTGCAGGAAGTCCTGGAGTCACTTCACTCTCCATGTCCGATACTGAAGCACTGAAGGATTCTGGTGCTGGTTGGATTACTTAGATTTCCAGTGCACTTTTAACTATATGTAATTATTGTATTATGATTGTTATACTGCATTTATATATATATAAAAAATTGATATGTCAAGGCCATGTTCTACACAAACCTTCAGAACTGTACAAATGTTGCAAAGACTAATGTTTATTTTATTGTATTTTTTTCTTTTTTTTTCTTCTTATAAATATAAGTTAACATCATACTATTATAACACTTCACTGCAGCATCTGAAAAGGGAAAGATTATTCCATGTCTGTGCTTAATTACATTTTAAACCCCTTTTCTGCTGTTGAACTATTGGTAATTTGTGATTATTATTTCTTGTGAGAGGCCCTTATCTATCAGCTGGGACACTTAGATACTCACAAATGAACAAGTTTTAATTAAATGTGAAGGGAATGTGTACAAAGATGGTATTAATTTTGTTAATGTTTCTTTCTCTGTACTGGGAGGGGCATGAGAGACAAACTTACTGTATAAATATTGATCTCAGTCTTTTGTCTGAAGGAAACATAAATCCCTTTTGCATAGTTTGGCGTAATTGAAACAAACTTGCGTGAAAGAAACTTTGCTCTCAGTTGGAATTGGTCTTTATACACAGATTTCCGCAACACTTGTCAAACACTTGGATACAAGAAAAAACTAAACCACAACTCAAACCAGTGGGGAAGTTTATAATTAATTTCACAATGAATGAATGAATGAAGGTTTTATCTCATAATTGTCTAATAGTTTGCAGAGTTAGAAAGGGCTCGTTAAGACCTCCAGAGTGTTTATGATGAAGAGTCTTAATTGGGAAGCACGTATCAAACCACCTAGTGTTTCTCAATAATAATAAGAGACGCAGCAGAACAGAATACATAACACTAAACACCTAATGTTATGAGGAAAATCCTGATCTGATGGGTGACAGTGTTTGAAATGTAAATCACAGCTGAAACGTAAGTTACGTTTGGGATGTTTGAGATCAGTACAAAAAACAAAAAAAAAAAACAGGATTTTATACAGATCAGCACTAGTTTTGGTAAAGCTGGTACATGACAAACAAACCATGAATCTAAGACAATTTAGGATGTTGAACAAACTTCTCAAAGGTTTTCCAAAGAAGAGACTCAATGCAAAAAAAAAAAAAAAGAGAGAGGGAGAGAGACTCAATGCCAAGTTAAAGGGAAGTAACCATAGATTAAATATGAGGAAATGACCGACATGGGATCTGAAAAACACAAGGTGTGTATGAGGCTTGGTCTGCTCTGTAGTAGAGGTTGGTAAACTTCAATTTGTACATGTGAAAGCAAATCTAAAAATCACACTATATGATATATGTTAAAAAGAAAATCAAAAATAGACTCATAAGCACTCCTTCAAAAGATACTGTTAAATATACTGGCCAAAGAGAAAAAGAAAATATGTAGAATTGATGTTGATTTTTGACAGGGTCAGCTTTTATTACACATAAACAGGAGTGGCTCATTAGTGATCATAGTGATTTAAGTAAATAGAAAAGAGCATACTGGGTCAGATCCTCCAGGTTAATTTACCTGCACACAGATCTACTTACATGTCTCGACACTAAATGTATTAAACTGCATACATCACTGGGCGTGTGTGTGTGTGTGTGTGTGTGTGTGTGTGTGTGTGTGTGTGTGTCCCCTTTTGTCCTTAACATCAACCCTGAACAATATGAACATGATGTCTGGACTAAAATGCAAATGTGAATTACAAACAAAACTATTATCTGTACTACTCATCACTAGTACAGTAAAATCTGATGTCATTTCGTAGTTGTGTAACACAGGTTTTATTCAGTTTCCGCTTCGTCCACTGAGGCTTCAGTTTGGTTCAATGTCTGAGCCTCAGTATTTGATGAACCACCGTACTATAAATACTCAATGTTCCCCTGAAGAATTTTTATTGAGGTAGCTTCTGTCCACAGTTTCCTTGAGCACCCTGTCCTTGTAAATCTGATCTAATGTCACTGGTGAACACTCCTGCATTTTTCACATTTCATGCTGAAAAGTATTTGTTAAAAAATTCCCCTCACATTAAAGGCTTCAAACCTGCAGTTCTATTGACCTCCACTGGAGGGCAGTAGAACACTGTGCCTTCAGTACACGTAGAGACTGGAGAAGGAGTAGTATAGTAGTGTGTGTGTTCACCTGGACTGAAGGAGCTGGCTTTGTTGGAATAAAACATGCATTTTATTTACAATACTTTTAATCTTTTATGTAGCTGAGTCAACAAAACACACACAAGTTGATGCACCTCATAACATTATTTTACTGCTTTGGAATAGGATGTCGTTTTAGTGTTATGAAAAGATTTGCCACTTGGGAATCAGAAATCTAAAATAATATAATATATAGTAATAATATAATATCTATGGTTATTTATATCTTATCAACTCCCTGGCCTGTAGCACAGTAATTCATTTAGTTTTAATCTATTCTCTCTGTTAAATGGCCGTAAAGGGTTATTTTTGCAACTTTTATGTGCAATAATCTGAAAAATAGAAGGCGATAGTGTAACTTATTAACACAATAACTAATAAAACACTACAGGGAAATAGCATGTGAGATATTAAAATCACAAGGTGTGGTTATTTGTGTAGATTATGTTGCCAAAAACTATTATTATTAGATTAACATGTGGAATTAAAACAAATAATAATTAGTTTAGCTTTTGATGCTGATAGTGATGATGATGATGATGATGATGATGAAGATGATGCTACTTTATTGGTCAAGTCTGAATTGTTGTCACATCCCAGCAGCTTCTGATTTCAGCATCACAAAAAAAAGACAAGGACACATAGATTTAATATGAAATTATATTCGATTCAATGTGGCAGTTTTGCCTTTTTATTAAATCGTTTAACCATAGGCAACAATTTGTATTCACTGTTTAGAACATGGAGACAATTTTCAGGGCCATTTTTCTGTTGAAAGCCAAGCAAACGGTTTAAGAAAGGATGTAGTTGTAGGTGAGGAGTAAGCCTTCTCCACCTTTTTGGTCTGAATAAATGATGAGTCTGTTTCTTATCAGGGTATTTGAATGATTTGCATATGACTGGAGAGCCAAACTGTTTGTCTTGCTGTTTTTTCATAACTCATAAACACACGCCGGGCGTCTCCCGTATTTCAGTCCCAGACGCCTCATCACTGTCCTTTTCTGCAAGCCTGAAGGATTTTTATGAAGGTCAAGTCCTAACCCCCACGAACCGTCGCAATAAGCCCGGAGTGAAAGAGTGGAAGAGAAAAGAAAAGAAAGGATGACAAAGCGAGGGAGAGGAGTGTGACCGCCGAAGGGAAAAGAATAAGAGGACCTTTAGTCCTTGGGTCTGTGTGTGAGTTCGGGGGGTCTTCAGCAGCAGCTGTCCTGCTTGACCGACTCTGATGAAGCTGCAGATTCTCACCTTCATGAATCATCCCACTCCATTCTCCACCTCCTCCTCCTCCTCCTCCACTTCTGCTCCCACCTGGACTCCTTTTCACAAAGAGAGGGGGATTCCTACTCTTAGGCCTTTTTCTTCAGCACTGAGGCAATCAGACTGTTGAACACGCAGAGGGAGATGAGACATTTTAAATTAGTGTTAGGAGAGGGGAGAGGGAGAGAGAGAAGGGGAAAATGACATTTTTCATTTTCTACAATAAAAGGTACTACATTGAATTCTCCGAGCATGACAATACGGAGGAGTAAGTAATGGAATAGGAGCAGACGTGGTGTCTGTGTGTTAGTGGATAATGAGGAATTTAAAGATGTACGGTCCTCTGCTGCCATTCAATCAGACTCTTACCATGTCGCTGTCAGTGGCCTCCGCTCGTCTCAGGGCTGTCACAACGCCGCACCGAGTCTCAAACTTCTTCCACTGGGAACGAATCATTTCTGCACTCGTCCAGAATTAGTCTCGAGGGCTTTTGATCAACAGCCAGTCAAGCAAAATGAACCTCTGCCGTCCTGCTCACCTACTGTAGAAGGACACCCTGTTCAGCCGGCCAGGCACTTCCAATTATTATCATTATTACTGTTTTTATTTGTGTTTTTCTTTTTTACCAGATGATGAATAGAAACAAAACGAATCTAAACTACTACCAATGTGCATATATGTCATAAAATGTACATATACTGAATTTCCTTAAGGTAAAGATGAAAAACATAAATAAAACTATTTTTCATTATCATAAATTAATCCTTTTTGAAATGACTGCACATAATTGCACATTGCTTCATTGGATGTATAGCCAAAGAGAAGTTAATGCATAACTATAGCAGTTTTCCTCATTTGCTTTGTCTGAATTCTCAAATGCACACACATTTACAGCAGATTTCAGTTTTTTCCTCCTTTTTCCTCCCAAATTGTAAATGTTTTAGCACATCTGTACAGATTTTCTACAGTTTGCACACATATTGCCTGAATACGTCTCACTGATGGAGCCTGATTTTGATGCTTCTTACCTGAATCATTGTGTCCTTCAAACATTTGTTAATTCTTCTAGTGTGTAAGTCAGTTGTCCATTTATTTGTCAAATGCTGACGGACTTGTGTGATTATCATTAGGGTGGTATAGTCCTCTAAACAGGCAGATTTTCTCACAATTTGTCACATAATTGGAGTGATTTCATTTTCTGTAGGTTTTCTCTTTACTGTGGTGTAAGAAAGTTACAACATTTATTGAAAATTTTAAAAAATACATACGTAGTAATCGTTTCCATTCCTGTGGAAATGTGAGTGAAATGTGTGTTGAAAAACCTTGTACTGTTGAAGTCTGAATAGTATTCAGTTCGATACACTATTCAGTTAACAAAGCATTTTTACTACAGTAAAGAGTCAGTGTCAGGGAGAAAAACAGGGCACAACTGAAATGTGTGTTTATATTTCAGAACTTTTCCACAGGTCGACTGCTGTGCTCCTAAAAACATCAGCTCAGGAGCGTTTCATTTTGAGGACGCTGACTTTTTTATGTGACACATTAAGTTGGTTTTGATCTGTGGTCTGTTGCAGCTTTACTTTTTATGATATAAGCTGTTGTCATAAATGCATCAAGAGTTTTGAGGACAGTGTTTGAAGAGTAGAATAGAATAGAACTTTATTGACATTATACAATAAACGATTCAACTGTATTTCCTTGGCAGTTGCAGTAAAATAAATAAATAAATAAAAATGTCTCAGGAAAAGTGAAAAAACTGTAACCAACCAACAACAAGGTCTAGAACCACACCAACATCCACGGAGGGTCAGTACAGGGCAGGGTTGCATGTTTTTACTCATAAATCCTAATCTCCATGAAATCAAATTTGATGGTGTATATGTGTTACATGTCACATACTGTATATACCAGCACCTGTATGTATTCATGGATGGATGGATGGATGGATGGATGGATGGATGGATGGATGGATGGAT
>JAPQRQ010000019.1:34393496-34425282 GCA_037367365.1 Apogon talboti | reverse complement strand
GGAGTTTTTGTATTTAGTCGTTGTTATAGCTGTGAAAAGGCCTTTTAAACTTGTATTTTTAGATGTCATTGCTTGAAATACACATCAACACATAAACATCGTATTAAGAATCTAATCTGAAAAAGCTGACACAGTTCAGTCAACGCTGAATAGCTTTACTCTTATTTTATCAATGTAGTGTTTTTCTATTCATTTATGTTGTCATATCTGTAAAATACCTTTATACATGGAGTTTATGTCCAATATCCAGAAAAATTAACACATAAACAATGTATGGCAACACACTTCTGTCAAGGCTGAATGTTTTTTACTCTTACTTTAAAAGTGTGCGGGTTTTTTTTACATGCATTTCTCTGTATTTAGAGGGGTTGTCATGTCTGTAAAGTACTTTTAAGACATAAGGGGTAAAAATCCGGAAAATTCAACACAGAAGCAACATATTAAACATAAGATATAACGACACACCTCTGTAAAAGCTGAATATTTTTGCTCCTATGTTAAAACTGTATCTTTATATACCTCCGTTTGTGCATTTAGAGGGGTTGTCATATCTGTAAAGTACTTTTTAGACATAGGAACCAGAAAAATAAACAACATATTAAACTTAAGATCAACACATTTTAAGACTATGTTTTTTTCCAGGTATTTCTCTCAAGCACCTTTTATTCACAAGGAGTAAAAATCAACACACAAACAGCATATTAGGCTTAACATCTATCAACAGCTCTGTCACAGCTGAATATTTTTACTGTTATTTTATGAGCGTATCTTTGTGTGTGTGTTTGTGTGTGTGTATTGGTTGTCATATATGATACCGCCCAAGCAACACATGAGATAGAAACCCAGAAAAAAAACGAACCACATATTAAGCCTTAACATCTTCCCACATCTAACACGCTCCTGTCACCTCTGCATCCACATCCATGTTATGTTGTGGAACAGCATCACACAGCTCGCTTTGCAGAAGGGGATCATGGGAGATACGTCTGCGGGCGGGATTAGACTGAGTGTGACCAGTCATTCACACCAGTGTTTACGGCGATGAGGGGCGAGATGATGATGTGTGTCTCTGTCTCCTTTTCTCTCCCCTGACAAATAAGAGCATGGCAGCTCATGGCAGCCCACTGCTCCTGACAGTCAGCCAAGCAGCCAAGCAGGCAGGCAGTCAGCCATTGTTTTGTAATGTGTTTCACTCTGCCAGCGCTGATCCTTGCTAAGGTACTTACCACGCCATTGTTGTCTAAGTATGCTATTTTCTGGCTGGGCACCTCCACTATAGAATAGGGTGCTTTTTCCCCTTTCTTTCTTTTTTTTTTTTTTTTTTTCCAAGGAGAGGTTTGTTACAGTCACCGTCATGCTAATCCTGCTGTGTGATATGTATATGTGTCAACACAGAGAAAAAGAGAGAGAGAAGGGAGTCTTAACCCAGCAGAGAAATGGTGTGAATGGCACAGAGACAGATAGACAGACAAGTCCCATTCACTCCTTACTGTCCTCCATGACACCAAATTACTGTTTATCAAAATAAGACGAGCCGCATAATAAGGATACTTTAGGAGTGTACCGCCTAATGCGTCTTCAGTGTGTACAGGCCTTATGGTGTTTCCACGGGAACATTCATCCAGCAGTCAGATTAACAGAGCAGGTCAGAGGACGACTTTTAGCTGCTGTCATCAGTAACTATTAATTTATATATAGCCACGAATAATACAACACAAAAGCGTTAAATGAGACTTTTACAATGTACAGCGTGGAACTTCAAGAGCATGAACCTCCACAGAAGTGGCGGAATTCTCAACTCCTGTGTCCCTGCATCTATCAAACTTTTGTGCAATGTTGCTTGAGACCGTGGGGATTGTTCAAAGATTTCATAGTGTGCAATATTTTACGTGTATTATATTATTGTGGTGCTGTTTCGTGTATATTTTTTGGCTCAAAGTAACATTTATGTGCACTGCATTTTGCGTCTAGACAAATTTACCTTCACGGACAACAAAGTATATTGTCCCAAATCCCATGGTATGATATTGTATGATATTGTATTGTATTGTATCTATCATATCACATATATATTGTTTTGTATCTACAATATGCATTGAATCTATCATATCATTTTGCATTGTATCATATCATATCATATCTATTGTATCATATTGTATTGTTTCATTACATATCACATTGTATCTATTGTATTTATCATAGCTATCGTATCATGTCAGATCGTATCATATCATATATCTATTGTATTGTATAGCACCATATTGTATCGTATTGCATCATATCATATATTCCTGCCTTAACATTCAAGTAACAACTTGCAAAACTAACATTAACTTCAGAATTCTGAGCAAAACATGAAAAAGCACCATCATATTGATGTAGGTATACAGTATATATCCTCTCAGATTATTTAATGAGCTTCTCTCTGACTGGATAATGTGGTGTATGTGTTTAGTTCATTTGGATAATATCCACTTGGTGTGAAAACACAGATATGGCAGTGTATCAGTGTTGGGTTAAACGTTTACTCATTTTACTTTACTTGTAAATATCTCATAGCTCCAAGAAAGAGCTGAAGAAAAATTATAAAGATACTGTTACTCTTAATACTTACTATACTCCAGTCTTAATACTAACTATACTCCAGTCTTAATGCTAACTATACTCTAGTCTTAATACTAACTATACTCCAGTCTTAATACTAACTATACTCCAGTCTTAATGCTAACTATACTCTATTCTTAATACTAACTATACCCCAGTCTTAATACTAACTATACTCTAGTCTTAATACTAACTATACTCCAGTCTTAATACTAACTATACTCCAGTCTTAATACTAACTATACTCCAGTCTTAATACTAACTATACTCTAGTCTTAATACTAACTATACTCCAGTCTTAATACTAACTATACTCTAGTCTTAATACTAACTATACTGCAGCTTAATGTAAAATCAGGGACACAAAAGCCCTCATTTCTCAGTTAACAGTGTATACTTACCCAACCTGACCATTTTGACATAACACCTAAAAAAAGGTACTATTTTGTTGATTTTCCCTCACTGTCTGTCTAGAATTTAGCCGTTAAGGTACAGCGTTTTGTTTCGTTCTCCCCCGATGGTCAGTGAAAAAACAAAATCCCTGAAATGTCCTCTCTAGACCTGGTGCTTAGAGTTAAACGTCTTATTGTAGGGTACTGACAACACAGCTATTCTTAATTCCCAATGATAACACAGTAATTTGAAATAAATGTGAACAATTCATTCCTGTGATTAGATTCTCCAAAATCTTATGCATTGAACCTTTAAATGTCAACATCTCTTGGCGTTAACTGATGCCTCATAAGAATGAACACTAATTGTGTAAAAACACCTTTTATTTACCACTTCTACACTGTACAAACTTCTCAGCTCTCCAAAAGCCCACACTGAGGACATGTTTCTGAAGTAAAGCCCTGTTGGAGCCCTGATCATTGCATTTTTACAACGGCAGCACTTCCCTCTGGTGTGAAATCTATCGTCACATCTGTATTTTAATTACTCACCACTCTGAGACCTTTTATTTTTCCATTTCTGGCTAAGTGTGCATATTTCACTCGCCCATTCTGCGGTGGAACAGAAAATCTTTGGGAGCCTTAATAAGCCTAATATAGAAACATATTTGAACCCTGGTCCTCCACTAAGTAGATTATAAACATTTATTATAGCATGTTATCATAATATCCTGCGCAGCATATTGCAAACTTCTGTGGGCCAGTTTTTCTCCCAGTGCAGAGGAAGATCATAGTTAATTCAGCAGCGTTATGGTAATGTAGAGGTCCCTATCGGTCCCAGCATCACACATACTAACAAGCTTAGGATAAGCCCAGCCTGGAATGGTATGAGGTTTGAATTTCTGGAACCAGTGCGGTCTCTGCAGCCAAATCTCACTTCAGCAGAAACCAGTGGGGTGATTCCTCTGCTTAAAAAAATTAGTGCTAGTGCATATATATTTTTTTGCAAGGAAAGGAGGTTTGGTACCTTACGAGGAAAAAAAATGCACTGTATGTAAAAAAAAAAATATTTTAAGGAAGGCAAAAATCGTCTTGAGAAGGCTAATCAGCCAAGGACTCTGAAAAGCCTGTAATGTGCATTAAGAGATTTATACACAGCGCAGAGGGAAAGCCTCACAACATTGTTGACTCATTTAAAGATGCCAACATCTCAACTTTGTGCACTGTTAACAAATGCACACATGTTAAGTTGGTGTACTCTGCACTTCTCCTGTCTCTGTAAATCGCGGTGTATCTGCCATAAGCGTGTTACGCCCCAGGGCTCATCAGGACCATGTGATCCAGGCAGGGGCTGCCACTGGGAGACAACATGCTAAATCCTGTTTGTGAGACTTGGCTGCTCTCAGCTCCCATACTAATCTAACCACCCTCAACCTCCAACACAGACAAAAGTGTGTCTGTCGATCTGAGCGGAGAGGAGGAAAGAAAGAGGAGGACGGCAGAGGGAGTCAGGACATAGACTTCAGCCATGGCTTTAACACACATGCCCATTTATGAAGTAAAAGTTGGAAAAATACACATTTCAGATCCTCACTTTTCAACAAGAATTTGTAGGAGTAAGGCTCCTGATTATGTTTTTTATTAACACTCATTCTACCAGCTTGTTTAATATACAACGACTACTATGGGATATATAATGTGTGACATGATGGTGCGGTGGTTTTACTCACAGATAGAAGGTTCTCAGTTCAATTCCCAGTTGGTGCTCTGCATTGAGTTTGCATGGTCTCCTCATACCCTGTGGTTTCCTCTTCTATGGCAGCTCACTGCTCCTGATGTATGTACCAGGAAGTGTTAAAATACTGTACCTACAGGGAACAATATAAATGGGGTCTGTGGACTCCAAGAGTAAAGTAGTGACAGAAAAAACAAAACCCACCAATTCTCAAATTGTGTAAAACTTACATACACTGCTAAAGATGGAATAATATATTTTTCTCATCAAATGATTGTGACGCTGTGATTTATTCTTGATAGAATGTAACTGGGACTCAGTGTGTAATCATTACACCAGGTCAAAGGTGTAAATAGGAATAAATTTAATGGTAATCTGTCTGAAAACAAAATTATTCCAACTTTATGGGCAACATATGCTATGAATTTGTGCAGCTCTCTTATAAAACGGATTTTAAAATAAATAAAAGTGAAGAAAAGAAGAAAAACCCCCACTGTGCCCATGTAAGATTTCTAAAAGGAGCGACCATTAAAATTTGACTTGTAGTACATTTTAGTTTAGATTTTTACAACATAGTTACAGTGTGCAAATCTGTCAATATCATCAATACGATACATAATTTCCTTTAACATTATAGTCATACAAATGTGAGACTGACTGGTTGTTCGTCTCTATATGTCGGCCCTCTGATGAACTGGCGACTCGTCCAGGGTGAACCCCGCCTTCGCCCATAGGTGGCTGGGATAGGGTGCAGCACCCCGCCCCACGACCCTAGTGAGGATAAAGTGGGTTCAGAAGATGAATGAATGAATGAATGAAAAAAATATCATGTGACATATCTTAGAGATGAAATAGACTATATTTCTTAGTATGTAAAAAAATATTGTGGTAAGTATTAAATATTTCCTACATGCTTGCAGTTCAAGTTATAACATTCGCTATATTTCCACCATGGTTTTTATCCAAAATCCCAAACATTCAGTGACTTCAATCAGTAAAAGGATTCAACACAACAGGTCATGTGTAACTTAAGATTTGACAACTTTACACTTCAGCAGAAAAAGAAGACGATGACAAAGAACTGAGGCAAAGTTAAAGTTAGTGTCTGTACTTTGTCTCACTGTTTCCACAGCTGTCTGTCACGCCCGTCGGTCTGTCTGTCTGTCTGTCTTTGTCCATCTGTCTGTCTTTCCTTTCTCTAAATGATAATTCAGAACATCACAGATTTGGCACTTATAGCAGGTCTCGCAAAAAAAAATTAATTAATGCAAACTCCAAGTGCTATCAAAATTATACATTTGGAGCGTGTGCAGATACAGAGAAAAGGGAGAGAGGGGGAGAGATGTGAGGACGTTCTGGTCTCATTAAGAGAGCAGGCAGAGTGGAATTAGTCTGAATATAATGACAGGCCACACTATCTCATGTAAAAACAGCCCTGTTTTCCTCTCTCATTCATTGGCACTAGTAATTAGTTTTGGCCCTAAAACTGTCACCCTTTACTCTAGAAAAGGCAGATGTGATTTGAGGTGCAATTTAATCTTGCTTTAATGAAGAACTAATGGACGCATTGCAAATTACTTTTTTCTCCCCCCACCCCAGCTTCCCCCCCTGTGTGATTGAACAGGGGCTTGGGAAAAAATCTATTTCCTGCTTTTGAAAAGATCAAGAGTATCTTTGATAATGGTGAGAGCGTCACCGGCAGCTTCATTGCATCGAGCCAACAAGCTCTTTTACCCGAATCACAATTCAGTGGAGAGGAGGCCACAATTAGTGACAATGCAGAGAGAGCGCTCCGGGGCCTGGGCGAGCAGAAAGCCTCTCGGTGCTCCAGGCTCCTTGTTAGAAACAGGCCCTGGAGGTGTCACACAGGAACAATGAGGCCTGATAAATTACCCCCCGAAAAAAAAAAAAAGATGTACTACTAATTTTCAATTATACCTATAATGCATTCCCGGCTGGAGAGAGAAATTGGACATGTGTGAAGGAGAACAAACAGTCATAGGTTCAATACACATCTGTGTTTGTGCCGTTGGAGCTTTAAGAGTCTATGATATCCAGAGTGTATTAGCAATAAATTACATGGTGTTTAATGTAGAAGATCACTGGTGATTTTACTGAAGAGAGAGACAGAGGAACCACTATTGCCTGCAAATAATGTCTTGTCATTACTTTAGATTTTTGTCACAGGATAATCACAGACCAAAATGCACCCTTATCTCATTTAGCCTAATTTCAAAAGGATGTTTTTGTTTGGAAGAAGAACATTTCTGAGAGGAGAAAGTAAAGGAGAGAGTGTGTGAGGCATGTTTGTGTGGGAGAAGCTCCTGTCTGCAGCTCTCTAAACCACTTAAAGGACACTGTGTTTCAAACTGGCATCACTAACGGATGATGTAGAGAATATATCAAGGCCAAATAATAGTCCTTGAAATGGGTGAAAAGGGGATGTGAGAACTGAGGAGGGTCAGACACGTGGAACATGTGTATCTGTCTTCCTGTTTGAGCGTGTGCATGTATTTGACTACAGCAGGAGCAAAGGCAGAAAGCCTAATGGGAGTGGGCTTAACTCTTGCACACAGCGCTACATATCTGATTACTGGGACCAGTAATTTTCTTTCCTTAAATAAGGAAGAAATTGGATAGGATGAATGAAATTTGGCTGTCATATTGCAATGATGGTGCAGCAGGGAGATTATGTGTTTCACATAATCGTTCATCATTTCCCAACCAGTGTTCGGGCTTAGCATAATGGAATTGGTAAACTGGTTTAAATCAGAACGTGAGCACAGACTATCAGGCAGACTGTGAGGGTCTGTGGTAATGTCTTCAGACCAAGCAGAATATTTTCACCACAGAGCTGCACACACACACACACACACAACACCACACACACAGGAACACACCGTCTTCATCTCTGCCACATCACAGTCACAATAAAAATACCTCGAAAAACACATCTGAACATTTATTTTTATTTATTTATTTTTATTTTTTTTTTACTGTGTTACAATAACGTCTCCTTTTGTGCCACTCTGTTCTTTTGATTTTCCAGCATTGATTTTATAACAAACTGTATTTTCATTGCATTTCAGAGTGGAATACAATTAAAATGTCTTCTTTTTAGATGTGAAAACACTGTAAATTGTGACCACTGAAGCTCATCAGAGACAAAACAACAAAACCTGAACATCAAATTGGTTTTATGTCGTTACATGCGGACAATTCTTCACCCAAACATTCCATTTTTTAAATCTATATCTGTTGGATTAAATGCTTTTTGCTCCATTAATGGCATATTTATCATGAATCAGAATAATAAATGCAGTGTTAGGGTATGCATGTTTACATACTGCATGATGTACAGTATTTTATTCACATAATACTATTTTATCTTTTGGCAAACGGTTGATTTCAATTACATTCATTTACATTACATTCCAATATATGTCGCTGTCTATTTATCTCATACTGTTTAATTTTTTACCTTAGACTTTTGTTTTCTTACTTTGTCTATTTGTGTCTCCAATGGGGAGTCATAGATTACAAGTATTGTAGTGGATTGGTTTTAATATGCCATAGGCCTCCTTTACTCCATATTGTTTCTGTCACCCTGGTATAAACCGTTCATTTTAACACAGAACCTGTTGAACTGTCCACTTGCAAGGTTTTGGAGAAACTTTAATTAACCAAGCTCCACTAGTTTCTTTTCATCATCTGAATTACAAGTATATAATGTTTTACACTGGAGGACAGATTCATTTGTAGATAGAAAACATTAGACAAATACACAATTTGCTTAATTCTCATATTTCATTTATGGTATTTCATGATTAATGTGATTCATTTCAGAATGATAGCAGCTTCCACTCATTTATTTTAACCTCTGGAGTTTACAACACTTAAATTTACCTCTGGAAACGTCCTCTAAATTAAATTATCATAGTGCATAGCTTGAAGATGAATAACACAGGATCAATGGTGACTTTTCCTTAACAGTTGTAATGCTTAGACTTTTGTGTCTCATTTCTATGTGACTCCATCTCACAGGTAGCTTTAGAAACTGCCCAAAATGTCTTTTATTATATTAAATTGCTTCAGTGAGACACAGTCAACATAATTAATCCTAAAAAGTGCGATATTCAGGTTTTATTTTTTCTACAATACACTGTCTGTGGTTTATCTCTGTGCAGTCTCATGGTGGAGCCAAATCAAAATAAATATGTCGTGTGCAGGAGGAACAATCCCAGGAGGTTAAATATCGGCCACTAGGTGTCACAGTGGCTGTTTGTATAAGATCAGCCGGTGCCAGCGCTGCATATCAGGAACAGTGTAATGGGTATTTGTCTACTCACTTTATAGCCTAATGTAAACACAGCCTTGTCCAAGGACTGAGATATAAATGTACACCTGGATAAACAAAGGGTTTTTCAACAAATACCTCCACCTGTAATGAGTCATTCAGTTTGGTGAATGGATTAGGTTAGAGCTGGGTCCATATTCCATAAATGTAATCATATTTTCTATACCTTTAATCTTACAGTAAATACATTTAACATCCTTTAAAATGCCTGGCTTGTATTTTACAGTGCTCACTCTGAACCACACCTTCTTTGAGCTAGAGCTGCACATCTGACATTAGAAATGTGTCTTTTATTGATGAACTGGCCTGATGAGCTTTTCATGAAATCTCAGCTGAAAGTACATCAGTGACAAAAAAACACAGGTCAACGTGGTTAAGTCATCTGAAAGTGAAAACATAATTATTAATGAAGGTTGGGTTACAGCTGTTGGGTAATGGATCAGGATGTTTCTTTCACAAGGACATTCACACATCTGTCTTCTGCTATACAAATATATATAGGACACATATACAGCACACACACACACACAGACATATATATATATATATATATATACAGTATATGTGTATGTATATACTGTGTGTGTATGTGTGTATATATATATATATATATATAGGACACATATACATCACATTTACACATATGTCTTCACTGTTAATTACATTTTAAGCAACAACCTTGTAATGCAGTGATGGAAGAAGATATTTTTCAGTAAAATACTTCATTGCAAGTAAAAGATTATCATCAAAAACCTTATTTAAGTGAAGTTATGTCAATGGTAGCAGCAAAATGTAATGAAAATATAAAAGAACAGATAGAAAATGTGAGGTACAGTGGTCCTTGTCTGTGCTTTACTGCTGCATATGTTGTATTTTACTACTATAGATGTTGGTTGAACTCATTTGATCTACTTTATATACTGTTACAGATTTACAACAATGCATCATATGCTATAAGCTTGTGTTTTTTGTGTTGCTGTCCTGTGAAAACCATGTATCTTCAAAGAGAAAAGCTGTAATGTTTTCAGATTTGTGATGACGCATTTTCCTGAAAGTCCAAGATGATTTGTTCAACTTCAGAAGGAGAAGTTTTTCAATCCATAAAGAAACATCTCATCCTTTAGTTGATCAAACATTCAAAATCAACCCATAGAAAAGTAAATTGTATATTTCAATTTAAAGAATAAATAAAGCTAGTACAAATATTTGAGAAGCAGTGGACTAGAAGTACTAAGTATAAAATGGAAATATCAAAGTATATTGTGTACTTTAAGTGTGTATTTAAAGGTCCAAAGCATTACATTTGGTTAGATTTGGGGCCATTAACCGCACAAATAGAATATAATATATCTAATTATGTTTTAATAGTGACCTAAAATATATGTATTCTTGTAAGAACTGTCTTTTGTTACCCAAAATGTATCCATTTATATGTACAGGGGCATGATGGTGCCCTTTACCATATGTGCGTAAATCTTATTTTTCCATGTTATAGTGGATAGTATCTAGTGTGGAGGTGCATTATTGTCATCTACTACTGTATGTTCGAAGGTGGACCAGAGTTGATATCACCTGTACTAAAAAGCTCAGGATGGACAAAACAAAGTCTGCATCTATGGCAGATTTTTGTGATTTAATTAGCCACGATCAGGGAGGATGAGGAGGGGTATTTTGCTAGTTGCAGTCTGCAACTTCACCACTAGATGTCACCAAAGATTATACACTACACCTTCAGGTACAGAACTTCAGTAAAAGTACAGTTACATTCAGCTACTGGTATCTTACAGACACAGATGAACTTTATTAATTCCTATGGGTAAAATGACTATTATCAAAATTATTATCACTAGTACCATATGTTCTGATTCTTATATATTTTATTGTATTATCACCTTGCTGTCTTTTTATTATTACATAGTTTTATTTGTTGTTTATGTTCTCTTATGGAAGGAATTGAAAAAAAAGGACCCTTTTTTTTTTTAAGATGGATGTAACATTAATGTGTTGTAGAGGATTTTATAAGCCACACCTGCAGTCTGTGCTTTACAATGTTTATGATATACAGGCTGGAAAATAATCAGCTATGCTAACGCTACATCACATTGATATTGTGCATCACTGGTGGTAGTTACAAGTATATTTATATTTGCATAGTGATTCAAGAGGTTAAATTACTTTGAATTTTTACAATTTTTTAACTATAAACAATTCTGAGCCATGACGGATGAATGTTTTTAAACTACTGAATCTCTTAATGTCGCTTTACTCATTGACTTGCATTCTTTGCAGTTTTGTCCATGTGACCAAACCAAGATGAGGATATTTTCTTGTTGTTTCCAGGAAGCTGGGGTGTCGGCTGACCCGTAAAAATCATAGTGTGCTATTTGTTTATATTTTCTGATCTGTTAAATGTGAATTTGTCATGGTAAACCAGTAAGGTAATAAACTTCTTTTTAATTTTACTTTTTAATGTTGGTTTTCTTCATTCTTAGATTGGACTAAGAAGCCTTAGGGGCAGAGTTATATAATCTTGGGTCTGATGAGGAAAGGCAGAGGTGTGTTCAGGGTTGTGAACTTGTGATTTAACAGTATTGATAATGCTTTTCAAGACAAGCTTTTTATTTAGTCATTTATTTTTTCCTTAATTTTGCAATGAATGTCCCATTGAGATATGAGATCTCTTCTTCTATGGAGTCCTGACCACTCCTGTCTTATAAGCCACTTGTTTAACGAACTAGTCCTGCTTGGGAAAGTACCCCCACCCTGTACTGTTGTTTCTGACAGTCAAACCTTTCCTGACACTTTCCCTTGAACTTTACTTTGGTTTTTGTTTGACCAGTGAAAAAGTGGGCACTTGTACGATAAAGTTAAATCAGTTGCATATTTGCATTTGTCTATTTGTTTTATCAGAATCAGTCATTTTTTTTGCCAAGTACGTAAACACATACAAGAAATTCTTTGTTGCTAGATGTTGTCTCTACTAAATTAAATAAATGCAAGATATAAAAAAGTATAAGGAAAATAAACTAAGAAAAAAGAAACTCTATATACATATAAAGTCAATATAGATAAAGATACAATAATCATTTACATACAGTTGTCATTTGACTTATACATACATATACATATTTTATTTATCCAATGTAGTTTATGGTCAGTGTACTTTTTTCCACATAGCTCCAATTAACCACAGTTCATTTCTATACAGGGTTGTTTTCCCTATAATCCAACATCTTCCAGGGTGAAGTTGTTTGTACTTTGCAAAGCTAATTCCATACTGGTTAAAAGTGGCAGAGAGAGTGTAAAGTACCACATTAACAGGTAAACTCACACCCGGACATTACTTCACTCCTGATACTTCAAAGCGCACCTGTCGTCCCAACATCCTTTGCGTGTCCAATATGGAAGAACTGGCGGTGGAGGTCCGTGGCTCCAACGGGGCTTATTACAAGGTAAACACCGGTTTATTACCCTGAATCAAACACGACAGGTCACCACACGATGAAGTATGTTAGTAGAAGTCTAATGGACAGCGGTATCTCGTTCTGTCTTCATCCTGAAGTCACTATGTGCTTGCTTGTCATTAGCTTGTACTAGCATGGCTAGCCGAAATTAGCTAGCTAGGCTAGCATCGGTTGTCAGTCTTCATCAACCGCCAGTGTCACTTTTTAGACACCTTTTCTTATGCTCATTATGGAAGAGACGTGGTTTTACTAGCGATAACTAGGTTGCATTACCGACAAAAACCTACTGATGACGTTCATGGACATTTAGTTGTCGCCTTCCCGATCTTAAAGTTAGCTTACTTGCTAGTTGCCTAACTGTTGACGTCAAGAAATGTGGCTGTAGTAAGTTGCGATTTTACTTTGTGTGTATTTGTTTGTCTCATATTCGGTTATTTCACGGATTTAACTGGAAAAGAAAAGAGCTTTCTTCCCACCAAGAGCTTTCAAATCACTCTGTATATAGGAGACAGCATGGCTAGATGTAACTGATTTGTGAGCTTTCGTTGAACTGCATCAACTCCGTCTATTATTTGATACTTCATCATGCTGAAGGTATTTTCTGTATGCGTGTATGTGAGCCAGCTGTTCTTGTCAATCCTGACCAGTTGGCATGTCAGGAGAGGGGTCACTGATACCATGGACCTAAAGGCTATTTCTAGACCTGCTGCCGAAAGTCTTAGTACCGTCTGTTTTCTTCACATCTCTGCTCCTCTGTCCTTTTGTCATCACCGATTCCTTCCCTTCCACTCCCTTTTCTTTTTCCTACTTGGCCTCTCTAAGGGATGGGCTCACAGTTTACAACACCTAAATCATACTATTACGCAGTTTTAGATCGCAACATTGAAACATTTATTTTTACAATGTCTCAGTACTGGAGGTTCAGCTCATCTGTGAAATGCTGTTAGCTTGTTGAAGCGTCTGCTAGTTATTAATATGAAGTAGGTACTAGGTTTTCAGAGTCAATCATTGGCACTTATGTAGTGGTGTAGTGGTACACAGATGTCAGGGTTTGTTATGAAGGAAGAAAATAAAACACGCCAACTACATGAGGAGTTGTCATAGTTTTCTTAATACTGATTTTGAACAGAATGTACAGTTTAATTCATCTAGTGTCACATAGTCCATATTGAACTTGTCCATGTATCATGGAAGCTTTTTAATGAAATGAAAGTGGCTGATTAAAAACATAAGACAATAGGTCCTAAGCCCCTGTAAAAGTGTGTCTTATGTTACAAAATAAATAGAAATATAATCAATATACTGTGTGCATACGGAGAGGTGTTTCAGTTTTTCAACATAGGCTACTTTTACATATTCAAAGCTTAAGCGCAACCCTCCCCCGCAAAACACAGAAGAAAAGTTTTCTACTGCTTCCTCATTTTTTCCTTTACTGTTACTGTATTTTTATGTGTTTGAGCTCACATACCCTACCACTTACAAGCAATGATGACAAAGTCTTTATCCAATCCAAGACACAGTCTCCACTGTTATTGTAGTTCACTCTGAACCTGAATTCCTCCCACACAGCTGATTGGAAAGAGGCAGCTGCGTCTTACGGCTCCAGTGTGATTGACAAAGTCAGATGCCAATCAGCTACACTGGGCTGTGGCATGTTGCTAAGTTGCTAATTGCTTACAGCTTAAAGCTGCAGTGCTGATAGTTCTTTGGTGGCACTGAGCAAACATTCTATTACATCTCATCTTATTGCAAATCAGGGGTCTTAGACACTCTCTTTTGGAGGTGTAGCAAATCTACAATTTGTATTTATTAGTTTTATTAGGACTTTGAAGAGAGAGCTGCAGTAGGAAGGAGTAAATTTTCTGCGTTCTGTTCTGTATTTTTCATATTTTTTTCACATTTGCTGATTATGTGTTCTCTGTATGACTACTTGTTTTATTTTTTGTGATGTTTGTACCATTTGAGATGAATACATGCACTGTTATATCCCTAGCACTCTTTTTGTTTCCCTACACGCTGTTACCCAGTTAAGCTGCAGTAAAAATAAGAAGAAAATGTGACTTTTGTTCTAAAAAGATGAAATTGAAACATCGGTAGATGCCTGAAGCCTTTAATATCTTCAGATGAAATGTGTTGTAAAAACACCCTTCTCCCCTGTTTTATCTATTTTTACCCCATACTGCCCATTTGCTCATCATGTTTGTGTCTCTGTCCTGCAGGGCTTTGTCAAGGATATCCACGATGACTCTCTCACCATTGCCTTTGAGAACAAGTGAGCATTTCTTTCACCTGCACTAAAGTTGGTTTATTAAAAAAAATGTTTCAGACAAAATCAGGATTGTCATGTTTTAAACAAGTTACTCGTGTTATTTTCAGTTGGCAGCCAGAACGCCAGGTGCCCTTCAATGATGTCAGGTTGCCACCACCTGCTGACGCCAAGAAGGAGATTGGAGAGGGTGAGGAGGTGGAGGTGAGGAAGACTTGGAGAACATACAATTCTTACTTTCCTTTTTTTTATTACCTGCATTGTAACTTCATGTTTGTGTCTTATTATATTTGTCCTGCTACCTTGTCAGATCTTGTCCAGAGCCAACGAACAGGAGCCTTGTGGTTGGTGGCTGGCCAAAGTCCGCATGATGAAAGGAGATGTGAGTCTTTTATTGTTTATTTTTTACTTTGTAAAGATGAGTTGTTTCTAAAAATTGCTGGCTCTGTGACTGAAGGTTGTTGTGTGATGATATTGAAGGTTTTGTAATTTTTTTTAGTCTTCAGTGTGAGGAAGACTTTTGTCCTCCTCTGCATACAGCCATTCAGCTAGAATTTACTCTTAGACATTATTTTATTTTCACTTTATTTATTAATTTCATATCTATTGATTATTTTTTCCCATATTCATATTATAGGCTAGTTTTTGTTTTAGGTATTTTATGCTATCATTCAGTTATTCACTATTATTCAGTAATTATTGTGTGTTTTCTATCTGTATAAACTACTCAACACCTATGTTTCTCTTGGAATTAGTAAAGGTCTCTGTCTTGTATCTTTTCAGTTCTATGTCATTGAGTACGCAGCCTGTGATGCCACCTACAATGAGATTGTGACCTTTGAGCGTCTTCGGCCTGTCAACACTAACAAGGCAATCACCAAGAACTCCTTCCACAAGTGCACTGTCCCGGTTCCTCAGGATCTACAAGAAGCGTATGTACAGCACTTTTACAGTAATAATATTATTGCTGGAATCTTCCCTGCTTTACATCATATATTTGTAAATGGTTATTGAGCAAAGTTCTTAAGATTTCTGTTTATTTGTATTGTTGGCTGGACCTTTTAAACTACTAAGTGATATTTCATTTCAGGTGCCAGAGTGAAAATGCACACAAGGACTTTAAGAAAGCTGTGGGAGCCTGTCGCATCACATACTGCCCTGAGACCAGTCAACTGCTTATTGTGGTACGCTATTTTTTGATGTGATTTAAGTCTTAATTATATTTATGGAGGTGCATATGTTACAACTCTTTCCTGCTCATTAATTTCCATACAAGATGTAGATGCGAAACTCAAAAAGTCCTGAAACATTTCTTTTCCAAGCAAGTAAAACATTTTGACTTGTAGACAATCTAGACCCAGACCTTCTGTCAAAGGAAGAGAACATTTTGCCTGTCTTCTGTTCAAGATTTTATATACTATTATATTCTGAATGATGAAAAAACTTTTTTATTTTGTTTTGGTTTTTTTCCAGCAAAGACTCTGTACCTTCCATGTACCTGCATTATTTTCCTTTACATGTAGCAAAATGTTGAACATAAAGTAAACCGCACAAACAAATAAATATCAAACAAAAATAAATGTACTAAAACAATATACACTTATTGTTAAGCTCTTTATCTGTAATTCCACTATAGTATTTTGACTGTTACAGAAGTCACCATCTATAAGTGCACATTTGATAATGTTGTTATGAAATGTTTTTTCTATTTCTGTTGTGTGTTTGTTTAGTCCACTAATGAGGCGACAGTGAAGCGTGTGTCTTTGCTCAGTGACATGCACCTGCGAAGCATCAGGACCAAGCTGCTGCTGATGTCACGTAACCAGGAAGCCACAAAACACCTGGAGGTCAGTTGGTAGCTCCATAGTTTAGACTGCTTTGGTAACTTTGATTCATCTTTTCTTTTCTAACTCAAATATGAAAATCTGATGCTTTTCTTTTTCATGGGATAGAAACTCTATATCTCTGGATTTTGTATCACTAATGAAATTTTAGAAAAGCTTTTTTAATAGATCACTGTGGACTGTGGGAAGTAATAATGTGTTTGCTATTGTTTTACATTTTATGAGCTAAAAAAAAATAATCAGTCACTGATAAAAATAATCGTGTAAATTGATAATGAACTATTAGTTGTTTCCATAGGAACATGGCAAGTAAGTTTGGGATCAACTTTAAAATGTAAGCATAACTCTTAGCTATTGTGTTTGTGCAGAGCTCCAGGCAGCTAGTGTCATCCTTCCAGGAGGAGTTTACAGTGAGACCAGATCTGATGGGTCTGGCCATTGGCAGCCACGGCAGCAACATCCAGCAAGCACGCAAAGTTTCAGGTGTCACTGCCATCGAGCTGGATGAGGAGACCGGCACGTTTCGGATTTATGGAGAGGTGACTGTGCTGATTGTACTTCGAATACATCATGACGGTCATTTTACAAGAATGTAAAAGAACAGTGGTGTCTGACGTGGTGTTGATGATCCTGGCTGCCTTGTGTTTGTAAAAACCCAAAAGCAGCAAGAAAAAAATGATTGGAGATTTGTTCTTGTTTTTGCACAAAGAGGAAAATATCAGTTGTCAACTCTTGTGAACCTGAGATAAAAATAACAATCGCTTCACTATGTTTATACTTGTGCATAGCAGTGCACTCCCTTATGCTACTACTTACATTACAGAAATGACTGAACCTGCCATGGAAGGACAAAAAAAAGTGTAGTCTTTATTTTGGAATGTTATGAAACAACCCAGATGTGGGGTTTGTTGTCGTCCTCTAAATAAAATGAATGATTGTCATGTTGGACACTGTCCTCTGGGTTGGGCTGTAATCAGGCTTACATTATGTAGTCTCAAACCACCAAAAGACTCTGTTTATTGTCCAAGTGGCTAAGGTTAAATGTTGTTTTGCAGACAGCAGAAGCGGTTAAAAAAGCCAGGAACTACCTGGAGTTTGTGGAAGACTCAGTCCAGGTCCCGAGGAACCTTGTTGGTATGTAGAAAAAAAGCCATTTAGCCTAAATTCATGCTGTTTATTGTATGGCAATTATCATTTATCTTTAGCTATGTAAAGTGCGAGTATATCCTCAAGATATTTATGACAGACCTCTTTCAGCCATTTTTTTTTCAGCTTTTACATTTGTGCTTTATTGTTACCAACCACATCACGTTTCATGTTGTGTTTCCTCAGGCAAAGTCATCGGTAAGAATGGTAAAGTCATCCAGGAGATTGTGGACAAGTCTGGAGTGGTGAGGGTCAGAATAGAAGGCGACAATGACAACAAGCAGCCCCGACAGGAAGTAAGTCTACTACTGCAACCTATGTTCTGTTGTTCTTCAGATATGATATACATCCTTTCCTTCTGCTGTCGTTTGTCAGTGATTGTCCCATACTTACGTGTCCGTTGTGTTTCTTTATGTTTTGTTGACACAGGGAATGGTCCCGTTCACCTTTGTCGGCACAAAGGAGAGTATTGGAAATGTTCAGGTCTTGCTGGAGTACCACATCTCTTACCTCAATGTAAGCACACCTCTATGTGTTCCTGATGACCTGGGCATGCCTTTGTGTGTGCTTTTACCACTCTTTGACTTTACCTGAGGCCACAGCTCCACAGCCACTCAATGCTAGCTTTTTAATCCATTTTCTGGTTTGGCCAGTAAGTTTACTTGGCGCTAAGAAAGGGCTCAGTGGATGGTGTGGAGGATGTTGGAAAAATCAGAATATGTCAATACCAGCGAACATTAAAGTTGGAAGGCTTTCCCCTGGGTTTGGTTAATTTTTTTATACATGCCCTACATACCATGTGGGAATTCTCCGTCTCTTATTTGACAGATCTATGTGGGTGAGGGGCAAGAAAGTAAATACAACTTGAGCTCAAACTTGCAGACTTAGTTGGCCTCGATCAAGGCAAGATCACATTCCCAGCAAAACACTCCAGAGTTTGTTTGGGCCTGGACACTTTAGAAGAGCTGGTCTTGATCCAGTTGAATGTTTTGGCCTCCACCACAGTGTAATTACTTTTTCCACACCTGACCAAATGAATCATGGCACCAAAGGGGAAAGTGAACCAATCCAGGGTCATAGATTGGTTGTGTTCTTGCTGTGTTTACATTTTTCCCTGCATGAGTATGTCCTATGTTTTTTTTTTTTGCATGGTCTGTGTTGCTTTGGTGCTGTGTGTTTGTTTTGCGCTGTATGTGTAGGAAATGTCAGAGCTTCTTGTGGACAGTCTGCGGCTAAGGGAAGAGCTGAGGCAGGTGAATTTTACCCAGGGAGGAAGCCTAGCAAGATTCACAATAAACAACATGAGGCAAAGAGGAAATGCTATACATGTGTGTATGATGAGTATGCATATGTGACGCTCAAAGAAAAGCATTTGTCAGTTTTGCATGGTTATCTGAAGAAATGAAGAATTACAGCTGTGCATCCATCTCATGTTATTGTATTCCTCTGGAATCATGCATTTCATTTGTCTAGGAGGTTGAACAACTTCGTCTGGAGCGGATGCAGATCGATGAACAGTTGCGTCAGATCACCCAGGGTCACCGTCCGGCCGACAGAGAACGAGGTGGTGGAGGGTATAACGCAGATGGCAGCGCTAATGCTTCCTCATCCTCCTTACATGGCAGTCGCTCCTACAATGGTCGTGGCCGTGGGCGCAGAGGCCACAGCTACAGCACTGGATATGGTAGGCACCTGGTGTTTTAAAAACATAAAATTAAACTTTCCGCTACTAGACATTGAAGTAGAAAGTAAAAAATTGAGTTCAGAGCTCTACATAGATAGAATGTTTCTCATATACACTAGAGATTGTATCAAATTGATTATTCATGCCTTTTTTGTCGTCAGGAGCTGTGTTTACATGGGTGCTAATAAATAAATCACTAATAATTGTAACAACCCATTTAGAATTAAATTGAGACTGGCCCAATCTGGACTCTTACGTTAGGAGGGGTAATGCAAACCACTGGTGATCCATTCAGTAGTAAAGTATTTGCCTCTCTGTTCTACAAATGTGTTGGCCTAGCGTACAGACTACATATTTTCATATGTAGTCTGTATTTCCATTGCATGTTTGGTTTTAGATTTAGTTAAGAGTATTAAAAGTGCTTAGATTTAACTTGTTTATAATGCTCTAATGATTACAAGACTGAACAAGCAGCCCCAGATCATATCACTGCCACACAGGCTTGTACTGTAGGCACTAGGTATGATGGGTCATCGCTTCTCATGCTTCTCTTTTCACCCTGATGCAACCATCACTCTGGAATAGGGTCAGACTGGACTCATCAGATCACATGAGTTTTTTCCATTGAAACACAGTCCAATAATCATATTCCATCAAACTGATGGTTGTTAAAGAAATGAGAAGCCACTCACTGCATCAGTTAGAGTTAAAGAACTTGTTGAAGCTGAAACATCCTGGTTGGGACGGTCCTGTATGGTCTTGACTTTATTCTGTTTTTTTTTTTTTGTTTTTTTTTTAACAGGCACCAACTCAGAGCAGTCCAATGCCTCTGAGACTGATTCAGAACGCAAGGATGAGCTCAGTGACTGGTCTTTAGCTGGAGAGGACCAGGATAGGTGAGTATATCCAAAGATAAAGAAAATGAATGGCTACTTTTTGAGTTCGGAGAATCCTTATGAGTGTGATTTTGAGTGAACGTTTGGTTGTTTTTCATAGAGAGAGGGAGAGAGGCCAACGGCCACAGAGAGATGGCCGCAGGAGGCCTGGACCTGGCAGAGGCCGGGGAGGGCCTAGAGGAAGAGGAGG
Organism: Apogon talboti; assembly: GCA_037367365.1. NCBI lineage: Eukaryota > Metazoa > Chordata > Actinopteri > Kurtiformes > Apogonidae > Apogon > Apogon talboti. The sequence continues at coordinate 34,404,704 of JAPQRQ010000019.1, read as the reverse complement.
AAGAGGAGGATACAGCAACATCTCTGGTAACCAAAAAAAAACAAAAAACTAGTGCACTACTAATGAACACATGACCACATCTCACTTGAAATCTTGAATCTTAAAATTGCACCCTGGTTTTTCAGCAGGGTCACGAGACCACGAGGGTAATCATGCCTACGGATCCCTGGAGACGAACACTGAGACCGACCAGACGGCCGATACTGATGCCAGTGAGTCCAACTTGCCTGCCAACCGCCGCCGAAGATCCAGAAGACGCAGGACAGACGAGGATGCTACACTGATGGATGGCATGAGTGAATCTGACAACGCCTCAATGAGTGAAAATGGAATAGGTAGGCATTACCAAGAAGGGAACTTTATAGGCAATCTGATCCGTGGTCAGTTACTGAAAGAAAGTAGCCACCACATCAACAGAATGTGTACGTCTTATCTACTGTATGTGTGTGTAGCTCAGATGTGTCTAGGTCATATTCTACAGCTCTGGGGAAAAAAAAACAAAAGACCATCAGTTTGACTATTTATACACTTGTGTTGAAGTAAAATTTACTTTTTTGTTTATTCTTGAAAGTATTGGCAACATTCCTCTAAGATTCCAAATGAAAAAAAAAATTATTTACAGCTTTTATTTGCAGGAAGTGACAAAATGCCAAAATTACAAAAAGGGTGTATACTGAGATGTATAATGCAAAGGAAAGAAGTCAGTGCTTATTTTTTAAGATGTGCCTATTTATTTATTTATTTATTTATTTATTTATTTACACACAACAACAGATCAGACATTTGGACAAGCATAGAAACAGATTGTGCTGGTGAGATTGAAAACCCTGTGGGGCTTATAAAATTAATCTCACCTCAGTACAACATTAGCAAAAACAAAGACAATAAAGATAAAGCAATAATAAACTAAATACAGCATAGATATACATTTATATTCATGATACCCTAGTTGGAAAACACACCTTCCTTGAAGCAGTAATGTCTGACCTCCATCAAACATTTAACATTAGAACATTTTTGCATTTAGCCACAGGATGTTGCACTGAAACCTTCCACCTTTAGCAGCTGAACCTGAAAGTCTCCTCTCTGCATTAGTCTCTGTGCAGACATTCTGGACAGTGGAACAAGCTTACAACTCGTGGTGCAAAAATGCAGGTGGTAGATTTGTTTGGCTGCTGACCCTTCAGTGTCATGTGGTCGCAGAGGTTTTCAGTGAGGTTCACGTCTGGAAGTGTGGAGTGGTCTTGTAATTTTTTTTTCTAGAGCTGTAAGTGCCAACAGTTAGTGCAGCTCACAGGCAGGACTGTGTGTTGGAATGCCTCCTTAAGCCCCGCCTCCCTCTGTTTCTGACCATACGACACCCATAGATGAGTCTGAAGCCAAACCTCAGCGTCGCAACCGTAGTCGACGCCGCCGCATCCGCTTGCCTGAGGAAAGGCAGCCAGGTAACCATGGCAACTGCCAGTGTGACCTGCACCATGACTAGTATAATAAAAAACACTAAACCCAACGCCTATTAATACCTTTGACCTGTTTAACCGGGTTATGACGTGCTGCTCACCGTGTGTGTTTATGCTAAACGATTCACGGCTCATCGGCTGACCGTTCCACGTTCGCCCAGTGTGTTGCGTGTTTTACGTCCTGTTGTTTGTTTAATTTTGCATATGTATTATTCCTTAACTAAACTCTAGCTAATGGTTTTTAGTTTTATAGCTGATGTTTGGAGCAGTGGCAGTCCTGTTTTGAAAGCCTGACCCTAATCTACCCTTCCATCATGTTGTACATCTGATGTCAGATGCATTTAGCTGTGGATTATGGAGTTTTTACTGCAAAGAGCAGTGTTGGGCAGGGTGTCTGAGGCTATAAGCCCCTTTCATTTGGAATGATAAAATCTGCTCCAGGTCAGTTTGGTTAAGACGGGCGATGCTTGCTTCCTACTAGAATGATTTGTCCGCTATGCATTTGTGACAACTACTTCATTCATGGTGCTTCTATTTCAGCTTTTCAGATGTGTGCTTACTGCTAAACTATGGAGTCTGGCGGAGATTGTGATCATGTTCCAAATGCTATTAAGAATTATACAACGTGGATGGAAGGACTTGACCAACATGTCGACTCCTGTTGTCTGATACAGATGAGCAGACCAGGCCGTGAGCATTTATTAATTCCTCTTCTCTGTTGTTTTTGCTAACAGTGACGGTGGCAGATTACATATCGAGGGCTGAGTCTCAGAGCCGACAGATGACCACCAAGGAGTCCAAGAAAAAGAAGGATGTGGTTAGTACTAAAGTCAGCTACACGTTTTAATATTTCTTTTTTATCAACGTCTGGAGCGTGTCCGAAGCAGTGGTCGAATGCAATCATGTACTTGTAGTCAAGTACTGTACTTATCAGCTAATCTGAGGTACTTATACAGCGTTTTATGTGGTTTTATATTTTTACTCCTCTGCATCTCAGAGTCAAATATTACGTTTTGCTCCACAATACAGCTGAAGTTACTTTTCAGATTATAGCTTTTCTTTTTTTCTAGTGAAAACCATGCATCTCCACAGGTTTTTATGTCGTATATGTATGAAAAACTCAAGGATGAAGTGTTTCTTTGATGAGTTTAAATTATCTCATTAAAAATCCTCTTGAATTATATGTGTAAGTCATTGCCACAAAACTGGCCTGTTTTTCTGGGCTCTTTTCAGAGATGTGTGACTCTCCCACACACTATGAACAGAAAACATATGATGATCTTACATAATTCAGTGCATTGTTGTAGGTTAAACTACTTGAACGTATGTAAAGTGGTTCAGATGAGTTTTGCATTAACATCTACAGCAGTCAAATGTAACATACAGACTACTGCTACAGTGAAGTGAATAGATCAGGTGCAATTTATAAGTTTTTGAATGACGAACTTCAAAAAGAAACAGTGCTCTCACTTAAGTACAGGTTCTAAAACCTTCATCAGCCACTGGTCTGATTTGCCTTTCATGTCTTTGTGCTGAATGTCAACACAACTTGCAGGCTGTGTTAGTCCAACCTGAATATCCCCATAAACTGAATGGTGAATGTGTTCAAACGGGTCTATTTGTATTATTTACTCTGTTGTGTTTGTTTTCCCTGTAGGGTCAGGTGGATGCTATCGCTGAGCACAGCCCACAGTCCGCCCCAGCAACCGACCACGCCTCCAAATCCAACGTGGCTGATGGTGCCGGCAGGTCGTCCCCCGAGAGACCCGCCAAAGTGTCCTACAAGGAGGACTCCAGCCCACAACCGGTGGTCAATGGACTGTCTTAGTCCAACCCCAGCGAAGGAAACGGTTTCAAATATTTGGACTTCTTTGGCTGCGCTTGATCAAATCCCCGTCTCTTGAACAGCCTCAAAAGTGAATCTTAACGTTTAAACACAAGCACTGTTCTTTTTTTACTTCACAAATATTTGAAACCCGCTCCTCTGTCAACCACGTCAGAGGTCCGTAACACGACCTCTCATTTACACACACGGTCTGTCCAACTATTCATTTTATTACAGTTTTTTACAACATTTTACAATAGTTCTTCCTGTATGAGCTTGCCAAAGACAGTCAAACACATCTGTACTTAACTGTGCTCCTCTGTCCGCTCTTCACTGAGAGCTCAGGAAGACGCCGGACTGAATGCAGTGTTAAAACATGTAGACAGGGATTCCTCTCAAACCCATACTGTGGTATCAATGCAGCAGTTTTTTTTATCCGTGAAACTAATATCATAGCAGGGTTTTAAAAAAGAACAGATGTCTGCCTTCCACCGGGGGGACTTTCAGAGAGATGCTTCCACAACTGTTTTTTAGGATGTCTTGTGCATCTGACGTAGTTTGTGAGTTAAATGTTCTGCATGAACAGCACCACAGTGCAGACAGGTTGACGGAAGCCCAAGTATGTTTGACATACATGTGATCAGCTGTTGTGCCTTGAGAGTAGATTCAACATGTTGTTGCCTGGCTCTGCACACCATCTGAAATCTTTTCACTTATTTCTGTGTTACTTGGTTGAATCTGTTTGACGTGGTTCAACCAGAATAGCTGTGTCAGTGTTCTCCATGTATCTTTAAAGCACTGTGGACTGGCTGAGGCAAACACTGAAAGACCCTGAAAGGATTTCAGAGGCATATCTCTTTCAAATCAGGTGTGTCTATTGTTATTGTTTGTGGGAAAATTAAGTCCATTTATCCTTTATATATCTGTTGAGGAGTTTGACTTTAGCTGCTTTGTTTTTGCAATATGCAACCACTTCGGTCATAGAAGTAATGTTATCACAGCGTGTCTGGAAAAGAAACAAACCATAGGAGAGTTGTTTTCTTTGCACTGAACCATAACCTTTCTCTGTTAAAGTTAATTGTTGAGTCTGGAAACTGGCCTGTTACTGTTTAGTGCTGGACAGATGTAGCCATCAGTGCTGGTTTTCCTGGGAACATCTCATCATGAACTATCGGCTTCATACAGTTCAATAGAAGGATGATGGCATGCAGAATGCAGGTTCCTTCAATATGCTTTGAATTGTAAGATTCATAACATGATTTCTTTGCCTTGAGGGTTAACACCCTTGACATGTCAACACCTACAAACATCCATTTGGTCAGTAACAACCAGCAGGCAGATCCTACCCTGGTCTTGAGATGTTTCTGGAAAATCAAGCCCAGGTGACATGATGTCATTTTCATGGTTCTTCCACAGACCGACTGGCTGGAAACTGGTCACGACTGTTCCACTAAGGAAGGAGGTTTATTTGGTTTATTTATTAAAAAAAATGTACAGTATTTAAAAAAGAAAAAACAAGAGAAGCTCTTCTTTTTCTTGACACTAAAACATGCGTTACTGGGTTCTTTTGAAACAAATGACAATTTGGACTACTGAGAGTTGTGACATCCCAAGTGTTTTTGTTGGGTCAACTACAGTATGTTTATTTTACCTTTTTTTTTTTTTTAAAGGATCGTTCTGGTTGGTTGATGTGCAATATGTTTTGTATGCAGGTAGTTCTTAAATAAACTTGATCTTCCATGTAGATCTACATGGAGTCAACTGTGTGTCACTTATAGTTTCATCACATCCATCTGTCTGTAGAGCTTTTTAATTTTATCAAAAAAAAAAAGAAGTTTTTACCCTGGCCTATTCGACAAATTATTCATAATGGTCCTGAATGCATCAACATGTCTTCATTTCACTGGCTGAAAGACCCAGTAGAAAAAGTAAATGTGTAAATAAGCAAAAAAAAAAAAAAGGGACAACTCTGAACAATTAATACAGAGTGTTTTATTTCAGAATAATTGATTACAAAAGTCACAACTCCCTCAATCATTCAGTGCAACGGCATGATTAATCGCAATGTCAGCAGTAAGCAATCACGTATTTTCAACTTCAGCATCTTCTACTTCTTTATCTGGCCGTCCATGAGATCCTTAGCTTCATTTATTTTTGCTGCCAGGTAGGGAGATCCTCCTGTGAGATTACAGATGCACAGAAAAATGTCCGATTATATGAACAATTAATTTTACCTCCGTAAATGCACCATACGTCCTCTACAGCCGACACTACCTGTACATATAAAGTACTTCTATGAACAACTCAAAAGTGATAAAGAATATAACGAATCAGCCTGTTAGTGATTTTAGAGTACAGTGTGTTTGTTCATACCTCTGTCTGGATGGTTGAGGATCATCAGTTTTCTATGGGCTTCTCTAATCTTATTCTTATTGGCTGTGGGACTAAGACGAAACAATAACAACACTGAGTAACAATTAGCAGGAGGTGTAGCAGTCATTAGATTTTCACTGCACATGTGCATCCATGCGTTCCATACCTGACACCTAAAACCAGAGCAGCTTCCCTCTTGGTCATCTTTGGCTCAAATCCCCCTTTGTAGAACCCTCCACCAAATGCCTGTAAGAGCAATGTTGACAGCTCACCAAGATGGATCTGCGAAGTGTGAACTCTTGCCAGTACATGCAGAGCGTGCCAGGAATAGTAGTTTATCCTTTACACCAGTTTCTTTGCAAAGCAATCCGATTTTCAGCGCATTATAAAATCTGCCTGTTCCAGATCAGGCTGTGCTGTATCATCGCAAATCAAGGAATCAACACACATATGTGACAGTCATTTACACAACAGCTGTAGTGACACAGTGGGTTCTTTTTCTTTTACCGTCTTGGGGAAACTCTGAAGAGCCTGTTTGACCTGGGGCTCCATCTGTTTCATGGCCTGCATGGCGTAACGGCCTGTTAGAACAACAAAGAGTTGAAACACAAACTGATGACAGATGTTAAGAAAATAACCAATTTTAACACGATTTTTAGGATGCAGATTACAAATGAAAGGAAGAAACACAATATAAAGCGACGTAGGTGTTTCTAAGTCAGAACCGTCTCTAAACTCTACTGCGGAGATATTCCCTCTCATTTGGTGTGTTGATAATGGTAGAAAATAAAAGTTCACAATCAGATTTCAATTACAGTGTCATCCTGTGCAATTATACACCTGCACAAGGCTGCAATTGAAAGGCCCAGTGTGTGTCTGCTGATACGTTGGATTCAATGACTGAGCAAGTGTACAGTGTAAAATGTAAAGAGAATACAGATTAGATAAGCCCTTATTTGTCTTAGTTGATTTTTTTTATTTGATTTAGTGATTTATTCCGAACATGCAATGAAATTACATATATGTGAACAAGTAAAACAGAAATGATAGTACAAGTCAACAATCGAGACCATCTTAGAGGAAAAAAACAAAACAAAAAACAGCACAATTAGTTCATTTACATGCCCGAAAAGGGGTGGAAAGAAGTGTAACTTAGTTGGACAATGAAGAGATCATATTTGACAGAGCAGCACACCACCTCTTCCCACATCCACGTGCAAAATAAAGTCAATATTCAGTGACATAAATCTGGAACATATAAAACAAAAACGGATGCATTTGGGAATGCGTCACCTGCCTATATATCTCATCATTTACATGCATACACACAGGAAAATGTGTCTGCATGCTACGACGTATTCTTGTTCTACCTTCCTGATGTTAAACTTCACTGGGACTGAACTTACCTGCAAATCCGGCAGCTGCCAGTGCCAGTCCCACCGCCACCATGGAACTGGCCTAGAAACACAGACACATTATCTGAGGAAACACCTGACTTTACCTACCGGGCTAACAATCTAATGGACGAGTCATTGTAAACAAATAGCACATGGCCGGTTAGCTGTAGCATAATGCGAGGTCGAGGCTAACTTACGATGTACAAGTTAACTTCAAATATCTCATAACTCACGATAACCTTGATTAGTTGGTTTGTTCGCGAGGTAACTCAACATTAGGTGACATTTCGGTCACGTCGTGTTGGGTCACGCACGTATGGGTAAAGCTAAGGTTAGCTTAGCAATTCATTTAGCCTTAATTTTAACGATTTCCAAAATAAAATACGGGCCCCTCCGCCGTTTCTACGTTGTCCTCGTAGCCCTTATGTGACAAGCCAAACCTACCATGTTTGCTGGTTATGTTCCGTTGCTGTTACAGATGAGGATCATAACTTTTGACCTCTCATGTTTTCATCTGTCGGGTACTCGTTGAGGTGTGCCGGAAACGGCGGATAACTGTCGTAAAAGCGTCCCCTAGTCTGTTTTCCTGTCGGAGGCGGACCTGATCCTGGACCCATTAGTCTTGCCTCAAGCACCCAGACTTGTCCTCATTAAGACAGGTGGTGAAAGAAGGTATGGGTCAATCGTCAGTTTATTTGAGCTATTTAGTGTAGTAATATTAACTAACATTTCCGTTAATCCTTGTCGTTAATCTTAAAAACTGCGCTACCATTAAGGTGGTTATAGTTTGTATACTTAAAACACTCCATATCAAAGTGCAATTATTCGTCCTTCATTTGTTTGTTTGCTGATAATTTAAGTGGTAATATTTAGGACTCAGACAGAAATCAAAGTCGATAAGTTGTAAAACGATGATGAAACTACAATAATGTTTTTGTTTGGTATAATACTTTTTTTTAGTGTTTTGCTTTACTGGATATTTTAAGATAAGATAAAATAAGATAAGAAAAACATTTATTGATTCCGGTTGGGGAGATCTGGTTTGTGAATAATACAGGGTAGTGTAAAAAAAAAAAGAACTAGACACAGTGAAGAGCAAAAATAAAGCTATAAAACTATATTCTTCTGAGACTCAGGAAAGTACAAGTTCCTGCTTATTTTGCATGAAAAAATGGTCTTGAGTGAAAACAACATAATACAATATTTTCTTATGAATGTCCCTTGCAGTGGCCAACTTGTTAAAAAAAATTTTTGTTTGTTTGTTTAAACTCCTTTCACTGAAAGTGGAAAAATATTACACGGGTGCAAAAGTGAGTGATCTAAAGAGGCCAAAATGCTGCAAATCAATTTTGAAATTGTGCAGAAGTGTCACTCTTATTTTAACTAAGTAGATTTTTTTTATTAACCTTTGTATCTTTCCAGCTTTTTGTTTGTTTTGATTGAAAACTCTGGTATTTGTAAAGGATACTAGGGCTATATTTGAGAAAAAAGAGTTGGAAGACTTTATTGTCAAACATAAAGCTGAAATGTCAAGAATAATGCTGAAATAGTATTATGAGAATACAGTTAAAATGTCTTTTGGGGAGTCTCACTTTCTGCCTTTTTGTTTAATTCTCTGTGATATTTTTTGATTCTCAAAATGATATTTCAACTTTATTCCCAGCGTTGCACCTTACTTCAACTTTGTCCAAATATTATTGATATCATTGATGTTTCTCTATGTGGCCCATGTGTACATGTGTCCGTTGAACAAATATGTTTTACTAACCTATTGGTGCACAAATATAATGCATATGGTACAGAGAAGATAGTTTGGGGTTGAAATGAGCCTTTAATTCATTAACTGGCATGAGGTTTACATAGTTGAATGCTTCTGCTAAAGTACAAAGTCAGAATAACTATTTAAATGAAATAATTGTATTCTTATTTTATTCAGAATAATGAAGCAGGTCTTTTCTTTTTTATGTGATTCAGTGTAGGTCTCTGCAGGTTGCCTTTTTTTCAGTTGGATAAATGTGCAGTGAAGAGGCTGAGGGATGTAACCCTGTGACTGATGATGTATTTATTTATTTATTTATTTAAGGTTGAATGCATGTATGAAATAGTTGTCCTTGTGGTTGAAGACATTATTATAAATATTATTAACCGAGTGATCAGGATCCAAAGGTGATACCATATAAAGTGTACAAAGTGTATTTGATTATTTATGGATGTAAAAGTTATGTAAGTAGTAGATTTAAGAAACGGAAGAGTGTATACAGGCAAGAAACACATGAATGAGTTTAACCAGTTGTATTCAATACTTTGAACATTCAAAGTTGTCAAGGTACAGACTTCTTTCTCCTAATACAGTCACATACAGTCATTCATGCATGTTCATTTAGACGGTCTAACATTCAGTGACTTCTTTTACCGTATGCATACAGTGTGGTATGCACATACTCTGTCAGATCACACTTTAAAATCACCTAAAGTAGCACCTAAAAAATTAATGATAGTTCTTAGGAGTGCTGTTGGCTGCTTGATTTTTTTTGTTTCCCCTTTGACATGAAAAATAATGAACTCGGTTGTGAAGAATAAAAGGTTAGATTTTTCTTTTCTCTCTCTCTCTCTCTCTCTCTTCTTGTTTCCTCAGAAGGACAACCACGTGCCCTATCACCACTTTCTTCATTATATTCACCAGTGAATATAAATGTGTCATTTTCATCTCTTTGGAAATAATTTCAACCTCATGGTGCATTGAAGTGAAATGTGGTTTTTCTCCAGATCTGCAAAACCTGGTGAGTGGTAAAAAAACCAAAAAGAGCTAGAAATGATGAGACCTGAAACAGACAAGCATACAGATATAAATTGGAATTACATCCCTTTGGCTTTTACTGTTTTTACTTGAACTTTACCCAGGCTGTTCTCCATCACGATCAAAACCTTATTGTCCAACAACAGGGACCCCCACCATCAATGATATACTAATACTTATTATTATTACCCTTTTTCTGTTCTCAAATATGTCTCTTTTTGTTCTTATACATTGTATGTATTACATTATAGTCAATTCACTGATTAGTTGTCAACTATTCAATTAATCAATAGCCATTTGATAATTGCTAATTAGTTTAAGTTATTTTTAAGGCTCTCTGATTCCAGTTCTTTTAATTGTGACCTCTATGAGAGTAGGTTTTGGACCAAACAAGATATTTAACAAGACCATCTTAAACAGGATTCCATAATTTTTCGTTGCTCTGTACTTTTGACATGTGCAATGACAATAAAGTTGAATCTAATCTAATCTAATCTAATTTACAATGGCAAACAATGGATAGATTAAGAAAGTAAGTGTCAGTTGTAGCTTTGTTCAATTTTCTTTTCATGCTCATTGTTCATAATAATGTTTTGCAAATCACATTCCTGGTCTATGTTGCTGTGTGCAACATTTGATGATAGACATTTTCTTATTCTGATTCATTCTAGATGAATATATTCTAATGCTGTTTGTGGGTGATCAGTGATGTCCTCCCCACCTAACCGTAAACAGCAGAAGGGTGAGTAAAAACATGGCATTTGTAATGAATCCAGTTGCTTATGACCGAGCACATACTGAGTACAAACTGTGTCTAGACTAACAGTTATTCGACTGTGGGTGGGCCATTTTTAAAATATCTTTGCAAACATTTAGCATTTTAAAGAGGAAAGCCGTGCTATCTGTTTCCAACTGCGCTGAGGTGGTTCCAGTGACTAAAACTAACCATAAACAGTTTCAGGTACTGTTTCTGAGAGGCATGCAGTAGTTGCAGTCGCCTCACTATGTTCCCTCCAAATGCTAAAAGTGACATCAGCAGTTAACCCATAAAGACCCAGGGCTACTTTTGTGTCAGTTCCCAAGTGAAATTTTCTCTATATCTAACCTTTCCGAAGTGATTTATCACCATTTATTATATGATCTTCAGTATTCAGCTTTTTTTGAGTGAGAATCATCTGTTTTCCTATATTTAATTGACTGATCATGTAGATGTTCATTAAAGCTCAGGTTAAAGTTGAGGGTTATTATATCAAAAACAGAGAAAACTGAAGATAAAGTGACCTTTTCAGTCAAATCTCTCATTAACTGAACATAAACCCAGTGTGTCCATCCACTGTCATTGATCCAACTCCATGG
>JAPQRQ010000019.1:34381769-34393396 GCA_037367365.1 Apogon talboti | reverse complement strand
AAAGAGCTATTGTGTTTTTGAGTAAAAGAGACAATTTTGTCCCTTTTGTGTCCGTCCAAAGACATGCACCAATAAGTTAACTGTTTAATCTTCATCACTGTAAGTGTGAATGTCAGTGAATGGTTGTATATGTGAGCCCTGAGATAAACGGGCCAGGGTGGGAGGGGCTCCAGCATGCCTATGACCCTCTTAAGGACTAAACAGTTCAGAGAATGAATTAATTAGTGATTGTTACAAATTCAGGATTATTCATTAGGGCGTTTCATGGTGACATTGATACCCTCATATCCCATCATTCTCCTGACACAGAAAACACATGAAATAAAGGTGGTCATGATGAACTGAGAATGGTCTTGTTAGTTCATGTAAATTCATATGCATGTGGCAATTTTGAGATTATTAGAATGAGGGAAAAATATTGAATTGTGATTTGGAATAAAAAAAAAAAAGTGGCCTCCAACCTTTAACAGTTTGAAGCTCTTCTAAAACTCTTTTTTTTTTTTAATTTCCCAATAGCCTCTTACTTATAAACAAGTCCAAAACCCCTCACTGTTCACTATTTTACTCCTGCTTCTAATCTTAATTCTTACATTAACCCTGAACCGAAGTGCTAATCCCAAATTTAACCCTTCGATAGGTGAAAGACGCCGAACCGCTCACCCCATTTGGTTGGTTTGATTCATTTTTATATCTTTAAATATGTCAGCCCTCATAAATATAGACACGTGGGCAGCATATACACACTGGGGCATGCATGCACTCTAACAGCACTATCTCACATACATAAACCTAATGTCACCTCTATTCCTGCAGGCTTTTCCTTCCCAGGGAGCTTTATTCACAGCTCTGATTGGAGGATATGGCAATAATGACTGCAGGTCAAGGGGCGGCGACCCTGTTATGAAAACTAAACTCAGAGGTTAAACACCTAAACGCAGGCTGCACTCAGGCTGCTGATCATGTCTGATAACTGCAGCTGAATAGCGTCTGGTTATTTTAGCAGTTTACATCAAAATCCATTTTTGGGTGAAAGCTTTTTTGCTCCGTTCACAAAGGACCAACAGATCCAAACCAATGACTGACCTAAATGTAGTGATTTTTTTTTTATATTGAATTAATTGTTGGGTAAAATTCAGTTATTATTCAGGTATTGACAATACAACGACAATTATAAGTGATGATGCATTGTTTTTTGTAGGCCTTCTGATGGCTATTTTGTGATTTTCATTGAAAACTATGGATTTCTGCATAATTCTTGACTGGATATTATTACAATATTAGGAAAATGAATCAAAGAAATGTGAAACAAATCTGCTCTTTAATGAAGTTGACAGATATTCCAAATTTGTAGATGGCTGCAGAAGATAACAGTAAAACAATAGAAAAACAGTGGTAAATAATACCAGGAAGTTACACTAATTGGTTTTCTCTAGAGGGCTTAAGAATCTTATAATAATGGTGGAAAAATCCTGCAGATTCAATGTATTGAATGTTGTAAAATTAAAACTAAACTGTTGTGTAACATAATTTCCACATGTTAATCACCTCATTTGAATGGGTGGTAAAACACCTTAAAAAATTAACACCTTGAAAAATTAACGCCTTCCTGACATCCATGTTAACAGGCCGTGGACTGATTTCTGTGAAAATCTTTATGGTACATAAAGTAGAATTCAAAGTGCGTGAAAACAGTGGAATCTGGGGTTAAAAGTGTTTAAACAAGAAGTGAAATAATAAACAATAGACTTAAAAAACACACTATCATAATAAAAGAGCATAATACAGAGTTATTAAAAACATTATGGCACAGTATTACATACCATTTAGACATTTTTATAAGAATTGGATGTAAGGGTTAGTGTTCAGTCACAAAAACCAGGGCAGATACATGTTTTTAACCCAACTTCACCATATTTAGTTTGGGCTCTATGTCTATTTATCTGACTATCTGAGTCCAAAAACCTAAGAATCATCCTCTATTTACATCCTGTAGAACATATCAGAGCTGTATGCTGGGTCTAAAACCAATAGTGTGATGCTGACTTCAACACAAACTTTATGAAAGCACATGAATACTGAACCTCATTCGATGAAAACTTAACCCTTAAAGACTCAGAACTATTTTTGAGACTTCTAAATGAAGTTTTCTCTACAACTAACTTTTCCTAAATTATTTATCACCAGTTATTACAATATTATCCTCTGTATTTTTATATTTTTTATAGTGAAAAGCAAGTACTGTCCTGGATTTCCTTTACTGATCAGAAAGATGTTCATAAAAGCCCAGAATGAATACAAAGATTATATTTCAGATAAAAAAAACTGACTTTTCCAACAAAATATTCAGTACAATGAATGTTAAAAGAAGCATCTACAACAACTTTGATTTGTCAGACCACATGGGTTTTACTGGTAAATTAAAACTGCAGAAAATTAAGGTGTTTTTACGTTTACTGCGGAGCGTCTGATGGTCCACACGGGTCATATCTGATGTAACGGAAAACCTGAGAAACTGCACTGATGTACTGATAGGAATAGTAGATCATAAGTTATTAAATATTTTACATTTGTGGATGCTTTGAGGGTTAAAAACACAAATTTTTCTGTTTCGTTTTACACAAATAAGTAAAGCTGACTGTTTGACCTTTCTTACATTCGATACCTTTTTATAGTAATGATAATATTAGTGAAGATAACCTTACATACTGTGGATATACTGAATGATACACAACCCATTGTTGGTATGTACTTACTGTTGAATATTGTGTTGTAAGTTGCTGACTATCAATTGGATAGTTACTGAGTGTAATAGACATCAGTTTTCCTAATCCGTTTATTATTCTGTTATTTACGTTATTAGGACTCCAAATAGATTTAATTGTATTATTAAGGAAGCATAAGCTGTGTGTTCTGTTGTATAAATGAGAGGAGGCAGTGGGATTCTATAAGTTTTTCCTCCTTTTTGAGCAATACGTATGGAATTATTTTGTTATTACTAATGTACATACAAATTGCTATATTTTATTGATCACCTTCATTTATTAATTTATTTGTTCTGCTATTAGTTCCTTGTACATAAAAGTTTTGTTTTTCTTCTGCTCGAAACAAACAAATAAACATATAAACAAAAAGGAAAGACACTGAAAACTAGATTAACATGGAAAAGCACTTAACAAAACTCAAACCTCCAAAGGAAGTTAACACGGCACAATTACTAAACCCACTGATTGTACACAGTCAGCCTTTTGTTTAGACCTCACTGCTGAAAATAGTGTGGGTAGGAAGAGGCTGTGGTGAGGTGAAGCAGTACTGTCACAAAATAAAACAAATATAGACCAAAACAGAAAACAGGAGAAACATTCTGACATGTATGAAGCCTGTTGTAACCACAAATCCATCCAGAATTTGTCGTATAAGTGTTTATTCTTTTCAACATCAGAGTGAGTGTGCAGTAGTGACATGCAGACGGACAGGCTGGTAGAGGGACATACAGGCAGACGGTCTTCCACAGACACTCAGGGCACATGTATAAATCTGGCATAATGCTGATTTTTTACTTTTCCCAAAGAGGACTGCTAGCTTGGCAGAAAGGAAACAAGAATTATTCAATCAAACAGCTCTCCTTCCATATCCAGATTTGACTCCAGCCGCATAAAGCTGGTCGCATAATCCTTTTATCAAACCTAGCGATGGAATACTCTTATTGGAAATACCCAGAGAGAGAAATAATATTAAGGTCATTTCTATCTCTAGTTTATTTTCTCCTTTAAAAAAAAAAAAAAAAAATCACCTCTGCTTTCCGTTTTTATCTTGAGACAATAATTACTTGAGGTTTGCGGATGGAGACCTAAGTGCTGATTATGAATGTTCTCTGACCACTGAGGGAATCTCTGCACTCATCAGTAATAACACAATCAAATTGTCCTAGTTTTTTTTTTTTTTTTTTTTACACCCGCAATCCTGGGAAAGTGTTCATAGTGCACTGTGGCGATCCTCTGTCAGACAGGTTGGAGGGAAAATGTAATGTGGGACGGTTGGTGATGATGGCTGCTAGCGCTAATATCTCTAAAGTGAGAGATATGGAAGCTGTGAGAGCTGCTGTTCTGTCCTGTCAGCGTTTTACAGCTTTATATCTGCACCCTCTGAGGCTGTGTGTGTGCGTGTGTGTGTGCGCGTGTGTGTGTGTGTGTG
Organism: Apogon talboti; assembly: GCA_037367365.1. Classification (NCBI taxonomy): domain Eukaryota; kingdom Metazoa; phylum Chordata; class Actinopteri; order Kurtiformes; family Apogonidae; genus Apogon; species Apogon talboti. The sequence goes on along the minus strand of JAPQRQ010000019.1, from coordinate 34,389,205 downwards.
TGTGTGTGTGGGGCTAAGATTACTGTGTGCACCCAAATGTTTTGTTGTGATAAAACAATATTTCCCAAAAGAAGTAAATCAGTTTTCTTTTTGTGAATGCAGGTGGGTTCAGTCACTGTCACAGATCTCGCTTTCAATAATTTTATATAAATATTCACATTACTGCACCTTCGTCACTTTCACACCTGTATGTATATAGTCTATATTTACTTTCATTTCCTGTAGATTTGTACATATGCAAATCTTGTATTTTTTTCTGCTTTATTAGTGTATTTTACATTTACCAGTTTTTATGTATACTTTGCTTTTTTTGCTAGTGTTTTTTCAAGAGTGTTTTTGTATCCAACTGAACTATTGTGACCAAGTAATTTCCCTTGTGGATCAATAAAGTTTGTCTAAGTCTAATTGGAAGAACTTAAGCTGTAACTGTTTGGTATCTCTGGCCTCCAGTGTGGACTTGAACTATATTAGAAAAACACAGTGAATTTTGATGATCCTAATATAATAAATAGGTGAAACAGAATGGAAAATCTTAAAAGGAATGCAGCGATAATCAAACTGACGTATTTTGTGTTTTGACTTATCGTTATGTAATTTTTCACTTTTAAGAAAAAGTTGACAGTATAGCAGTCAATAACTAATGATGAATTAGAGCTATTAAACTACAACGTGATTTTAATCAGGTGATTTGACAAGGTGATTGATCTCATGATATGTCAAACTCATTTTAGTTCAGGGGCCACATACAATAATTGGACCTCAAACAGGCCAGTAAACCAGTACAATAATAGCATATTTACTAATAAATAGCAAAAACTCCAAATTTTTCTCTTTATTTTAGCCAAAAAAAGTTTAATTAAAGTAGTTACAAACTGTCCTTTCACAAAATATGTGAACTTGAACCTGAAAATCTATGAACAACCAGAAATTTCTTGAGAAAAATAAGTGTAATTTTAACAATAAAATGTCTCAGTTCATCATTTACACATGTACACCTTGGTGGCATTGTGCGATCTCTACTGTGGTCATAGTACACAGCAGAGCCACAAAAAGTCCCATACTCTAACATTTTGTTGGGCTCCCTTTAGCTTTGATTATCACATGCATTTCCCATGATATAGTTCTGACAAGTTTGTGTAATGTCACAACACTTATTTCTGTTCATTGTTGCATACATTTTTGGCCAAAATCTTGCACTGATGATCAGAAAGTGAGACCACTGTAGTCTTCACAGAAACATCCTGGAATTTTTCAGTGGTACAAGGCATGATGGGTAATCACTTCATCCACCTCTCTTCTCACCCATCAACCTGGACTCATCAGATCACACTTTTTGACTTTTTTCCACTGAAACTCAGTCCAATCTTTGTGTTCTCTGTCAAAGTGATGGTTGTTTATGAAGAAGAATATATTAACTATTAAATAAATTGTTTCCATTTGAAACATATGAATCACTGCAATAGTTTTCCAATGGAAGGCTCTTATCTATTTGCTTAGTTGAAAGCAGTAGTTTTTTGGCTGGGCTATGCATATAACATGTTAGAAAACACTGAATATTAAAATGTAAATATATTTAGCGTAGTCCCACAAATGCTCTGCTTATGGCAAAACTTTATAGTAAAAAGGAAGGTAACAAAGAAAAGACATTAGAGTAGGGATGTCAAACAATTTTTTTTTTTTTTTTCAGGGGCCACCCTCAGCCCAATCTGATCTCAAGTGGGCTGGACCAGTGAAATAATGACATAATAGCCTATAAATAATGACAGCTCCAATGTTTTGTCTTCATTTTAGTGCAAAAAAAACCCCAAAAAACATTAAAATGAAAATATTTACAAACTATCCAAACAAAATACATGTGAGTGACCTGAAAAAAAATTCCATTTCTGTAGGAAAAATGAGTGCAATATTGTGCCTCAACTTATCATTTTCATGTGCATTTATTCACATGGAATTATTTTATTAAAAATTTTGTTTAAAGGCACCAAATATTCAGTACAGGCAGAATCTGGCTAAAATTGCACTTAATTTTCTTTAGACATTTCAGGTTGTTCATATTTGTTCAGGTTATTCACATTTTATTGTTAAAGGATAGTTTATAAATGTAATTATTTTCATAATTAGATGTTATTTTTTGCACTAAAACAAAGAGGAAATTTTGGAGTTGTCATTATTTATAGACATAAGGTAATATTATTTTTTTCGACATTAAACAAGAAGAAAATTTGGAGTCATTGTTTACAGGTTATTATGCTGTTATTTTAATTGAATTCACAACTGGTCTGTATGTGGAACATGAACTAAAAGGACTTTGACATCTTTGACTGTTAATATCTTCAGTGTAATTTTTGCAGTTTCCAAATTCATCCCATGGGCCGGATTGGACCCTTTGATGGTCCAGTTTTGGCCCACGGGCCGCATATTTTTAACACTTGCGCATTAGAGGATTTGAAGTAGGTAATATATGGCCTTTTTCTACTCTTCTGTTCTGGCTTTACTTGACTCTTATCACCTTTCAGGCAAAAGTTGTATGTTGATATGAAAACATGACATGATGACACTGTAGATGGTGGACTAGTCAGAGAGAATCATCACTATTAATTAAATAATCTGCTCTACTCGCTGTAGTTCTACATCACATGTACATATATTTGATTAATGTATGATACAGACCATGAAGGGTTAACATTTCTACCAGTTTTGTGTCTCCATGTGTTAGTATGTCACCCATCTGTATTGAGGAGGTATATCTGCAGTAGAAAGCGAACGAAGAACTAGGCTGAGTCGAGTCGGTACCATGTGATGGAAACTGCGTGCAGGAGAAGTCCATTTGCTGTGACTGGCTGACCTCTGTGATGGCTACCATTTTATCATTGGTCTCGGGTCTGACCTGGACTCTGAAGTCTGGTTAGTGGATCCAATGATGATGTAAGTCCTGCCCATTAGACTTTGTGACCCAGAGCGGCCATATCAGGTCCCCCACCGTGTCTACATCCAGGTGAAGCGCGGTGTGTGACCGTCTGGTAATGGGATAACATGTCAGAGTTCAACCTCCACGGCTGCATGTGCGTGTGAACCATATGTTAGAGGAAAAGCAGAGGAGCGAGAGAGCTGCTTGTGTGTCTACAGACCTATAATTATCCTCCTGAGGAAAACAAGTCCAGAGTGAGTGGTCCATTGTGGAAGCTGGATTATAGCCTGCAAGAGAACAGAACGCACAGCGCTTTGTGTTGGCTAATGTTTTCAAGTTGAATGTGAGCGCTTTGATTTAGGTGTCTCTGTGTAGGTATGTATGACCACAGCTAATGCTAAGAGTGTGTCTCGTTTTATTAATTCCACTCGTGTTTTTTTTCTGCTGAATATGCGACTTTGTTTTGGAGCGTGGCTTGGTGTAGGCCCGGGGCATTTGATTTGATTATTAATATAAAAACACATCTTTCTCCTGCAACCAAACACCTCGTTTAGTTTGTTTTGATGAAGGCGGACGACCCAGAGAGAGTGTGAGGTGCAGAGACAAGAAGAGCCAAAGAAAGAAAGAGAAAGAAGGCAGGCTTTTTCTTTTACAGAGTTCCCCGTGTCAGTCGTGTAAGAAAGCCACCAAACCAATAATTTTGTCAAGTTCTTTTTTTAGCGGAGCGGCTGAAGCGTCTTTGGATTGCCACATGTATAAAGGCAGCCCATATAAAGCCATTCACAGCACTGAATGAACACGCCATCTGTGGGGCTTTCTTATTTCCTCTTCTCTTTTCTTCCCCTCCTTTTTCAAGCCTTGTAATCAAATTTGAGCAAAATCAAATGGCGGGAGGATAGAAGGAGAGCAGTGGGGGGGGGGAGGGTTCAATGAAAGTACCTTTTGTTGGTCTGAAACGAGCAAGTAATTTACAAAATGCCCTCCCTTTGTGTAGGGGGCTAAGGGAAGAAAGAAATCAGTAGCTTTTAGAAGCTAGGCCTTGCGCTGCGACGGGCAAGATAATGAAAGCCGTCTTGTGTTTGTGGGCTAGAGAGCATCTCAAAGGCAGACCAGGCCCCGGCTCAGGGTTAGCTTGGCTGCTGAAAAAAAAACACAACACTCTCCTCTGTGTATGTGTGTGTGTGTTTGTGTGTTTGGCAAAGAGCGGCAAAACAGGACGGCTGTGCTGGGCTACTCTTGGCAGAGACACTCAGAGGAACAGACAGAGTTGTCGATGCTGAGGAGAGTAGAGGGATGAAAGAATGGTTCCAGCGGTGTTGAAGGCTCCTGAGCTCTTCTTACCTGTTGTGTTGCTGCAGGTGCGTCCGGCCTGCTTCTGCTTTCACACATGACACCCCCCCTTAAGAGGAGTCTGAAGATGCTGAAGAGAAACAACGCGCACAGAGCTTTGTGCGGAAGGATTAGGAGGACCAGGAAGAGGCTTTCACACCGTTTTCATCCCTCTGCTTTTATGTGTCGGAGTGGAGCACCTGACTGCTGAAGGACCCTCATCGTTTACCTGTGAGGTGGATCATCTGGATTACCTTCTCCAGCTGAGTGACACCTGGATGGACTGCTGTCATGGATTATTAGGTCAGATCTCTTACAGTAACTTCAGACTTCTTCTAAGTCTATATCACACATTTAATTAGTTTTACCTAATTACCTAGATGGAGTTAAATCCATCAGATGCGACAGAGTCAAAGGAACAGCTCACTGCTCACCTGATTGGTGGTCAGAGCAATGATAATTATTCATATAGATGATAGACTGACAGGATTTTACTGGTGCTGATGCTGGCAGATTTTCTCGTGATGATTAAGAAAAGTGTGATTGGAAAACATTCAGAGCATGTTTAAATGTCAGCTCTGTGTGTGTGTGTGTTTGTATGTGTGTGTGGCCTACAGACAAGCCCCTGGTTTACATGAACACGTCCGAAGTCTCGTCACGGCGTTAAAACACCGGTGAGTGATGACAGTTTATCTTTCACTTCCCCTCTATCTCTGTATCACACCAGTTACTCTCTCTTTTTTTTTTTTTGTCCTGTATCTCTGTCCTGCCTTTTCCGCTCTTGTTTAATACCACAGGTATCATTCACAATCTGAATTAAATAGTGCAGGTTCTGAAATCCAACCGCTCTATGATATATTCTGGTTTTAGCTTTGGAATCATGACTGTGTTTGGATCATTTCGATGCATTGCTCCATCTCTGTGGTGTGTACTTTCAGGCTTTGGCTGTTTTTTTTTTTGTTTTGTTTTTTTTTGCGTTACAATTTCTCAGTTATTTAGTTGTCAGACTCTGAGCTGTTTGAGTTTTCAATCACTTTCAGCAGAGTAACACTGAAAACATGCTCTTACAGATGTTATCCACGCTCTGTGCCGACGACTGTTTCAATGTGCAAAGTGTCAGAAGGAAACTTTCTACAGTCATGAAACAGTTTTGTGATAATGTGTTGGTATAAAGTTCATTACTTGTCAGCTGCCGGCGACACTGAAGGCCGTGTAATATTTCTGTAATAGCTGAATAAAATAAAAATACATTGTTAACTTTGAGCATGTGAGGAGAGTGGCATTTATAAAGCTTATACACTCCACGTAGTGCAACTTTTTTCAATAGAAGAGAGTATAACACTTTTCTCACGTTGTCATGAGGCATTAATAATCAACAATTCTAACTATTGCTTTATTTAAAAGTGAAATGAGTTAAAGGAGTTGGAATATTTCATATATAAAGTATCAGGAATTTTCACCTTAACCTTGTAATGTTGCTGAATAAAAGCCCTGAGAAAGAATCTGCATACTGTAACTGTAATACATTATGGTGCCAACAGTATATACTGTAGCATACTGCTTAGAATTATGGTGAGTTTCATCTCAAAATATAACACAAATCTTTATACACTCCCTTCAGAGTGTATAATTTCATTAAGAAAACTTTCACCTAACTACGTGGGCTAACACGGGGTTTATTGAATGTATTGCATAAATCTAATGTCAATTCTTCAACACCAAAAGAAGCAATAACACACAAACAGTAACTGCAGCGAAGAACAGAACTAATTAGTCCAGTCAGATATAATTCTAATCCATCAATACCTTCCAAAAAAGAAGTTGTGTTTAATTAGGTCACACATGCATGTAATACATTAAATAACAGTTGAACTCTGGGTAACTGTAGTGCTGTTATAGCTCTTAGGCTTAATGTTACCAGGCAATAACTCTAAACACTGAAACGGAGCCCATTACATAAACAGTTTTCGTGACGCAGCAGAAGAAGAAGAAGATACTGCACCGTCTTTACTTCCTGTCAGTACTTTGTTAGCTGCATTTGCGTCATCAACATGTTGCCGTCGGTTCAACCCATCGTTACTTATGTTAGATTCGTCAGTGAGTTTGCAGGATATGTACTGACAGATACTGCCCTGTTGCTATGGTAACTTGCAGAAATATACATTTACCTTGAGCCCTGCATTATTGCATCTGTCACAGTTAATGTAGTAGATGATGCTTTCTTAACTGAAAGTGACACATTGCATTTCTTTGTGTTAAATAACTGGTTGAAGAGTTTATACATGTATTTAATTATTGTGGAACATACATCTTATATCTTGAATGACAGACAGTGGTTTAGATGGTTCCTAGCCCCAGTGAGGACACGTCGGTTGGTATAATTACACAACTAAGAGTGCAATTGCCATGAATCACAGTTGTTTCGTGTTTGGATTAATCAGGTGATTCTTTTATTTTTTTTTCGGTGACTTACAATAATGAATGGTTTCTCAGAGCATGATGTGATGGCTGCACATGTTTTCATTTGTATAATACTCTTTACATTTAGACAGGCCTATAACATTGTGTTTGTTCATTCCTCTCTAATTCAATGAGTTGAGTCTTTATATTTATCTGGTTTCCCTGTGAATAGATAAAGTAGCCACACCTCCAGCAGCTCTAACAGCAACATGCTCTAACACTGATGCTTCATATGAATAGTCTAAGGTTATTAGATACTATTAACCCTTTAACCCCTTACGTGTCTGCGGTGAGCGTTCTGAATGTATGATAATAATTTAAATATTCATAAAAATTTAACCATTTGGTCAATAAGAAAAGTTTCAAAATTTGCTGATAGAATGGATCATCTGAGCATGCTCAGTGCACCCCGCACCACCTGTGGAATGGGGGGTGAAAACACAGAGCAGTGAGTGAGATTGACTCGCTACAATAATAGACGGTTTGGGCTTTTTTAAAAATTTATTTTTACTGTTGTTTGCAGTGTTGTGGTGATTTTCCTTTATGTTTTTTTTTTTACTTTGTTTTTACTGAGTTTTGACTGTGTAACTGCTTTTTGGCGTTATACCAGGTGCCAAAACGCAGTTGGACTGATTTTTAAAAAAAAAAAAAAAGAGCCCAACACAAAAACTACTGGGCCCAAATTCAAATCCTTGTTGTTGTTCAGTGTGTTCCAGTTCACAGTTGATGTTCAACATCC
>JAPQRQ010000019.1:34315402-34326902 GCA_037367365.1 Apogon talboti | reverse complement strand
TAATTTGGAAATTATGAGCAATTTAAAAAAGTTGGGGTGTCGAAACACCCCAGGTGACTAACGTAGGGTTAAAAGCAAACGTTATAACAAAACCACATCAACATTTGTACTGTCCCCTAGTGTAGAGGGATTTTTGAGTTTGAGTTCATATTTTTTGTCTACTTCGAGTTATCGTGGTTCACATAATGCTCCAGACATGTTCTCAGAGCAGTGTCTGGAGTATTGTATTGTAATGAACTAAGATGTTTAATGACCCTAGATACTTAGTTGAGGCTCTTTGTGATGTTTGTAAAACATATTGTGTGTAAAAATGTAATATGCTAATGGCGCTAGTATGTATATGGGATTTTCAATTCATTTTAGCATCGTGCTAATCGCTGGCATTCACACATTTTTTTGGAACTATAGCTAACTTTAAGCTAATGTTGTGCATATTTCACATGATAAAAGTCTATGATACATTGTGTTACGTAGCTCTACATGATGACAATGATACATGATTGTAATATGCATTTTGTTTTTGTATGTACAGTTTTACAGTTAACACAGTAAATGACCAAAACATCCTAGGTGTTTATTGGAGCACTGTTAGCTATCTGTACAGCTAGTTCTCAAACACTAGTGAAGACACCATAATACTGTTAAGAGAGAAATTTCAACCTAACTGAACATCAGTGCAAGATTTTGAAACCCTCTGCACCTTCAAAATGATAGTTTTGAAGTTTTATTCCTTCTGACTTCTATGACTTTGTATCTCAAATCAAGATAATCACAGGAAATAACAGATTTTTATGCATGTTCAGTAAATATAAAATGACCACCATGACATACCACTTTTTGATGACTATTATATACTCTCTAAGTAAACAGTGGTAGTTTGTGTTGCATTTACTCCATGTTTGTTGATGTTGCACTCATACTAATTTCCTTCCTGCATCAGAAGAATATAAAGCAAATCTAAATGGCAAAAAATATTATTGTAGCGTTTTACTTGTGATAAGGCTAATTTAACAAATGTCCGGTAGAGTTTCGGTGACTTGTGGAATCAATGTTGAGGCAAAATGGAGCTGTTCTGGTGATACATGGTGGCCTATCGCCATTTTCCTTTAATTTTACACCTGTCTATACATATAGAAATGTTGTAACGGTTTATGGTTCTCCAACTGCATGAAAAACATACCTAACTTATCTGTAAATTTGCTTAAGGGTAGATTTAACGGTAGTTCAGGAACACTGGTTAAAAAGATACTCCTGTTTCTGAACTGCATCACTTACAGTATCTGGCATTTTTTTTGTCATAGCAAAGCCGCATGATCTGTCAGTCAGTCAGGCAATCACTCAGAGTAACACATCATACCAGAGTTGAATGCACTTTAATTAAACACAGCGCGAGTTCTTTCCATCTGTAAGAACGAGTAAAATAAAGCATCAATGATACAAGAACAACTCTGCTCCCAATACTGCGATACACTGCCACCTCATCTCTCTCCCTCTTTCTGTTACCGAGTTCATTAGTTTCCAGACCGGTGCTCCTCCAGGATTACCATAACCTGTCAGCCGTGAAACACCACAAAACAATTTTCTGCTTGTTAAAAAAAAAAAAAAAAAAAAAAGAGAAAGGGGGAAAAAAAAGAGGAGCCTACCTCGCTCTGCTGCCTCCCACAGCCACAGAGAAAGAGAGGGCGGGGAGGTTCCGCTACCTGGATGTTTTTCTAATGAACACCACACTGAACTAATAAAAACATGTCAGGCACACAGAGATGCTGGGAGTAAAGGGGTGGATGGGAAAAAAATTAGAAAGGGGAATCAAGGCAAACAAACACCTGTGCTTCAAACAGGTGATAACTACTGATATGAGTAACATGATTTCCAGCTGTTGGTGACCCATCAGTCTGTATACGACGTTAAAATGAAACCCTACTAAGACCATCATACCTGTACTTTAGGACTGGTCTAATATGAGGCTGTCTTTAGTCCTGCATGGTTGTGTATTAGCAGGATCAGGATCTCGAGTGTGCTTGTGTTGTTGAATAAATGTGTCCCAGTTTATTTCTTATTATATACATCCCGTTGTGTAGAAACAGCGGTTGGCTCATGTAGTAGTTGAATTAAAATGGTCATATTACGACATGACGGTTACAGATGTTCTGTCAAAAAGGTGTGAAGGGAGCGAAAAATAAAATATTGAAATTGAACACGGGAAACTAGCTTTTGTGTCCGGTTTCAAAGTGGAAGTATTAGTTTTAAACATCACGCATGTTTGCATAGATTTCTCTGATTTACTAAAGACGGGGGGGGAAAAAAACCCATTATCAACAGCAGACATTGTTTTGGACCTGCATGTCATGTGCATCAGCTGTTGGCCAAACAGCTTCTTAAACTTGAGTTCCTGTCCAGACTTTCAGGTGCATCTCTACTTTTAGAGGTGATGATGACAAGTCGGAGGGGCAGAGACTCCAGAAGTCCTGAAATTTACCAAATTGCTAGAGCCCAAACTGTTAAAATCATTCCAGCAGGTCCTCCAAAGTACACAGCCAGATATGATTGTGGTTTATAACCAAAGCAACAACCAACATGTTATTTTTTAGGTTTCTCTTTGGTAGGTATTGGCAGAACATCATGTTGCTTTGCCTCTCAAAGCAGTTCTCAGGCAGGTTTTTGTCTTGGCAATAGTTTCATAGAGGCATAAGATGAAGTGATGAATAACTCATTGAAGTTTAGAAATGGTGGTAATAACCTGGTTAAATACACTACTTTAATCTCCACCATTGTTTGCCATCTGGCTTGGAAAACATTTAGATTTCTCCGATTTGAGCCTTATTACAATGATCAAACCTTCTACCTCTGCGTCAGTTTGTCTTACCTGCTCTCCCATGACTCCGTGTGCTGTTGATGTTTGATTTCCTGACAACCAGTTGGGCCAGATAATGAGACTCGCTTGAGCTGAGGCGCACTCTGTTTCAACAGCGCGGGTTTACCTTACAGTACGCTCTCTGTATTTGTTCTGATAAAACCACTCTCCCTGCAAATTAAAAACCAGAGCTTTCGGTGTTGACACTTAACAGGGTCAGTGGCAGAGACGTTGTGGAGGTGTGGTACGGTGAATATTGACCCATTAGTTTAGGTTGGGTGGCTCTTTTCTTCTAAAACATGCAAGGCACTTTTAAAAGTGGCCATGGTTTGTCTCTCACAAACATCAGCAGTGTCATGTGTTCTGTCCAGGAGGAAATGGAAGATTTGCTCAAATCTTTCTAAATTACATAAAATGGTCTAATTTCAGGGCACAGATAATTAGACCAACGATGGTTAAGCAATGATTTTGGTTTTAGATATTAAGGTTTACGAGGTGGAGGCATTTTACAGGTCGGATCTCCTCAGTCGACTGCTTTTTGGTTTTTGTTTTTTGGTGCATAATGTGTCTCCTTTTTAGTCTGGCATTGTCTGTTTTCTCTGAAAATCTGGTTCTCCTGCAGGATGGACTCTACTCACATGCAGACATCGCTTCTCCAATCTTCTAGCAACATGGTGGCTTGAAACTGTTTGACCCAAAGTAGCGACTGAACACTTTTGAAGTGTTTGGGTCCAAATTTGAGGTTCATGAACTCAGTTGTTCAAAAAATAGACAGGAAACCTTTTTTCTCATGTGCTTTCATACAGATACTTGTGAATTTTAATGATCCCAGGGGGGAAATTTACTTTAATCATCAGCTCAATAAAAGGAAAGGTAGAACTCAACAAAAATGAGCACTCGTCTATCCGTGCGTCATCAGATAGATGTATTGTAGAGTCTGGTGGCAGTGGTAATGAAGGGTCTTCTAAACCTCTCGGTCCTGCATCTTAATGGGGTCAGTCGCCCACAGCAACAGCTCTTCTGGTTTGTCAGAATGAGATGGAGGAGGATGATCTGGCTTTCCTAAGATCTTCTCCACCTTACTCCCCCATCGTCTCCAGTGTATCCAGCTTCTTTACAAAAACAAAAGCACAAAGCACTAGTTTATCTGCTACTGCCTCCCCCCATGCCTTCCATGTAACTAGTGTCAACAGTGTTTTATCCTACAGGCCCTGTCACTCTCTCATAGCGGAGACTCAACCTAGAAAACACGTTTTAGTCATGTCCAAATTCTATTTACTTTATATAGGTTGGATGAGATCCCATTAGTTTGTGTGTCAATAACCTGACTCCAGGTCAGCTCTGGTTGTTTGTCATCACAGCAGAAAAATCTGGTTTATGAGACATGATGAAAATGGTCACTTTTAGTTCTTTTCTTTTTGCCCATAGTTGTATGTTTAATATTTCGACATGACGTTTCCGTCATCGTCTGTTTTCCTTTGCATTCTAGACTGTTATCAGTTATCCACTCAGCACCATCCTACCTGATCTAACTGTTTTATGGTCACTTTAAGAGCTGTAATCATTGTATCATTGTAATGTAGTCCAAAATACTGGATGCTTATATCTACTTTTTAGTGTGGTCCTATGCTCACCACTACAGGACTTAAGAGCAAACATACAGTAAACTGTGCTTTAATGTTTAATAAAATCGTATAAATATAATGTGGGTGAAAATTATCTGTAATTTAGAGTTCACTTTTTTAGGAAGGCAAAATATGGTCATACAGATTATAATATGAGAAAATAATAATTCTGGCCAATAATTCTTATAGGACAACCACTGGACATATGTTTGAAATAGAATTATTATTTGTTATTAACGCCTACACCTACCTGCTCCATTCCCCCTTTAGACACTTTTCTTTTCTTGCATTCTCTTTCTTCTGCTGCTGCTTCTTGTTTTTTTTTTCTTTCTTTGGGATCTTGACATTCTTTGTAATCCTTCTGGCCTTAATCAAACACATCACATGTCTGAGTTTTCTCACTTGGCATTTTTCCTATCGATATTTTCCTCTGATGGACAACTACACGTGACCTCAACTAAAAGCAGCGCAGTATTCCGACTAATGTAAAACCTAATGAAAACATGCAAACCTATGTGCTTATTGGATTGCTTACTGTGCCGCAGTGGGGAATTACACAGACACTCTATAATGCATGGTTTAGAGTGGTAATTGTAAATTCTTATGAGCAAAAGGAAGAAAACTAACGTTCCCAAAATGCATGGACATTCACACAAGCACAAGTGTGATCATAGACATGTACACTTCTAACAAACAGCTGTTTTCCATCCCAATATTTATTTTCTCACTTTCCCTTTCCTCTCATTTCCACATCAATGCTGTGCTGTGTATGTGTGTGTGTGTGTGTGCGCAGGTGATTACAGCCTGAAGACTCCCCTACTTACCTTGGTCTGAACAATAGAGAGCTGTGAATAGGGGCTGCTCACGTGGTTTACTATAATGGCCTTGCAGGGCCAGGCGCTCACTGTGTGTGTGTGTATCTGTTAGTGTGTGTTGCTGTATATGTGTGTTTGAGACGTATAGAGACAATGCATGTGCTGTTGGCTGTATAATTACAGGCGTAATCTTACTATGCAGATGGTTTCATTCACCAGTGCGGGGGAGTGGGGATGAGCTGTAATGACATAAAGAGTATAGGTTGCAATATATTAAGAATAATATAGGCTTACTCTAGTTTGTACGTTGTAATGGCACCCTGTGACACATGGCGTGGACTGAGAAAGGTGAAATTACAGTTTATCAGGGAACAGTGGGAATGATGAAGAATAATGGCTGTGTAGTTCACAAGGCACGTGACATGCTGGAGCAAATGCATAAAAGGGAAATTCTACTATTTTGCATTCAACGCTCAGGAATCCATCATGGTGCATATTATTTTTTGGGACTTTTGATGTTAGTTGTAAAGACTTAGACAAGGGTTATGTAGAAACCGGATTCGAATGAAAAAATTTGTGGAAAACTCGCAAGTACATTTATAAAGAGTTAGCCATGGAATTAAAAAAAACAAAAAAAAACTGAGTCCATACTGCATTTAAGTCGCATGTACAGACAAGAATGGGACTTCATGGTACATTCAAGTGCACCTTCTAAATTCTGATATCAACAGTGCTTTGTATGAGAGTGTGTGGAACACCCATGCACACCTCCCTAGTATATTCATACAGAGCCACAAATGTTGCATATATAAACTTGTTTATATGTTATTTATATGGTATATTGTGATATTGATTTTGGGTGGTTTTCTTGGCTCATTTGAGTTTGCCTTACTTTCATTTGCATCAACAGCCATCCCTAGCCTTGGATAAATCTGTAAATGCTTGGTTTCAGATGATTGGTCGCCACTTCAGAGCAAAGTTGAATGTGTTTTCATGCATGTATTTTTTGGTTTCTATGTTTTCTCTGTAAACTCTGCTTCTCAGGAGGGTTAAGATCAGTGTCTAGCCCACAGTGCTAGATAGAGATAAACACAACACTCCTAATGGACTTTGTACTGTATGTTTTGGTTGCTGTCCCTCTCCTTCCCTGTATCTCTCTTCTTTCACTCATTGTCTATAAAAGATTACAGAGGGGGAGATACTTTGAGAGAGATGTTGAAGAGAGGGGGGTGAGTTGGAATCCTCAAGCTAAGTATTTAGCAGCCAGTTAATGTACTGAGGGATAATACGACGTGTCCACAGGCAGCGTCTTTATGTCCGATGTGTTTTTACCAGCTTCTCAGCAGCTTGGCAGTGTTTACACACTCTAATAACAAGTGGCGTCTTTCAGGGACCCTTCGGTTCATTCACCATTCAACCGCCAGTCCAGCTTTAGCCTAATCCCCTCCCAACTCGGCACACCACTCCCATACAAAACGCAAGATTTCAATTTTTTCACTGTAATTGCCTGGTTTTTAATTCCACACACCCCATCAAGCCAAGATTGGAGCTCTAGCCAGATTTCTGGGAGGGGAGGTCATCCGGGGACTGTTGGGCAGTAAGATTTTGGGGCGGGAGAGGCGCAGATTTGGGCGGCTTGGAAGTGGAACTGGGCGAAGGGAAGTGGTGTGAAAGTGGCCTGTGTGGCTACGATAAAAAGTAAGAAATTAAAACGTCTTAGTTTTTGAGCTAAAGCTCAGTGTTGTCTGTTGTGGCGGCGTAACAGCTCAGAGCCGCAAAAGTAATCTGGTCTACAGTGCAGGGAAAGGCCTGCAGGGCTGTGTATGTATGTATGGATGGATGTAGAGGCAGCAACGAATAAACACAAGAGAGTTCGCTGTGGAATAATAAATGCAAACTTTGATCTTTGGAAAAGTGCTGCTGTGTGGTCAGTGAGCTCAGTGAGCATTATTTTGCTTCTAGTTATAATAGGAAGTGGATTACCCTATGAAAATGCCTATCATTCATATTCTGTCTATAGGTTTTCACATGGACGTTCTGGTTCTTCATCTTCCACATGATGGACAGGCTTGTCTCTTGTCTCTAGAACTGTAATGATTCATCAGTTTTCAGTTACTTAAGTGAACTTATCGATAATCGATTGATCAACCTGTCTTTTTAGCAACAAAAAATCTAAAATGTCCAATTCTAGCTTCTCAAATTTGGAAATTTCCGGTTTCTTTGCTCCCTTGCTCAGTATCTTTGTATGTTGGACCACACAAGAGATTTTAAGAGGCGTCTTGGAGTTCAGGAAACACTGATGACCATTGACCATTTTCTAACATAATGGACAAAGCACACACTGGACCTTCATTTCCTAAAAGGTCTAAAATCCCATAATATATTTTCATGTCTTAAAATTCCTCAACCATTTTAACTCTATGAAAGGTCTTAAATTGGATTATGATGCTTGATTGTATATGTGAGATCCACGTGGGGAATTCGTGTAGGCGTCATTTGTTGCCTTCATTTCTAAGCTAACCCTGTTTAGTATTGTAGTCATAGAGGAGTAAAAGAGTGGTCCTTGGTGGTGGGGGGGATGTTTTGGTTTAAAATAGATACTTGCAAGTGGCAGACCCAGAGACTATAATCAACACATGACAAGAAAGAAATTAAATTTCCATAAGGTAGGTTACTTATAAGTATCATTATATATCATACAAACACTGTCACAAAAAGAGTTGAAATGTACGACATGAAAGGGTCCCATATTCTATGAAACATGTTGGTGCTATTATATAACCTGCTTGTCAAATAGTCCCAGTATTCAACAGTCCTGTGTCACAGTCATTTCAGATGGAAGCTTTTAACTGAAACCTCTGCTTCTTCTACTCTGAATTGGAGCCATGGTGAGGTTTAGCCTACAGCACCACCTGTTGGTGATACAACACAGCCTAAATGAGTCACTCCAAACCCATGTATGGAAACACTGCTAATTTGCATTTTTCTTTGTGACTTTTCAAAAGTTTGCTTAAATTTTGTTTGACATTTTAGGAATAAACACCTATTGACAGTTTGATTAGAGTTTGGCAGTTGAGTGTAGATGGGATGCTAGTTGGACATGCTACATACAGTATGCAAGGACCACATTTTCAAGTCAACGAGTCAGTTTGACCCGTACTGTTCTGAACAGTCTCTCCTCTTCTCTGCACAGCCCACACAGTGTACGATGAAAACTGAAAACCTACATTTCAGTTTGAGTTTCCCAACATCCGCAGCTGCTCTTCCTGCTGTGATGATCTGATTGGGGACCCCTTTAAACTGAATCTGCTCGTACTTATCTGATCTAAACACAGTTGATATAATGCAGATTCACACCAGGCCTCCTTCTCTCCAACACCATGATCATCTTCAAGTGGACAGGAAAAAGCCTTTGATTTTCTTTTTAATTTGGCTTGTACTTGGCGCTGGGACGGTTTCCAAAACTCATTTTCTCTGTCTCTCTCTCTCTCTCTCTCTCTCTCCTCTTCTCTTCTCACTTGCACACCTGTTAGCGCCCCACAGATGTACGCTCACTGTGCTGTATATTTGTTCGAACAACACCATCTCCATCATCAAACCCAGGATGAGCTAAAACAATCAGGCAGCATTTAAGCTGAGCGCAGGCCAGCTGCACTGCCCATTACCTCCATTCACACTCAAATGAACACACACAAACACACTGTTTTTTTTTTTTTTACCTCAGAAACACACAACAGCTACTAATATGAATACTGAATAAATCCACAAGAGAGTAGTTATTCTTCATTTCCCGTCACTCATTAAGGTTTGTGCCGCTTCTCATTTATCCTCCTCTGCTCATCATTAAGGTGCTTTGATCGCACCTTAACCAACGACGCGGCGGTCTAAAACAAAAGAGGGATATTTTGACAGTCAGTTTTTGTCTTTCGTCTCTTCAGAGTCTCGGTGATGAGGGAGGCACTGATTGTTTTGGAGGAGGACGGCTTTACCTGTCACATACCATCACGCCTGTTTCTGACCATGTAGTAAAGGGCAACTGCAGCTCCTTCGACTTAGTTATCGTCACACAAAACTGAAGTCGAAACAGTCTCTGATTTTTACAGTTTCATATTCTGTAAGATAATTTAAAACAAAAGAGGAAACTTATGACATCTCTTATTTGTACTACACGATAAAACCAACATAATATAAAAGTTAAACCTGTATATTTTTGGCCTGTATACTGAAGATAAATTGGGGCGGCCCTGGCTCAGGAGTTAGAGCAGGTCGTCCAATAAGCTGTTGTGTCCTTGGGCAAGACACTTTACCCACCTTGCCTTATTGTTGCTTTTAACTGTTTATTGTTGTTTTTATTGTTACTATTGTTTCTTCTGTTCTTATTTATTTTAATGTGTCATCTTTTTTTAGGGAGAATGAACAGAATAAGAATTTCATTCCGTAGTATAACTACCTGTTTTGCTGAGCATATGACAATAAAACTTTTGAACTTTGAACTTGCCTCCAGTGTCACTCACACTGGAGGTAAGGAATGAATGCCTGTGAATGTTTGGTGGTGGTCGGAGGGGCCGTTTGGCGCAAATTGGCAGCCACGCTTCTGTCAGTCTGCCCCAGGGCAGCTGTGGATACTAAACGTAGTTTACCACCACCAGAGTGAGAATGTGAGAGCAAATGAATAATGGATCAATAATGTAAAGCGCTTTGGGTGCCTTGAAAAGCGCTATAGAAATCTAATCCATCATCATCATCATCATCATCATCATCATTATTATTATTATTATTATTATTATTATTATTATTATTATAAATTAAACTTGTCAAATAGCTTCACTGCTTTACTTGTAACAGTTTTCTTTTCTGGTTCACTTGATAATGATGCAATAATTAACTAAAATGACTATTTCTGAGCTGTCTTGTCGTTCCTCTGTCGTGGATGGATGTGCTTTGAGGAAATCTGGATGAATCTATCAGAGTAAATGAGCTCTGCAACACAGGTGTTTTTGTCTGATCCCAAAAACAACAGACAAAAACAACAGGTTTCTGAAAAATGTTCCTGACCATTTTCTACCAAATTGCTTCACACTTTCAGAAAATGTTATTAAGACTAGAAAATCCACACTAAAGTTCAGCCTCGTGTCTTCATTAGTCTTTGAGATATTGGAGTTTTGGGGTGTAATTCTGATTTTACAGTAAAAACAAATGGTACAGAAAAATAACCTTTGTTCGAGGAGTCATTGCTTTTGAACCAATTACAATAGATGCAGGAGTTGTTCTAAAACTAGTTAATA
Organism: Apogon talboti; assembly: GCA_037367365.1. Taxonomy (NCBI): domain Eukaryota; kingdom Metazoa; phylum Chordata; class Actinopteri; order Kurtiformes; family Apogonidae; genus Apogon; species Apogon talboti. Next base: position 34,316,326 of record JAPQRQ010000019.1, on the reverse strand, counting down.
CATCACACGAGTTATCTTCAAGATATTCAAGAGGGAGACAATTATCATAAATTAACACCTTAATGAATATAGTTTGTTTAAAGATACTCAGTCTGTATTTTGTGCATATATTAATGTAACAATGTTCTTTCCAGTGAAGTGTTTTTATGGTAGACCTTGTCCAACATGAACAACATGCATTTGAAAAACAGATGTTGAATAATTTTGCTCGGATTATTTTATTTGTTGTAGAAGAATACTTTGTCACCGCAATAGTCCTACAGCAAAATTGTGTTGTAGGGAAACAGTCTAATAAAAGTGTAAATACAGTAACACTGACTGACTGTGATACTATAGTTTGCTAAAGTCTACTAGTTAATTTCTAATCATTCTATTATGTTTATTATTATGAAATGCCTTTACATTTATGTTAAAATGTCACTGAAGGTTTCCCAGTGTAGGCTGGGGAAGGCCTCATACATCAGCCTCTGGTTTATGTAGAAGGAAGACCAAACTGCTGGTGTGTTCCACTGTTGCGCTGACGGTCAGTGTAACACAACACTCCTTCGTCCATTACCTGCAGGTCTTAACCTCTGCCACTGCCATGACCTGAGGGCCTAAGGGGTTAATAAACTATCTCAGCTCTGTGTAATTGACAAGCTCACACAGAATCACACATGATGGTTTAAGAAACAGGCAGGATGTGATGGGTTCTCTTTTATTTTTTTTTCTGTTTTTTGTCCTTGGATTCCTGCATCTCTTCGTCTATCTCTGCACCGACCCCCATTTCATACTGGAGGAGGGAGGAATCAGTGTGTGTGCGCCTGTGCGTGTTTGTCTTTTGTGTATCATTCCTCATGTGAAGCCTTGGCGAAACTATCACTGTTATCTGCTAACTTTACCACCTGTGTTAAATTGAAGGCAGTGGTGTGGAAGAAGCGTCTG
>JAPQRQ010000019.1:34272861-34294313 GCA_037367365.1 Apogon talboti | reverse complement strand
TACAACATTGATTCACCAGTAAAACCCATGGAGTTGGATCAATGACAGTGGATGGACACACTGGGTTTATGTTCAATCAATGATAGATTTTACCAAAAAATGTTCTCAGTTTTTGATATAATAACCATCAACTTTAATCTGAGCTTTAAAGAACAGCTATATGATCACTGAATTAAGTATAAAAAGAATACCTGATTTTCACTGGAATATTATAATAAATGGTGATGAATCACTTAGGAAAGGTTAAATAGAGACAAAAGTAGCCCTGGGTCTTTAAGGGTTAAAGCCCTGCGTAGTTTTTCAGTCACTACAGATTCATTATGAGCCTATATAGTTTTTCATTGCACTGTGTGAAGCTTAAAATGTAATCATTATCACAGCCTGAGTGCCCCTGGTGTCCTGTTTTATCATCTTATAAAGCTGTGGAACAATAATGGGTGGAGCTGTGTTTTTGTGTGTGTGGGTTGTGAAAGTGTGTGGAGCCATGGGACAGTGTGGTCGTTTGGGCCTCCCACCTCGTCACATGGCGGAGGACAGGTCAGCTGTGGGTGGCCTGTGTAAAGGTCAGCTGGCTTAGCAAGCAACCCGGAGGTCTGGATGTGTGTGTTTGATCAGGCCTCCGTGTGTGTGTGTGTGTGTGTGTGTGTGTGTGTGTGTTAGACCTTGGGACACAGTGCTTCCTTTCTCCTCCTGATGATGCAGTGGCTTCTGGGTAATGGCTGACTCAACTGGGTGTCCCAGACAGCATTGAATAACAGTCACACACTCTTAGTCCAGTAAACCTTCTTCCAGAACTACCACGGCCACCGCCATGGCAGCACATTCAGTGTCGCCATGGTGATGTCTCTGTGTTTTAATGGCAGCCCTGGTGACCTGTGACTTCATCAGGAGAACTGACAGATGATTGGTGCTCGGGTAACCATGACGCATGATGAGCAGAGCTGTCGTTAACTAGTCGGGGCAAGACTGGGTCAGAAACTGTGGGAATGAAGTAAACAGGAACGTTAAAACTAATTAAAAACACTGAAAAGGCAGGAATGACTTCACTGGTTAAACATGAGTTTGATAAATAAGCCTAGTGGGTGGTGGTATTAAATAACAGGTGCTTAAAGCCATTTCTTTGCTTTATCATCCTTATCAATCATACCTTTTCTTTTCTCTGCTAGCTTCATAACTTAGTATAGAAATTTACTCTTGAGCAAAGTGTTTGCTAAGGTTTTTTGTTTAGATTCATATATTCATTTTACAGCGTCATCCTTGAGGAATAAAGGTATCTACATTTTCTTAAGCACTTAAACAGGATGGATGATCAATAAGGATAAAGTACAGCAACTCCTGCATGTCTTTATAGTTATTAAATTCATATGCAGGCATGATCAGTGAACTTGTTACTAAATAAATCTATAACTTGACCAAAAATGCAAATGACTTACACAACTTAATATTTTTTCATTTATTTATTTATTTTGTTGTGGTTGTGTATTTTGACTGTATAGAACTGCCAATGAGAATCAAGTATTCAACAAAACCCTGTAATAATTGCATTGATTAGTGGGTTAAAATCAACTATTTTGTCTCATTTGTGTCTGGTGAATTGGGATTATAGTCTGTCAGGATCACATTTGTTGGTTTAAGCACATCTGTAAGACCAGTTTTTCTGCATTTTTACTTTCATACTCATACAGAACTCACCAATTACAGGAAGACAAGGTGTCACATGACCAGAGGTGCATCATGGGTTGTCACTTTCTATTGCCATTACATTGAAATTTCCATTTGTCCACATCTGTTGTTTATAATAAAGTGATGTGCACCTCAGCTTTAGTTTTTTTGTGCTCATATATTGCTATTAGATGAAGATGGTGCTACTTGTAGACTTCTAATCTTGCAGAAAGGATAATAAAAACTGACAATTATAATCTCTATCTGTGGGACACTTTTCTAAACTTGTATTACAGAGTGCTTCACTAAAACGTAGGCAGTATAAAATAACATGGCACAACAGCACTTTACGTTAGTTTTCAGTTTGTAATGTATTTTGTATGTACACATCAGCTTCAGGATCATTTTTATTAATTCACATTCATCACTCAAACCTGATGAACATGACTGATGCCTCTCCTCTCTGTCTGTCCTGTCCTGTCCTGTCTGTCTGTCTGTTTTTCTGGCTGTGTTGATGGCGACAGGAGACAGTGGCGTGCTGGCAGGTGCATGCCACCAAATTACCATCTACACACTTACACACACACACACACACACACACACACACACATCCACCGTCATACACACACATACACAAAGCAGGCCTCTCCTGTGCTGAGAAGGCTGCCATTATCATATCAAAGCGTCTCTCACAGAGACGTGGCAACGCTTCAATTTAAGCAATTAATGCAGAGAGAGACTCTGTCACACAGCCCTGCACCCCCCACCCCCAACCACACACACAGGCAGAGCTCTCTTGTGGCACCCTGAGACAAACAAAGGTGTTGGGAAGCGAGAATCCATATTCTCAAGGCCATCGTGTTGTTTTTCTCTCTGTCCTGCACTTCTTTTATTTCCCGCCTTTAAAGGAAATCGCTCTTATTCGCACCTTGTCCCAGGTTTTTCTTCAGTTTATCCTCCTAGATTTAGTGGGAACTCTAAGGTTGTCTTTGTGCAGAAAGTTGAAATCCCACATCCCATGCATATGAAGTCCATAATGACCAGTAATAACAAATATAATATGCAGCTATAGAGCTTGAAACAGATAACAGTAAAACTAAAGAATCTATAATAAATAAGGAACTTTGCTAACATCCTCCAAACCTGTGTCCTGTTGAATCATAGAGGTCACAGAAGAATGAAAGAATGAACTCATTTACTCGCCATACCATAACATTGACACATTTTTATGTAATTTTTGAAGTATTGCATTAGAAAATATTGCATATAAATGGAAAAATAAGAGGGAAAAAAATGTTCCTTAATCTTGCAAAAGTTTTTCTGCTGGCTTGAGTTGGTTTTAGCATTCTTAGAAAAAACCTAATGCACTTACTGGAAGATGGAAACCTATTTATCAAATAAATAAATGAATGAAAACCCGCTTGACATAAGCATTTCCAGCCTCTAAAGGCAAAAGGAAGAAGCTATTTCCTCCCATAAAGTGTGAAAACGTGACTGAAAGTGGCATCAGCAAACAACAAAATTGTTCCAAATTATTCCCTGAAAAAATATCCCTTAGAACTCCTCCTGTTTGCAAAGTCTTCTTTTTTTATTACAACCGTGTGTGAACTATAGCCGACAGCGTAACGCCACCTTCTGACAACATTCAGCAGCTAGTTGATTCAATCAGATCATAGCAGATTTTTGTAGAAGCTGAATGTGTGATATAAAATGACCCAGTGTGCGTTACCCCATCACAGCGGATCAGCGTGATCTTGAGGTTGCAGCTGCACGACTTGAATTTTTTTCCTCAAATTCTGCAGTCACGATGCAAGATTACTGCAGGCCGGAAGGATTTCCGACATGCTATCGATCTAAACAGGCACAGGAGGATCCTCTTGGAGCCAATCAGTCAGCTTTTAAACCTGAGTATCCACCAATCAGTCGACTCATTGTACCTTTTCCTTCTGGTTAGGAGAAATTGGCCCCTGTCATTTAAGCTTTTCAACAAAATCTCTCCATCATTCATTGCCTCTTCCTCCACTGCTGCCTTTCTCTTAGCGGTGGATTGTTGTGAAGTACTTCATTTTTTTTCCCCCTTTTTCCTGAGACGAGACACTTTATTAGACACAGCTGTTCAACTGAACCCAGCAAGGCCTGGATTCACTGCCAAGAGCCTCTCTCTCTGCTGCTCTGTGTCTCCCTCTTTTTCTGTCAGGTGCTATGTGGGGCGATGAATAGGCAGTGATGGGGAAGCAGCTCTGTGAGGCTGTTTGCTCTGGAAGCCTTGGCTCCAGGCCCTGGGTTCTCTGCACAGCAAGGCCACTGGAGAGCCATGATTTTATGCTGTAGTTGAATGGATGCAAACTCGGTGTCTGGGAGGATCATGGTCAGCTCCATGAGGGCAAAATGTTTAAGGAGCAACTTATCAGTAGAGAATGTGAACTAGATGTTGTTGGTAAGGACACATAATGAAACATAAAAATAGCACCACATAGCTGTTCTTTCTGTGCTGCTGATTTCTCATTGCAGTAATGTTGCAAAATCCTGTTTCGCTTGTATATCTCCTGATCCTAAACACAATCATTGCATTTTGATGCCAATTAATTATAATTAACATAATGAGTTTACAATTTTTTCTTTTCAGTTTGTGCCACAATGATTTTATGAGCCTCATAATGGAGGAGAAATACACATAGGCCTTATTAAGGGGATTTCTTAATAAACCTGGGCCCATGCCCGACCATTCCTCCAAGTTTCATGCAAATCAGTGCAATGCTTGTTGAATGATTCTGAAAGTTTCTACCAGTTATAAAAATCTAGTCATCCAAAATTTTGGGCTTAAAATATCCTTATGAGGTTCAATGAATTAGTGCTATGTATCCACAGACTGTATCACTCACTGAATACAGTATAAAGCTCATTGTTTATACACATGTATTATAGTATTATCAAGTTTTCTTCTTCAAACAAAAACTCGTAGCTTTCTCACCTAAGATTTATTTATGTCCTAGAGGGGTAAAGGATCACCTTCATCAGTAGCTCACAGTACACTATTTTTTACCACTAATGGCTGACATATAGCATTAAGATGCATTAATATTACCTCAACTCAAGTAGACAATGCACATGTTTTGTCTTGGTGTTTTAAATAACAGAACATGCTTCTCCGCATGCAAGCGTTCCACCCAAACAAGATCTTTCTGAGAGTACGTTACAAAGACACTGTCACTGCATCCTACACTTACCACCACCAAAGAAGAGTGTGATATGTTTAAGGAAATGGAGCCTGTGGAACCTGTGAAACAAAGTAAGAAGATAGTTCTAGTTGCGTAAGACTACCTTGTATTTCAATGCTCTTAACCCTTTATCGGGCAAGTGACTCTTTTTGGTCATTTCCACATACATTACAAGACAGTGACATCAACAATTCCAGTGAGGACAGTGAGTCAACAATCTGAAGTCCAATGTGGTCTCCAGGGTCTGTAAGGTCCACCTCTGCATGAACAGTGAGTGTACCTGCTTTGTTAGGTACCATGAAGTAATGGTACTAATGTAAGTAATGACGTTCAAAGGGATAATGTGGATGTTGACAGGTGTCTGGATCAGCACTTATGGTGGTCTAATGTTCTAAAAGTCATGTTCTAATGTTCTAAAATACATTTTCCTCTTTCCTCTCTGTTTTTTCTGTATTTTTTTATATCTCTTTGATTTTTTTTTTTTTTTTTTGTATGTGCCACTTACGGGTAAGGAACCAAATATGGTAACTTCATTGACCTTGGTTTTCTACATAACAATAAAAAAATTTAAACATTGGACAAAAGTAATAGTCTTGTTAGGTCGTCCAATAACACACTAAGGTTGACATGTTGAGTATTTCCATATAGGGATAAAAGCATCTTAAAGTGACCATAGTGGTTTCAATACCTTGTTGGCTCCGGTATAAATGTAATGAAATGGATCATATTTTTGGAGAATGGTCATTTGAAGATGCTTGGACAGCCCCAGATATCAGTGACTGAAACACTACAGATGACTTGACCCATTTGACCTTGTCTCTCATCTGATCGACTATTAAAATAACGTGTTAGTTTTCATTGGCTTTATCTCTCTCTCTCTCTCTGTTTATCTGTCTCTCTCTCTCTCCCTGTCACTCTGCTTCTCTGTGGATCTCTGTGTAAGTCTCTGTCTGGTTGCAACAGCTGCCTGATGTTTGTGACAGGAGCTTGCGATAGTGCTGACAGGCCTCAGACGGTTATCGGAGAGGGGCTGCAGCGACAGGCTCTGCCCGGCTAAATTGAAAATTGCAAATGAAGATCCTGCTCAGCGCGTTTTTTAAATTCATCAGCCATTATGTCAGATGACCTTTTGGCGTCAGACTCCGCTGATAAAACTCCAAACGACAACACTCGGCTCTGATCCAATTTTCAACACCGTACCCCACCCCCCCTCCTCTCCCCTCACCATTCGACCCAGTGCCAGTGAAAATGATAGGCTTTCAGGAGCGCCTCCATTGTGCTGGAGATGAAGAGGAGGAGATGGCCCTGCCGTGTGTTGAGCCTGTGTATCTATGTGTATGTGTGTGTGTGTGTGTTGCTGAAGGGAGTGTGAGGGTTCGGGGGGCTCGGCCTGGCCTCGTCCAGGGTCTCGCTGTTGTTGTCCAATCACAGGAAGGATCAGAGGCCAGAAACGAGTGAGCGTTTAGAAACACAGCGAGGGGACGAGGCCGCGGAGAGAGGTGTAAGGCTATAATAAAGACTAAGAGTAGATGTCACTCTAAATGGCTTTTCCTGGGTGGGTCAGTGTGTGCCGATATTGACTGACACGTGTGTGTTTGTGTGATTGTGCGTGTGTGGAAAGCTGTGTATCATCTCAGGGGAGGAAAAAGGAAGAGAGCTGATCCTCTCAGTCTATCAGGAGCTCTATCCTCTGTAATTGAATTCTCTCCCTCTCCTATTGTTGTCGTCTTTGTCTCTGGTGACTGGATGGTCGCATTTCTTCTTCTTTCTCAGGTGGTTCTGTATTACATCTTCTGTGTTCCACTATATCGATATTACACTTCAACCAATTGTTAGCTGCCTCGTTTTATTGGCTTTTCTCACATATATCCGTGTATATGTTTTCATAGCGGCGCCATCATGAAAACTTTTTTGCAGAACATACGATGCACATAAAGATACTCATCAACGAGGCTGTAATAAAAGTTGCTTGGTGTCTTTTTTTTTCCCTTGAGACACATTCATTGCTGTGATATTTGGCTGCAGATTGAGTGTGGTTATTCTTTCATTCAGTAGTTTTACAAAATAATACTTAGAGCATTACTTAAGGAAAAGTATGCAAGTGTTAAAAGTACAAATTAGCATTTGTATAATAAAATAATCCATGCAATTCATTATCACTGTTGCATTAGAGCTATAGTGCATCATAATTCCCTTTCAGCCCATTGTAATTTCAGTGGTTTGAGAGGACATGAGGCTTCTACATCTAATTTTCACCTGTGTCTTCAAGCTGCAGAATATTTACATTGTGATGCACTGGCTAAACACAGCTGTTTTTTGATTGGTAGAGAGTTAATCATGTGATGTTTCACGGGTCAGATCCCGTCAGACATGATTCTACTGCTCTTGACACTGTCTTGGAAAAGTAGATTTACTTTTGTACAACAGCAAGAAAGGATGTCAGGTAATCTGTATTTATTTTTAGTCTTTTGATTTGGACCAAGAGGTGAAAGCTGCGGAAGGAAGGTGTGTATTTTCATGTTTTTATTCCCCTTCTGATTTCAGTTCCATCAGCTTTTATGATCAGTTAATTAAATATAGCAAAAATAGATGATTTTCACTGGAAAGAAATGTTAAATTCAGAGGATAATATTATAATAAACAGTGATAAATCACTTAGGAAAGGTTAAATAGAGAGAAAAATTCATTTGGGAACTGCCACAAAAGTCACTCTGGGTCCTTATGGGTTAAGATGAAACCCACAAAAGAACACAACCCTCCAGTTTATCACAATGAAAAACATTTTTAAGTGGACAGGAAGAGGATGAAAAGTAACTAAAGCAAAAATAATGGAGTAAAAAGTTTAATGGTACAGTTGAGATAGTGGAGTAGAAGATGAACTAGCATAAAAAAGTTAGAGTCTTAGTTTATATGCAGCGTCAACATGCGTAACTGTTATGTAACTTGGATAAAAATGGAATCCTTCATTATTTCTCTGTGGAACATTTTCCATTTCCTACCATTTCCACTTCCTGTCAGAACGCTGAAAATGGATTCTTCCCACTCTTATCCGCCCGTACATCAAATATACGTAATTTGCATGTGCTTGTACGCCACCGTGTGTGTGCGTGCGTGAAAATATGAATGTGTAAATTTGCCATTTTGGGCTGGTGTGCTCTGAAACTGTATGTGTTGGCTCTTCCTCTGTTTACAAGTGTGTCTCAGCATGCGCCTTACATCTGCGGACGAGTGTGTGAGCGCGTGAGTGTGTGTGTGTGTGTGTGTGTGTGCAGCTGTCCCAGGTGTGCGTTATTAATCAGTTATCAGGGCAGTTTATTTGCTGGGTGACAAGTTGCAATTTCCCCCTGATTCAAGGCCTCTTTGTCAGGTGGGAATTACACTGAGAGCACATGACAAAACACTTCACCTCTCCGCTTCGTTCCCTCTCTCTCTCCGGAGTTTGCCAGCTTTCTGTTCCCTCTTCCCTCTCTGTGATGTCAGCATTGCTTTCCCCACTTTTCTTGGCGTTTCCTTAATTTAACATCTCCCACGTCTTCACTTCCATCTTCCTCATATACTCTTCATCTTCCTCTTCTATATTTATTTTTCCTCCTATCAACATCATCCTCAGCCCTTGGAGTAAAAAAAAGGCGGACTGTATAATTAATCACACAGCTTGGTCTAATTAGAGATGAATACGAGTTGTCCCTCTTGTCTCACAACCACACGCGCGCGCACACACACACACACACACACACACACACACACACACACACACACACACTCACCCCTCAGCACTCTGGGCCTAATAGCAGTTGATGCTGTATTAACGGCAAATGGTGCAATCCCTGCGAGAGCCACTCTTGCCTTGATGAATCTGATGAATGTGACAATAATTAGTGAAGACAGATGAGAGGTAAATTACCACTGACAATGTAATGCTATCCTGTCTGCCACCAGAGAGAGATAGACACACAGAGAGGCACAAACAGACAGTGAGGGCCGCACAAAGTACTTTGGTTTCATGCAAATTATTATTTTCAGAAGTGTGATGCATTGATTTTAGCTTAATGGAAGTCGACACACATTTTAAAGTTTCCTTGTTGTTACGGCAAAGTTTTATATGTATCGTTGTGTTAAATTATACTAAAAAAAAAAAGGTAATGTGACACAATGACCCAGTTTACAGTTTTTTGACCTTTTGTTTTCTATTTAAGTTTAATTTGAGGTACATTTGAAGGGTGTAGAGCAGGGGTGTCAAACTCATTTTACTTCAGGGGCCACATTCAGCCCAGCATCACCTCAAGTGGGCCGGACCAGCAAAATAATAACATAATAGCTTATTAAAAAAATTATCCAAATTTATGACTTTGTTTTAGTGTGAAAGTTAAATTACTTTATGAAAATGTGAATAACCTGAACAACCATGTACTCCCTGAAATACCTATTAAAAATATAACTGCAATTTCACTTAAGTTGCTGCTTAACACAATTTACAGATCACAGTCACTCTCCAAATGCAGAAAACATTTATTAAAAGGCATTATATTGCTACAGTTTCAGGTTTCTCATGTTTGTTCAGGTTATTCACATTTTATTGTGACAGGATTTGCAAATGTAAATATTTTCATAATGCAATTTTACTTTTTTCACATTGGTCCAAGGAGAACATTTGGAGTTGTCATTATTTATAGGTTATTATGTTATTTTACTTGATATTGCATTGATTTGTATGTGGCCCCTGAACTCCACGGCCAGTTTTGGCCTGCAGACCTTATGTTTGACACCTCTGGCATAGAGGGTCTAAAAAAGGAAGAACTTTTTTTTTTTTAATGTACATAACTTTCTATTACATTTCATTTAAATGGTGAGGTAGATGTGATGTGATTGTTTAATACTGGTTAATACTGGAAACCAAGCAAAATTAATGAAAAGAAAATTAATGCAAAGATATGAATCAAAAACCTTAAAAAATGATGTCAAATAAATAAAATAATGATAAAACCAATCAGTAGATCATAAAATAAAAGGCATGTGGGTTATAGTGAATGACGTAAACATAGAATAAAATCAAATAACATTAAAACTAATTAAAAGTATCCCAATAAAAAATAATAAAACTAATGTTACCAACAGACTACAGTGGAATTTGTAGTATTTATTGATGTGTACTGTCTGTGTACAAATAAACAAGAGAAATTAAGATCAAGTAAAATATAATCAAGACATTAAAGATGAGCTCTGGAGCATTTTAATACTGGACAGAATGTCCCAGTAGCATGCAACGTAAAAACTAAAGCAACTTTTTAGTTTCTGTTTTATTTGTTTTTTTTATGCTGTGTATTAGCCATAAAAGTAAAAAAACAAAAACAAAAAAAAACAAGTATGATGTAATAAAAACTTAAAACATCATACCATTAAAAGTATATTCATTTAAGTCATATGAGCAGTAATTTCCATGGGGTGGACATTCAGTAGGGTTTCTTAATGATCATGTGACGTACGCCTCGTTAATTATGGGTCAATCAACGCAGTCTGATGCTTTCTATTAATTGCTGGTTTGTTTCATGCAGTTCACAACAGGTCATATGAGAATTTGAAAAGAAAGAAAAACACTTAACACTTTTTAATCACTATCACAATTCATAGTTCAACCTGTGACCTTTCCTTTCAGTCTCTAAATGGACTGTAGATTAGACAGGTTGTTGCATAAAACAAAATATTGCATAAAACATAACCTCTGTTTTCACTATACGTCATTACTTTAGTATTAGTGATAAATACCTGGGTTTATCTGATAAATAAATTAGTTAGGTATAAGTTAAATTTAGTGAGCAAAATTTTTGAAAATAATGATAAAAAAATCAAATTCTTTTATAAAAGGAGACTTAAAAATGACATCCCAGCATGCATTTCTCAAATTCCGATATTGAAAGATCCAGATATTTGTTCAGATTTCAGTGTGTTTCCTAATATTATGACAAATTGGTGTTTTTCCATAGCGCCAAATAACAAAGGAAGATACCACACTGATACTCTTCCATGTTCTGCTGTTGTCTATGTTCATGATATGTTGAAGTTCAGTTCCATTTATTATTGTTTAACTGATGTAAATTCTTTCTTTTGATCTTTTATTAAATATGGTAATGACATTAAAATATTACCTTTAACTTGATAAGTTACAAAACAAATACTGGGTAATCCACAAGTATACCATTTATTTTTTTTTATTTGCTTTAAACATATTTTCAGACTTAACATTAATTTTGTGTCTCATTAAAGTAAATTATAAACCACCCCCAATCCACTCAGAAATCAGTTGACTCTATAAAGCAGTTAACTTTTTAACTAATCGGCCAATCAATTAATTATGTACAACCCCTGTCAAAATTTAGTTTTTACTCGTATAGTATCAAAATCCCCAAATCACATGATCCTGTAGGAGACTAAGTTCTCCATAAACCTAGAGAACATCCTGGCTCTAACTATAAAAATAGAATATAATGTTTGTAATTATGTTTTCAGTGCTATTATGTTACTGGTCCGGCCCATTTGAGATCATAATGGGCTTTATGAACAAAACTAAAATGACTTTGATACCCCTGACATAGAATATCACATTGTCCAATCATTTCACAAGCAGCACCTGTTATGATACACTATATGGACAAAAGTATTGGGACATGTTGAATTCAGGTGTTTCTTTTCCAAAAGCGGTCTGGACGACAAAGCAATGAAAAATGTTATAACATAGTTTCATATTGGGATAAATATCATTGCATTGCGTTGGTTAGTTTTGTTTAAATTATTATCTTTGCTTCCAAAATGCCTCAGAGATGGTTTTACATAATTTTGTTCAACATTGATTCTGATTTATTTATCCATGACTAAATTTCTCAAATATTTTTTGTGTTTTGACTGAATAATAATTTTCTACCACAACTAACCATCTACTTTCTTCACATCTCACTGAGGAAGAAAATCTCCTATTAAACTTTAAGGAAATATTGATGTTTATGTCTCAAATCAGTATGAACAGGGCATCTTATGCGCTGTAGCCATTATGTGTCCCAATATTTATGTCCATATACTTTATATACATCGATATTCCTGTAAAGCCTGTAAGTGTCCACTTATTTCAGTAAGTTTCTTTGCTTCCAACTTTTTTTCATCCGAGAAGTTTTTTCAAATTCTCCCGATAGTTGATGGGAAGGAGGCCAAGGCATGCACGGAGAAAACGACAGATAGTGAGGTTGAAGCAGCAAAGCCTCAGGACTAATTACTGCTCTCTGCTAGAAAAGAGAGAGAGAGAGAGCGAGGGATGAGATGAGAGCGCGAGGTGGAGGGGGAAGAGATGGTAATTGTTTTCGTCAGAGGCAGTGGGGAGCTATCAGGGTAATAAAGTTAATTAGCAGAACAAACAAGGAGAGAGGGAGAAGGATGGAGAGAGGGAGAGAAGGACAGAGGGGTAGATTTGATGATGATAAACGGCCCCAAATCTGACACCAGAAGAAAACAGTGAAATCAATTATTCTTATTTTCTCCCTCCGGTGGGGAAAAAAAACCCCACACACACACACACAAGAGCCACTGTAGAGCTCAACTGAATGGAACCGAAACTCCGCCTCCTCTCTTATCTGGAGCTCATTTAGCATCCATACAGGGTGTGTGTGTTTATGTATGTGTGTGTGTTTGTTATCAGTTTTCTTTGTATGTTAGATGTGCTTCATACATTTACACATTAATAACTGTCACAGGTGAAGTGGTAAACATAAATACACACATACTGTTTGGATGTGTTTGTGTGTTTTTGTTTTTTTTTGTTTTTTTTTGGTTGTAGTTAAATGAAGCCAATGTTTTTGAGTGATATCAGGCGGAAAATTCCTGTTTTTATTATATTTGTTTTGCAGTACAAGCATCTAAAGGTGGGAAGAATCAAACCAAGCATTTACTGACTTACACAGATCAGCATTTTACAAAAATTCTGTGATTTATGACTGAAGCTACCAAGGACCTAGAACCAGAACAAATAGAACAAAAGCAACCTAGACAATAGTGCAGCCACACTGACCTGCTGGTGGCGCTACCAGACCAGAGACCAAATTTTACCAGATTTCTGAACACGGATTTTTAAGACAGAACATCTGCAAGGTTTTTTGTAAGTGATTGGACTCATTGGATTTGTGCGTCCAGAAATGAGATTATATGCATGGGTTGTTATGGTAACGATGTAGGTGTCTGTTAATGTGCAGCCATATTGGTCATGAAGCTCTAACATTTCACGGTGTAAACAGTCAGCAACGAGCCAGCCAACACTTTACAGTCCAGAACAGCTGGACTGAGACACATCCATAGAAATATGATTGTAGAATGGATATGTCAAATGTTAGACTTCTGTCAGGACTCTTCTGTGCAGCTCTAGCACAGGCTGCATCTACGCAACTTCACAAACGGCCTAATTACAGGACATTATGTGACCAAACAGTGTCCAGTATATAATGTGAGTTGTGACCTACATCTGTCTCAATAATCATGTGTTTACTTCAGTAACTCTTTCTGGTGAACAAGCTAAAAGCACGAGTGACGTCATCGGCTTTGTTTCAACACGTCTGTACGCTGCTGGTTACAAACTAAAAATTGTTAAAAAAAATTTAAAAAAACAAAAACAATCTAGTTTTCTCAAATCCAGGTGAATAACAAGTTCTATTGCAGTGCCATATATTACAGATACAAAGAAAACAAAACCACACTAATGCTGTCCAAGGTTTCAGCTCCTCTTTTTCTATTATTGTTACAGGCTTTCTTCATTCTTACATTGTTCATCTGTTAAAATGTGCAGCATATACACAGAATAAGAGCTTTTTTTAACATTTCATCAGATAATATGTCATATGTTACATTTTGTACAGGAAATGTTTTTATTTTTTCTGTTTTTGTCAAACACAAAGGCATTAAGCCCATTTGCATTATTTCAGTCTCTACATCAGCCTGCACATGCCCATATATAATGAGTTAGTTTTATGCTTTAGACATAGCACCCCTTAGTGAAAATAACATTTGAACTGTTTTATTTATTGTAGTAGCACAATTTTATAAACGCACCAAAGATGTAATTATTACAAATAAACTGTGAACTTAAAGTTCCAACTATAGATGACTTCAGGGGAGCCCCCGGTGGTGAAGTGGAGAGCGGTTACATTTTTTTAAAGCCTCTAGATTTTTTTTTCTCCTCATTCTGGTAAAATGGCTCTTTACAACAGGCAAACATAATTTAGGAATAGTTTCCTTTGTTAAAGTTACTGTATTACATTAAAACCGTTGTATCTATGCAGTATCAATGAATAGTAACAAAAAGCACTTGCGGGGAATGTCAATGGTATTGTTTGTTGAAAAATATAAATATTTAAAAAATAAATCTCCTCAGCATCATTAATACGAATGAGTCAGAATGGACATACTATAACATGTAAATAAGTTGCATTCTGTAATAATAAAGTTCTCTAGAGGAAGCGCTAATCTCCATTTTATGCATTTTCAAATTTCTGTCAGTACCTTCAATATTTCGCCCCTGCCAAAAATAAATAAATAACAAAATTAAAATGAAAAATGGCAATAAACGTTCATGTAAGTTTATCACATTATTCTTTTATTTTGCCATCATTAAATTATATTTCGTCTCATACAAAATGACCACAACAACATCCTGATACTGGTATTATTTACTTTTATTAGTATTATCTTGGTATTATATACATGTTGTGCTCTCTAAGTAATTGGCCTCTGGCTAACCCGTGTCAGTCAAACCACTAATATGGACTGTCAATCTAAAGGAGGCCAACACGTTCACCGTCAGAGTCCGTCTGTCCATCTGTCCATCCATCCATTTCAGTAAAGAACAAAGTGTTGTACAGTGTGACATTAAAGTGTTGTCATTGCACACAATTAGCAAAAATGCCAATATGTATTTACATCTGTATTTGTAAATTAACGGCATCCTTTAGAGAAATTATTAACATTTTATACCAGATCAATAGAACAAACACACACCAGACACACACACACACACACACACACGCTGCTGTATGGGGAGCTGAACCAATCACAACCTTGCATTATTGAATTGTGGAATTCAGAGTCTCTCGCCATGGTAACCAAACAGTATTTGACAAGGCATCACCAGGGCGACACGGTGACACGCCAGGTAATGGAACCTGTGTCACTGACATCACATGCACAGGAAACACTTCATTATGGGATATGTGTGTGCTGTGTCTGTGTGTGTGAAGGAGAACACCGCTCTCTACAGTGCTAGCATACTTTCTCTGTCATGTCTCATTTCCAAGATGCTGTAATTCTGTAATTGTACAAGGCATGCTGAGGGGGTGTGAGAGGGATTAGATGTACAATTTTCTTTGCAGTGCCACTAGATTATGTACCATTACAAATACGGCTGCACAATTTGGCGAGAAAGTCATATGGCGGTGACTGTGGACAATATTGTGATTTTTCAGTTCGGATTTGAGTGGTCGTGGTTGTCAAAGAAAACACACATTACTCATCATTTTTATTATTTTCAACTCTAACGTGAAAACTTAAAATATATTATAAGAAACGTAGCATTGTCTTATACAATACAAAACACACTCTATGGACAAAAGTATTGGGACACTTTGAATTCAGGAGTTTCATTGGAATAATTGGAATAATGTCGTTTTCAGACACATTCTTCCTTTTACTTCTATTTATACACCCCAGTAATCACCTTTAATCAGTCGGAATGATTACATACCCAGTTCCAGTTGCAATTTATATATCAATATTAAATCACAAAGTGGGAATCATTTCATGAGAGGAGGTACAAATATTTTATACCAACTTTATGGCCAACACTGCAATTTTATATTGTGATAAATATCTTTGCAATAAACAAAATACAATTAAAATAAAGCATGTGTGTAAACGATAAGTTGAGGCATGATATTGTTGAAATTGCATTTATTCTTCAGGTGGTTCATGATTGTTTAGGTTTTTTTATTTTTTGTGAAAGGATAGTTTGTAAATGTAAACAGGATCACGATTTAACGATTTAGAGACAAATTTGAAATTGTTTTAATTTATAAGTTGTGATGCTATTGTTCCACTGCTCTGGCCCATTTGAGATCATATTGGGCTGTGTGTGTGTGGCCCATGAACTAAAATGAGTTTGACTCTCCTGATTTACCCTCTTACACTCCTGCAAGAACTCAATGAAATGCTATGTATAAAAAAAAGACATGTTTTACAAGTACTGAACAGAACTCCAGCTGAAAATAGTCCAAATGTTGTATTAAACACTTGTATTGACAGGCGTGTTTGGGAAGTGCAGAGACAACAGTGTAGGTGGGTTGTGTGCTGTGTGTGGTCCTGCTGTGGATATCATGGTCTGGATTCTGGACACGTTAGTAAACTGAGCCATCCGGATGTTCCTCCTTAAAATACACCTTCTTATCACAGACGATTCCTTTTTGGGTCACAAATAAAAGGCCACCCTCTTTCACACTGTGTCTGCGGAAATGTATGTAGAATTAATCTATATTGTGGGTTTGGGTTTGTTTGGTTTGGGTTGCCAGGATGTCTGGTCTGGGTGCGCTTGATTCGGTTGTCAGGGAGCGCCTTTAGACTGATGTGCTGTTGGAGAACATCACCTGGGACATGTGATAGCTTATCAAAGTCCAAGCAGCCCTTCTGCAACACACACACACACACACAGACACACACACACATACACACAGACACATAGGACGTACACACCCCCTTCTAGTAGTAGGTGAAGTGTGTAGTAGTTGTGTGTGTGTGTGTGTGCGCACATAGTTGTCAAGGGAACCCTGGTTGGAAGGACAGTTTGATGTCTCGCTTGGCATCATGGGATACGGCTGTCACCTGACGATGCTGCCACCACGGAGATAACCTTCAGGGTGACAGCTGAGACAAAGACACACACACACACACATACACACACTCAGAAGAATGTATACGGCCAAACCTACACAAACATGTATGAAGCCACATATACATGCATGACTGCCCAAACACACACAGCACACTTCACCTGCTGAGCTAAACACAGTGGATTGAGCCTAATTAGTCCTAATCAATATGTTGATTGATAGTTTCAGCTCAGAGAAAGTGTCCGAGAGGTCAGAACGTCCTCTCCTTGAACACAAATGTCTGGGAAGTGATGGCAGAGCGCTGAGGTGATGACTTCTTTAGCTTTTCTAACCCTAACATACAGTGACTGCAAGGAAAACACACATATATAGATCAGTTAAACCACATTTAACATCAAACTCCTGTTGATTTACCAGTGACATAATTATAAGTGTGTAATAAGTACAATCTGAAGGTCCTTGAAGGGTTTCACAAGCTCCATTTACATACAACAGTCACAAGCTCCATTTACATACAACAGTCAACTGAATAAAATGTTGACATTGTAGGTTTTGGCAAATCAGAGTTTGTATCCTGCGTCTTGTACATTTTTAGGTTTAGAGCAATATAAGATCATACATGATCATAGTTTTTTTTAAAAATAATTATCAGTACTTTTTTTCCAAATAGGAAACATATTGTTTTGTTTTTTTTTGGTTTTTCTGCTGAAGGAACCACCACCATGTTCCTATTCAGTTACCCTCATTGTCATTAGTCTGTTGCTATAATATTCCTGTACTTGTTTTTTAATGTTTTGGCAGTAAAAGTACTTTTTCATGGTCAACGAAGGATACCAGGACTTTGTTTAAAGCATAAAAACCTGCAAAGACTTGTGTTGTAGGTGCTGAGATAGTAGTTGTTGCTTTATATTATAGTTTCTTTCATCTGAACAACTTTGGATTTATTATGACTGGTGTGATGTAACTTGCTCATCACAGCCCTCGTCCTACAGACTACAGACTACAGATGGAAATGAGCTCCTGGCCATTTTTGGTGCAATATAT
Source organism: Apogon talboti (assembly GCA_037367365.1). Lineage (NCBI taxonomy): Eukaryota > Metazoa > Chordata > Actinopteri > Kurtiformes > Apogonidae > Apogon > Apogon talboti. The sequence continues at coordinate 34,276,483 of JAPQRQ010000019.1, read as the reverse complement.
GTATTATATACTGACCACACTAAATGAACAAGGGAAAAATGAGTGAAAATGAAAAGGAAAAGATGTCTTAAGTTGTATGTTCCTCTATTTCTAGTATGTATTAATCTCTAAAGTAAAGCTAACATGAATCTATATAAACAGCTGAGAAGGAGTAGTTTTCTACAGGGTTTTATATGATATACTGTAAATATATTATGGAGATCTGTTGCATAAGGAAATAAACGGCACAAATATGCCCCCTGGGAAATGTAGTTCTATATTGTACTGTATATAAAACTACGTTGTGTTGTTTCAGTCATAGAAGTGGTGGATCCTGCCTTTGTGTTTTTTCAATAGCATTAATTTGCTTCATTAGCTCAAAGGTTTATGTCACATAAAATCTGCTTTAAAAGCCGTTCTTTGTCTCTCTCAGCTTTACTATATTAATATTTCTGTCACTGGGGTTTTCTCATCCTGCTGACAGGTTATCATTTTAATCATCTACTGTTTTCCGATGAAGTCATTCAATGAAATGTTGCCACTTTAATTCACATAACTAGAGTTTTTAACCATGAACTGTTATTTCTAGTTCAGTATTATTACACTGAGCTTTTAGAAAGGAGAGATTTGATCAACGCAGTCTTTAAATTGTCCTTCTTTGACCCTCCATTCTACTTCTTGTCATATTTATGTCATAAATAAGTTGTAGTTCTTTGTCCTCGTACCATATACACATACATTTCAGACAGGTAAGCTAAATAAATAAAGCATTACTATTTCTTTTGACTCTCTGGTGTTAAAGGCCTGTGGTTAATATGTCCTTTAACCAATGTTAAAGATTTTCCAGGTGCTTCTGTCATTAATTTATGCAGTGCTGATCCCCACAGAAAAGGTAGTTAGCATTGTAAATGTGATTTATTTTTTTCTCTCTACAAACTGGCCTGAGGGCTGTCAGTAGGGTTTAGGAAGCGCCGTCGTTTCCCTGCGGAGTTCCACTGTCATGTAGATGTAACCCAACGACCATCTCCTGCATTCAACGCGCCACCTTTTGTTTCAGTTCCCCACCCATCACATACACATGCGTGTACGAGAGAGAGAGAGAGAGAGAGAGAGTGACTCAGTGAGTGTGGGATGACTGTGTGTAAGTAAGTATGTAATTCAGTAAGTAGGTAAGTATCCCTCCCAGCATTTCCTGTCTTACGGAGCTCAGGCAGTGTTAGTCAGAGTTAGCTGAGGCTTTAGCACCTGCTGTCACTGCTACAGTTCCACTCACTAGTCCAGACACAACAGCTTTAGCTTGGAGATGAGGATTACTGCTTCTAATGTAGGTTAAGAGCATTAGCACAATCCTGGGTGGGTAATAGATTGTTAGAAAGTAGCAGACAAAAACCAGGATCTCCTTTTTTTTTAATTGAATAAAGTTAACAGTATGGAATTAAAGCCTGAAATATATGTGCTGGTATAACTCATCTACTGCATGTTGAGGTAAAATGATCTGATGTGAGTGTAACACATGTACTGTTCTGCTACATGTTTGACTGTTCCAACGCAGAGGAAAGTGGACCTTATCAGCTTATCCAAAGCCCCGGAAACATAAGTCACTAACAGACTCATTAGCAGAGATTTTGATGACTGTTATTTCTCTTTCAAAACATGATCAGCTGTCACTGAAGCATTTATTTCATTTGGTTAAGGAAAGACTCCTCGAAAATACACTCCAGTGCAGTGGGGTATATGTACACTATATGGACAAAAGTATGTGGACACGTTGAATTCAGGTGTTTCTTTTCTAAGATGGGTCAAAACAAAACAATAACAAATGTCGTAATATAGCTTTATGTATATCTTTGCATTGGTTGGTTTTGTTTAGATTGTTATCTTTGCTTCCAAAATGCCTGGATTTTAATTTCTCTCAATGTTGATTTTTTTTCCATGCCTATGATTTTAAATGTTCTACCTCTAAAATTCTAAAATAGTTTTCGTGCTCTTTCTTTGTATAATAATTTTGTACCACAACTAACCCTCTATTTTCTTGACATCTCACTTAGGAGGAAAAATCTCCCATTAAACATTAAAAAAATATTGATGTTTATATGTCAAATCCTCATGAACAGCTGTAGACATGATGTGTCCCAATATTTTTGTCCATATAATTTATAAACATCAATATTTCCTTAAAGTTTAGAGAAATTAAGTAAAAACCATCTCTGAGGGATTTTGAAAGCAAAGAAAATTTAAACTAAACTAACCAATGCAATGATATTTATCCCAATATAAAACAATAATGACATTTGTCATTATTGTTTTGTATCCCAGACCACTGGCAGAAAAGAAACACCTAGATTCAATGTGCCGAAATTCTTTTGTCCGTATAGTTAGAGACTCTTATCTGTAGAAAGAAGGAAATATTCAGTGTGCAGAGATGTTCCTCTAAACTCTATGACTGCATTACCTTGGTTTTACCTGTAAATGTTTGAGCCTCAAATATATCAACTTTTTCAAGGTGCTGCTAAATGAAAGGCGGAATGTTACTTATCTAAAATCTGAAATCTTTTAAAGTCAGAGAAATGCATCTTTACTCCCAGATCATTAAGGGACTTAATTAGGGGGGGAAAATCCAAGTCACTGTAGATACCAAAGTGTGGATAAAAGGTGCAATGCTATTAGATGTTTTGATCAGATATTCCACGCTCAAACATAGCATAAATAGCAGCCTACTGGAGTGATTAAGCAGTTATTTCACTAATTTTTCACCTCCTATCCCAGATCCCTGAGACCCTTTTAATGATTAAGCAGTTTGGAAAATGAATGAGCGAATCTTTCATAATTACACTTACATTTTAATTGTTTGTGAATGAACTGAAATGGAAATGAAAGCACAACTAAAATGGGTGAAGCTGTAAGTGTCTGCTTTCAATCAGGTATTCTTTAAATGTATCCAGAACCACACTTTCTGGATTGATAGTTTGATGAATCTTCATACTGACATTACTAAACAAATTGCAGAGGGATACAGTTATTGTACTTGAGCAGAAGAACCAAACGTTTTCAGTTCAAAACCCGAGAGACAAACTTGATGTTTCTCTGGAACACTATTTATTTATTTAAAAAAAAAAAAAAAAGAATTGCCTTGACATCTACATTTTTTCTGACTTTTTTCACCTCAGAAATGAATCTATGTTGGAATGTCAATTGCAGCTAAAAGTTTGATTTCCTTTTTAGCTCACAAAAGTGTGCCCTTACAGAGGAAAAAATGTTCTCGACTTCTCTCCATACTGAGACCCGGTCCAATCTGTTCAGTCTGAAGCTTTCTTGGCTGAGTACCTCTCCACTTAAAGCATTCAGCATTTTTGAATGACTTTGACTTTAATAAACTCATATCCTAAATGTTCCTAAATCCTAAAGTTAAACTGTTTTACTGAACACAACAAACTCCTAAAATTAACACATCGTTTTTAACCCTTTATAGTTCACTCATAGAAATACTCTGAAATTCAACACTTCAACCTTAGTGTGTTATTGGAGGACATAAGACTTTATTACTTTGAGAAAATTGTTCAAAATGTTTTATTGTTATGCAGAAAATCAAGGTTAATGAAGTTACCATATTTGGTTCCTTACCCATAAGTGGCAAAAAAAAAAA
>JAPQRQ010000019.1:34239321-34249370 GCA_037367365.1 Apogon talboti | reverse complement strand
AGAGGAATGTGTCTGAAAACAAAATGATTCCAACTTTATGGGCAACAGTGAAGATAAGATAAGATAAGATAAGATAAGATAAGATAAGATAAGATAAGATAAGATAAATCCCACCATGGGGAAATTTCACAGTTTAACACCAGCAACATACAAGAAGCAAGTGTAGAGAAAAAGACAGGTAGAAAAACCACAAACAAGTGAAAAATGAAAATATTAAGGGAAAAATAAGAAATTTTGTATTCATATAACCAGTTATCTAAATAAAGAATTAGAGTTAAAAATCAATCATCATAAACATCATTGTTGCATACATGGTGTGAAGTGGTGGGTGTGTGTGTGTGTGTGTGTGTGTGGGGGGGGGGGGGTCACTGAGAACTGTTATTGAGTCTGATGGCTGTGGGGTGGAATGACCTGTGGAACCGCTCCGTCTTGCACTGGGGATGTAAAAGTGTGGTACTCAGGGCCTCTACATTATAACAATGCCTTAAGTGCACAGATGGATAAGGTATGGGTATGTAATATGCAGTGACGAGTAAAGTTTGTGATAAGCTCACATTTCCACACTGATAAGACACACACTTGTATATTGCATTGCCGTAGTGCAGCACTGACATAAAGGTGAGATCAAGTGTTGTTTTGGCCAGACTTGATTAGACAGTAAAACCCCATTTCTGTTTCAGATTTTTAACCAAATGCTAAATGCATAATACGGATTAGACTCAGAAAATAAATAACAGTGGAGTCTAAACTTTATATAGGCCCAGTATTTATTATAAATGTACCAATGTAATTATTGTATTTTATTTTAGAGTTGCTCAGTCGGTCATGTGTTGCATTATGTTGCTAGTCTAGTGACTATATTCAAGTCTATTCATGATTCTTTTCAATCCGTCACCACTTCAAGTATTTGTTATTCTACTTATAACCTGCAGGAATTGGTGTTTTGCCGCCACTGTTGTTGTACAAATGGACTAAATAATGACTAAAGACAGCTAGGGCTAGAGCTAACGACTATCAGTTATATTTTTGATTAATCGGGTTATCAGATAGTCATAAAATGGTGAAATAATTGCTCCCAAAGACCAAAATAACATCACAATATTAAATAATATCCATGTCCAGTATTTAAAAAGTGTGGTTTTAGTCGAATAATGCCAAAGAGGTCATCACACACAGCTTAATCCTGAAGAAACCTCAAGGAAAACTTGGGCAAAAATTTAGAAGTTGCGGTTCAGATCATGAATTGTAGAGATGGTCATGTGACCTTTCGGCCCGTTCTCTCAGGCCTATGTTCTTGCCTGGTTCTTCCATGAGTCTCCTTCATTCATAAAACTCTGCATCTCTCAACCAAACATTCTCAGCTGAAGTTTCAAGACCTGCAGATGGAAGCCGTGACACCATAAAAAAAAAAAAAGGAGCGCAGGTGTCAGAGGCGACACCGGCAGATGATGGGCTCCCTCCATGACACTTTCAACTCTACCGTTTCTAGCGTTGCGGCAAGAAAACACGTCTCGCACATCTGAACAGCACGAGGACGACATCTAATCAGATGCCAGAGGAGGCGATGGTGTCAGAGCTTAGAGAAAACACACTGATTCCCCACCGGCTGTATTGTCACTAAACGCCGCTTCTCTCTATGGACTGTAAATGATTTAATTTGAGCGCCAGATGTGGCGTTTAGATTCTGCTTGCGCTCGTTGAGAGAGACGAAGGAAGAGAGAAAGAGAGGGAGGGAGGGATGGAGAATGAGGAAATGACAGGAAGCAGAGAAACAGCTTGGCAGACCGACAGCCAACAGCAGCCCAGGCACTTGACAGAGCTCTCAAACACCGTGATTGTGTGTGTGTGCGTGCGTGTGTGTGTGTGTGTGTTTTCCACTTGTGTATCATGACAGCTGAATGAAAATCAATCTGCTTTTACATCTGCCATCTTGAGTGTCGGGGAGTGCAGATGGGCCTTCCCTGTCACACTGAGCTCACTGGCAACCCACCAAACTCAGGTTTTTCCACCTCATCTTTCCCCTCTTTTTTTTCTAATCCTCTCCTCCTTCCTCTTTCCTCTCCTCCTTCCTCCTTCCTCTTTCCTCTCTCCTTGTCGTCTTCTCCTCGCCTAATCAGATGCCAGCCTCTGAAGAGGACGTTTTTTCCTGCCTTGACGTGTCCAAGTCACTCTGACAGCAGATGTTTGGGGCCTTTTTTTTTTTTTTCTCGAAAAAACTGCAATCTGGCTTCTAATCACCCTCATTGACGGCTCCGAGGGCCCCTGTTGCAGCGCTGAATGGCAAATTAAAGCGTTTTTAGATAACGTTGGTAATTGGCTAAATCGTTCCTAAGCCCGGAGATCACACTTTTAATCTGCAGCCTAACATGACGGATCATGAAACTCCAGACAGATCTTTGCCGCGCGTGTTTAATGTTTTGTGCCTGTTTTTTTTTTCGTTTTCGTTTGGTTTCCTTTCCTGACGCGTCGCAGTGTGTTTGACGCTTAATGATTTGCCCATCAGATTAACAAACGCTAATCGTTCTCTGTGCTGTGGTTGGTCTCCATGTCAGGCTTTCCTCCCTTCTATCCTCCCTCGTGCCTCATCTCCCTCGCTCATCTCATCACTGGCATTAACTCCATTAGCCTGGTAATTGGCTTTTAAAGCAGCGGCCGCAGACTCCGAAGGCCACTTAATGTCCATCTCCTCCGCTTCCTTCTCCTCTTTGCTCCTCAGTCGATCATCTACCTTCCTCTGTAAATAGCATTAACTAGTCCTGCATAGAAATCTGAGGCCATATTAGTGTTATCCTCCCCTCTCAGCCTATTGCCGAGCTTATGAGTCCAGATCGTAGGAGATGATAGGGCTAAGTGGATATTTTTCTCTCACATCACTCCAAAAACGGGGCTCCAAATAACCCCCAACTGTCACAGATGAATATGTAAATTTTGGCGTATGGAGATCTCCTTCCATTTTTTAAGCGAGCCCAGAGAAAACTGTCTGTATTTAAAAGATGGGGATGTGGAAATTCAGCTCATCATCGCCCTCATCACCCCCCCTCAATGTGGACCTTGCTTTTCATTTCCACACAGAAGATAAAATAAAATGTGAAGGCATCTCTCTCTCTCTCTCTCTCTCTCTCTCTCTCTCTCTCTTTGGTGTGGAAGTCCACACTGCGGAGGCAACAGCAAATAGTTTCCACCTGCAATTTCTACCTGCCTATTGGTTTATGTTTGTAATTTTCATTTTATTCTGTGAAATCTTAAACTTCTCAGGTCAAATGTACTTGTTTCTTCCGATACCGCAAATAAACCAGTTTAATTTGATCAGAGCTTACATGAAAATAAGTCATTTATGAAGTCTGTTAGCTGTTTGGACTTTCTGATCGGTGTTTGCAGCAGCAGCAGCAGCGGTTGCATGTAGGTTTGGTCGTTTTTTTTTCTGGTTAACCCATGAAGACCCAGTGCTACTTTTGTGGCACCTCCAAACTGCATTTTTGTTTTTATTTATCACTATTTATTGTAATATTATCCTCTTTATTTTGGTTTTTTCAGCGTAAATCATGCATTTTCCTATATTTCATGTACTGATCATGTAGATGTTCATTAAAGCTCAGTTAAAGTTGAGGGTTATTATATCAGAAACTGAGAAAACTGAAAAAAGTGACTTAATTCAGCAAATATATCAGTATCTGAAGGTAAAAATAAGTGTGACCATTCACTGTCATTCATCCAACTTCATGGGTTTTACTCATTTTTGTGTTTGTGGTCTGACTTTAATTAACTTTATCCATCTTCTTAGTTAAAGTCGAGTCTTTATGGCCTTATTCTATGTAATTCACGTCGTCTTTAGAGAAACCTCAACTCTGATCCACTCGTGTCTTCTCTTGGTCATTATTTAGATTAATGACTTGTGTGCCAGTGTTACGTTTTCTACACAGACAAACAACCCCGTTACCTAGCACGTTAGATACCGAGTGTGGCGGCAGACACATTTCATTTGTTGTTTACACTCTCTGATGATGCTCTAATCCTTCAGATCCCTTCGCTAAATCGGGTGCTTTTTGTGCGAAACCTTGGTGTCTCATCTGAGGGATTCTAGAAACGGAGTAATTAGTTAGCGATAGAGGAGCCGTTGGTGTAAAATGATAGCTGCCAACCAACCCCCCCCCCCACACACACACACACACACACACCCCCAGAGAGAGACAAATCAATCAATAACCTGCTGATTTATTTCACGTCCTTATCGTCTAATTTAATTGCTGGGTCTTTTGTATCTGTGGAGTCGTGGGGGAGGAGGTGGAGGTGTTGAAGGGGAGATAAATAAGGGGAGGGTGGAGGGATGTTGCAGAGTTGAAGATGGAGTTTTTGTGTTTTGTTGGGTTTTTTTATATGTGTTTTCATTTTTTTGTGTGTGTGTGTGTGTGTTTTTTTTTTTTCTTTTTGCACATGCATGGCAGCGTTTTGTGGGCAGACACAGCTCTGTTTGACAGCCTCCTGAGTGTATTTACCGCTGCAACGCTGCCTCCACCGGCTCACGACTGTGATAACCGTGGAAGAAACAAACACACACATTCACACGCTGGAGGAGAGAAAGAAAGGGAAGAGCAATCCCTCCACAAATTATCAGAAAGAAAAAATTTAATTAGCAATATAAATGCCAGGCAGAGTGCATTATGTGCAATTGTCTTGCTATCTTTCCAGAAATTAGTCTTTTAAAATGAATTTGCTGTATTAATCATCTCCTGAAATATTTTTTGATCACTGAATTAATAGTTTTGCGTTGGGAGGCTGTGTTTTTTTTAGGTATTCATTGACATAGGTGATTGCCTCTTAATTATGACAGCGTCCTCCTCCTATCCTCGCCTATTAATTCCTGTGTTGTGGCGTCTCCGCAGCCCGCTGCCTGGCCCTGTATCTACTAATTACTTCTCTAATTGAATTTGCTCTCTGTTGCCAGGCTGTTTTTTAAGTGGCTGTTTGTTGCCAGGCCTTATTGTGTCTTTGTGTGACAGCTAGCTGCTCGCTGCCACGTTGACGAGAACAGGACGCTCTCTCTCTCTCTCTCTCCATTCTCTCTACCTCGCTCGCTCGCTCTCTGTATTCATGTCTTCCCATCTGTATCATTACCTATACCTCCCAGACCTATGTAGTGTTTCCAGTATAAATGAAGGAGGGAAATTAATTAATGAGAGTCGGTGAAACAATTACACAGCCCCCCTCTGCCCGCCCGCCGCTGCCCGCCACCCTGCTGTCATTGGTTCAAACCTCTGTAGGATTGTTGTGACTATAAGAGCCCGCCGCTCTTCAACCGCCAATTCAAGATGGCACGTCTTTGGCAGGATGATAAATAGCATACAGGCCAGTTATTTAACTTCTTTTCTGTCAAAACACGGCTCATCAGGCTGATGCCGGATGTTGACTTCACTCTGGCTCCAGAGGAACATAGATCTTCTGTGTGTGGTAACTTTTGTGCCGTGATACGTTAGTTGACGTTACAGCTGTTTGGTGGAAGGCCTGGAGCTTAATGTGACATACTTTGAATCCTCAGCAGAATATCTTTGATTAAAGAGCTGCAAGGAGTAATCTATTAGTGATGAACTACTAGAGGAAATGCAGGCTGCTGTGATAATTGATTAAACAGTCATTTTTATGGGAAAAAAGTCCAAATGATCTAATCCAGCTTGTGGTTTCTGTTATCTATGACCGTAAACTGAATATCTTTGAGTCCTGGACCAAACAAGACAAAAAAAATGATCAATAGATTAATCAACAATCAAACAAATGCAGCCATTACTTAATGTAAACTAAAACTAGGACGTCTTAAAGCAGCTACTGTGGTGTGTTTTGCAGTTCTCTTGATCACTTGCTGTATGTTTGGTTATTTTCTACCATGTTAGATTGTGAAGTATCTGTTTGAGAGGCTTGCAGTAGTAGTATATATGTATAGTTTAACAACTATTCCTATGGACAAAAGTATCAGGACACATTGAATTCAGGTGTCGGGGAAAATGTTGTAAAATAACTTTCTATTGTGACTGATATCATTTCAATAACCATTTGATCTTTAGGGATAATTGTTAGGGTTAATTATATGTATTTTCATATAAAATGCTTATAAAATGCTCCAGAGTTTGTTTTTATTTATCTTTATTTTGTGTTGAACTTTTTTTTGTATCATTATAATTGTTTTAAATATCCTAGATTTTTGAAAAATGTGTCATGTTCAGAGCATAAATGATCATTTTAAACCACAGCTAACCCTCTGGTTTCTTCAACTCTGACCCAGGAAGAAAAACCAGCCTTTAAACTGACATTAACGTTAAACTGACATGAACATTTATATAATGATAATAGTTCAGTTTCGATGTGTGGTGTCCCATTGTTTTTGTCCATATAGTCAATTTCACATTTATTTACCCATGTGTCTAATGCTTTTACTTCAATAGTGAATTCAACACCAATATAGTGTCTAATAAACTCTAATTAAACTCTAACAGGGGTTGATATAAACTGATTACTCAGCCTTGTCCTGCTCTGAACTATCTGCCTTAATTATCCATTCTGGTTCAACTTTACTGCCTTCAGTGTGAATATGGGCAGGACACTGTATTGAATTAATTTGATAAAATTCTGAAAAATGTCTTGAGATTATTCTTCTAGAATTTTATTATTCAACAAAAATCAAAATGCCACCAGTTTGCTTCTTGTAGTAACTGAGGCTTTGTTTCTTTAGCCAGAAATTGCATGAAAGACTATATTGGAGTCATGTTTTGTTTTCAGTTTGAAGCAGAATACAATCAATTCAAATCAAAAAGTATCCATAACGTAAAAACAGAAAAACAAGATTACATTTTTGCCCATATCACTCAGTTCTAGTGGGAATTAACATGTAATAATAACAATAAGGAATTGTGTGTTTATCTGGTAATCTTAGTTCTACGTCATTTCATAAGTAGAAGTTTTCATTGTATGTTTTTTGGAAAAGTAAAAAAGTAAAATCTTGCTGGTAGTGTTAAATGCTCCGGCACCTGTTTCAGGGAAGTCTCTGACACGGCAACGTGCATGTCTCAGTAATCGATAAAATTTTACATCACCACCCACTCCCACTCACAGCCTTGGCTTTCAGTGATTCAGTGAAGAGGACGTACAGTACATCTGCCGGTATCTACAGTGAAGGCTGTTTCTCCGAGGCGTCCTTGAAGGAGGCGTGGGGAGTTTATGGTGTTTAAACATCTCAGTGGTAGAGGAGGATTATCGTATATACAGTATCGACGTATTTTATTTATTTTGGTTACTTTAAACCAATATTTTACTTTATTTCTTTCTTTTGTTTAAGACATAAATTTTGCTCCAAAAACTACTACTACTACTACTTTAAACCAAATTATCCAAGAAAATCAAAAACAAACATCCAAATAAATGCCATTGTTGCAAAAAATTATTCAAGTAGATAAATACTTAAACATAATTAATACAGTTGTTGCATCATTCCATCTCAGTGATACCTCTTTCAATACATATTCACTTCATAGATCTGTGCAGTTGTTAATCACATGACATGACTGAATGCAACAATTCCTCAAACTGTATATTTAGATGATACACAAAATCCTGGGGAGCGGATATATTTTTAGGTTTATATAATACAGAACCTTATTTGAAAAAAAAAAAAAGAATTGCCATTAATGGTAAGTAATTAGTCTTTATTGGATTACATTTGAGTTATGCATCATTTGCACAGACACAAGTCAGGAAATGCGGAGTTTGTTGCAAAACTGTTGAATATTCAGACTGTAAAAATACATAGATACAAAGACTACACACATGAACGTTTCGGAGGTGACATCGTAGTAACAGTCTCTCTCCACGATCTGCTCAGAGTCACTGAAAATGTCTCCTTGGCTTCACCGTGATTGGACAACAGCGATTTTCACCTTGTTGAATACTTTTTCACCTCGCTCTGGAAGATTAAGGTAAAATGTGCAGAGGCAGCAGCGTTTTTTCACTGATTACATGAAATGACGTCCACAATCCTTTTTAACACTAACACTAGTTGTGTCTTCATTATTTTTGCTGCATAACCAGGACTTTGTTGGAGTTGCAACATGTTTTTTCACTTTAAAACATCAAGAAAAGTTTGGAGTTGACATGATTTACAGGTTATAGTTTTACTGGTCCAGCCCACCTGAGATTCTGTTGCGCTGTATGTGGCCCCTGAACTAAAACCAGTTTGACACCCCTGATTATGCATATTTTTGTTGACAAATGTTGAGATTATGTGAGATGTTTGGACAGAAACTAGTCTGTGTATGTTCAGAGATGCTTCTGTCCTTTCTCCAAAGTTTGGATCACAACAGGTGTAGTAAAACCATACAGTAGTTGTTTTTGATTTTCTGAGAAATACACACCTAAACACCAAAACTGTGTATTCTCCATCTTCTGTTCTGTTTACCTCCATCCTTCACCCAGCCTCACCCTGTCAGCTGTGAAAACTTTTCCTCCTCCTCCTCTCTATTGATATCGATCCTCTCTCTCTCGCTCTCTCTCTCCCTCCCTCTCTCTCTCACACCCCTCCGCTCCCTCTATTGATCCCTCTCTCTCCTCCTCTTCACTCTCTATCTCTCTCTCTCTCTCTGCTCGCTGCTATCTGGCTCGGCCTTTGTCTTCTTATCGAGGTTTCAGGGTTTATTCTGGCTGCTGTTATTGACAGGCCTCTCGCTCCACGGCCAACTAATGCATCCCTAATCCCACTTTTGTTACTCAGGAATGTTCTGTCTCTCTCTCAAACACACACACGCACACACACACCTATATGTACAATATGCTGCTACAAGAGTGTGTGTAAGTAAAAAAGGGCCTACGAGGATGTTGATCCCAGCTTTTCCATTTGTTGGGAACGCCATCTATCAATCAAAATGAACCCGCCGTCTGTGTGTTTCTGTGTATATGAGTGTGCGTGTTCGTGCGTTTGTGGGCGTGCACGTGGGTCTTGAGTGACAGGCCGAATCGAGGCTGAGGGTGTTTGATAAGCTTGTATTGTCAGTCGTTGGTCCCCCCATCCCCACCTCCCTCCACACCTCCACCTCGATAAGAAATACATTCGACTAGAGCTGATAACGGTGTCAGGAGCAGCAAAGCCCCACTCTAAAGAGACACACACACACACCACACCACGGGAGAGGTGTCTTTCTTCAAACACCTTGGCTGTAAATGATACTCTCAACAAACAGCGACGACAACACCACTCAGGAAAAAAAAAAGATTCAGATACTGTGTGTGTTTGTGTTTGTAGGGAGAATGATGTGCGATATGGCTGCAGGATATGCCAGGCTTATTGAATAAGGTCTTAGTGATAGCACCAGTAGTGTGTGTGTATGTGTGTGTGTGTGTGTTGTGAACAGCACTGAAAGAATACAGTAATAGGCTTAGAGCGGCTGAGGCACGGTGTCAGACGTAACAAACACCACACTGCTCTCAAAGGCTGACTGACAGCTGTCTGTGTATGTGTACCATGGAGTGCATATATCTGAGGACACGCGGCAAATGTGATCTAATGTGCAACAACCTCCTCCCAGTCGGGTCTGAGTGAATTTCAGGTCTTCGTCGTATACAACAGGTCTTATCGTATTATCTAGTTTCTTCTAAATGTGGTCCCCGCTGTTTGAAATGTCATCACAAAGACCGGAATAATGTCTCTTATACCAGAAAATGGCAGTACTACTTGATTTACTACTGTAATGTATCAGTTCAATGACATTATCCCTTAACCCTTTATAGGGAACTCATAGATACACTCTGAAATTCAGAACTTCAACCTTAGTGTGTTATTGGAAGACATAACAAGACTTTATTTATTACTCTTGTGAAATTTTTCTAAATTTTTTATTATGTAGAAAATGAAGGTCAATGAAGTTACCGTATTTGGTTCCTTATCTGTATGTGGCAATAAATAAATAAATACAAGACGTATATATAAAAATACAAAAAAAAAAAAAAACACATGTAAGGTGAAAGGAACATGTATTTTAGAACATTAGAACATCACTTTTCTAACATTAGTCCAA